>LGSN01000008.1:0-321636 GCA_001314375.1 Phytophthora podocarpi
AGCCCTACGCATGATGGCCACAACGCCAACAAGCACGCCATGACACCGTAAGCGACGGGGTCCACATAGGTTTCAACACTGCACGAGACGTTCTGTCGGACAGAGCTAATATGCAGATTTATTGGAAGTGGGCAACCGGATTAACGAGAAATAACGCCACAATGCAGAAGGAAGAAGGAAAATGCCTTTGGTGCTGATGAAAATGGTTGCGCTTTGTTCGCTGCGCCATCGCCACTAGAATAGTCAAATTACGATTCCCATGCCACACTAGTGGAAAAAATAGTGATTCAGCACGACAATGCTCGGTCTTGCAATTGAAGTACACGCCAAATGCTGTCTTGATCAGCTAAAACTCACTGCTCCAAAGGCCACACAGGCATCGGTCAGAAGAAGCTTTTGAAATGCTAGTGTTTTCGACACGGTGTTAGCAAGGATCATTGCAACACAGTCGCGTGAGTTTGCTGATTCCCACCAGCTACAAAACGGATGAGTGAATCGTTTGGCCATAGTTTTACCCAGTCAACAACAACAAACAGATTAACCGCAGACTCGCTTGAAATATCATGCCCGCAAGTTCGCTTTATGGCTTCTATCTCCTTGGCAAGCACCAGTTTCCAAAGATTACTGTTCCTTTTCCTTCTTCTTACGGCTGTTCGCTCGCTTGACCTTCGCCTTCTCTGCCTTGTCCACCTTAGCCTTCTCGGCCTCTGCAGCAGCAGCAGCTTCGGCGCTTGTATCTGTCGGTTCCTGCAAAGCAATGCGGCCCGTAGCTTCCAGACTTTCGCGGCACTTGGCAATCCAGGCCACCAGCTCCCCCAGAGCGACTGTAAGGTAACAGGATCAACAAAATGTTAGTACCAAATCTCTAGTCAAACCACACACCATTTCAAGCTGCAGGGCGACGTACTTTTGCCATCATTGTCTTCATCGATATGTGAAATGACCCATTCCACATCCTCCTGGTTGTTGGCCTTGCGCAGAATTGTCATAACAGCATCACGAAGCTCTTCGGCTGAGAGCACACCATCGCTATCGCGATCAAGGATGTTCAAGCGGTCACCAACGTGACGGTCAACCTCCTCAATCTCCACCTCCAGGTTGGACAGCATGGACTCAAGCTTCTTCATCATACGACCAGCGGTCTTGTTCTCCGCAGTCTGTGCACCGATACGGCCAGCCGCAAGCAGACCCTCAACGTCCATATCGTACTTGTTCTGCTTCAGCTGGCTCACCGTCTGACGCTCCTTCTCAACCAGAGACTTGAACGCAAGCGACTCAAGAGCACTCAGCTCCTCCAGGCTGACGATATTCTCGATGCTCTTGAGCACCACAGGCGCTTCCTCTTCAGCCTTGGTCTCAGAGGCTGCGCTCGGTGTCATCGAAGTAGTCGGGGTCGGTTGCGCCCGGGCCTTCTCCATAATCACATCAGCAATCACCTGCTCTACCTCAGTCTGCGTCTCGGCAGCAGCGGCAGCCTGGGTCGCAGCTGCCTCACTCTCAGCCTGCTTCTGCGCCTCACTATCCTTCTTCTGGACCTCATCACGGAACTTCTCTTCGTCCGCAATCATCTCATTCTGGTACCGAATACTGTCGAGCTTCAGCTTACGCATCTCAGCCGTTTCTCCCTCCGTGGACGCCTTCGCCGCCAGAGCCACCTCAGTCACAACCTCTTCGTCCATGGACGACATCGAGGTGGCAAGCGCCTCCTCCAGGTTGTCCGCAGCGGTAATGTTCAGCGCCCGCGACATGATGAGCAGCGACGCCGGTACGTTCTTGTTAATGGACAGGTCCAGCCACTGGCGCATTTGACGAACGTAGCCGGCCTTTGTCAGTCCCGTAGCGCGCATGCCACGCTCCATGCAGGCCATCTGCAGCTCCTCCTTGTCGAGCGAGTCCAGGCCTTCCCAAATAATGTCCTGGTCATCCTTTTTCAGCTGACGAATACGGTTACGCAGCTGGAAGCGAAGCAGGTTGTCATTGCCGTAGTGCTGCACACCCATGAACCGGCACATACCCACAAGCTGCGGTCGTGAAATATTGTCCAGCATCAGTTCATCATTAAACAACTTCGCGACCTGGAGCGTCTCCTCCGACGTCAAAGGCTCACCACGCTGAGCACGCTCCACGAAGTTCATGACCTCGCTGGCCGTAGCCTTGCGCTCCTCGGACACGCCTTCCGTGTCACGCGTGTCCTGCATAACCTCCTTCACCGTGTCCTGCAGAAATCCAGCCAGCGCCACACGCAGCTGCAGCTGTCGCTTCATGTCTTCTTCACGCTGGAACGAGTCCTTGTACGTGCTCGGCAGCATGTTGGGGAACACCTTGAGCGCCACAGGCAGCAGCAATTCCATGAACGGCACGACCACGAAGAACGCGAACGGCACAAGACGGAGCAAATCCGCCACCGTGCGCTGCAGCTGCTTGCGTTCACGACGTGAGAGCGCGTTGCCCTTCAGTAGACGACGCAGGATACGCGTCGACGTTGACACGTCTGCGTACAGCAGCTTGGTGCCTAGCCAGTAGTGATCCAGCTCGTGTTTCACCTTGCCCTTCATCTTGATGAGCCACTCCTTGACCGCTGCCGGGTCTGTGACCAGCACCTGCAGCGCATGGGCCACGGCCTTCACGCCCTGCACCGTGAGCTGCGGCGTGCGCTTGAGCAGCGTGACGGCGCGCTCCGGCACCTTGGGAAGCTCCTTCTCCACGTCCTGGACGCGGATCATGCGGCGCTCGCCGCCTCTCTCCAGTGCGGACTCGAGCTTCTCCTCCTGCACGCGGATCTTGCTGCGTCGGCGTCTGGCGGCCGCGATCTTCTTCTTGAGGGCGGCCGCTTCGGCGGGCGTGGGGGGCGCAGCCGTCGACGGCATCGACGGCTTCGTGGGCAGCGCGGCAAACCCACGCGCTTGGGTCCGGCACAGCAGCGGTGAGTATTGCGGCAGCAGTGGCAGCGTCAAGGGCGTCGACGTCTGGCGCGGCGACGAGAAGCTACCGAAGGGAGCGATACGAGACGGAGCCTGTGCATGCGGAGACACGGCCTCCGTGTAGCGTAGCAGTCGCTGCGACCGCGTGGCGTTGCGCAGACTCGAGCGCAACATGGTCCGTCCTGCGTCCTGCGTCCTGCTCACTGATCTGGAAATGGTCAATGCGGTGGCTCACAAGGCATCTCACCCATAACTGACTGAGCCTGTCTTAGTTAAGTAATCGTTAAGTGGTTGTAGTTTTGTACCGTCATTCCTGTTTGACAAAAACCTCTATGTTATAATGTGTCAAAATGTCTGTGGCAATTTATATCAATACTGGTTGACGCGAATTCTGCGATGGTGTCAGCGTCGTCGAGCGGCCACCGCAAGAAGAAGAAGGTCAAGAAGAGCGGCAAGCGCAAGCCGGTGAACCTGCAGGCCAACTTCAACCGTAAGTGTTCACTAGCCGGCACTCGCAGCGTAGCCTCCGATTCGGCCTTCGAAGCTCTGAGTGACGCCATGTTCCCGTCCAATGATCACCACCACTTGGCTCATGCGGCGGTGAACTCTGCTGATGCAGGTGACGCAGCATGCGGCGACTTCCATCTGCACAGGTGCGACATGAACAAATGTACTCAAGTTATTTTTATTTGAGGTACATGATGTTGATGGGGATCAACAGTGTGTGCAGCGACGGCAAGCTCAAGCCCAGTGAGGTGATCGCCAAGGCGGCGGCCAATGGTGTGACATTCATGTCACTCACGGACCACGACACGATGGCCGGCGTGAGTGAAGCTATTGCCGCGGCACAGAAGCTAGGCGTGCTGGTGTTCCCAGGCGTCGAGATCAGCGCCGAGGTGAAAGGTGGTGAAAACCTGCACATCCTGGGCTACTTCTACCCAGGATCGAACAGTGCTGAGCTGGAGAAGCAGCTGCTGAAGATCCGTACGGGCAGACACAAGCGCGGCAAAGGAATGCTCAAGAAGTTGGTACGTGTGGCGGTGGTATCGCTAGCTATCGCAGGACGGTGTGACGAACTAATCGCCTGAATTGCGTTGTAGGAGGATATGGGTATCAAGCTCAAATGGGAACGTGTGCTGGAAATCGCCGGAGAAGCGGCACCTGGTCGGCCACACGTAGCTGAAGCCCTTGTGGAAGCAGGTCACGTTGCCAACTTCCGCCAGGCATTTGCGCGATACCTGCACAACGATGGTCCTGCATACGTCGAGGTACGCGAGACAGTGCTTTGTTTTGCAAAAAATATTGTACGGGTGTAATAATGTCTTTGTTGTATTTTGTGTACAGGGTGAGCATTTCCCACCTGAAGAAGCTATCAAGCTTATTGCTAGCGCTGGTGGGGTCTCCGTACTCGCACACCCGTGGTGTTGCAAGGTAGGTTTTCTACAAATTCGTTTGATGTTAGTGATATAGCTAAATTACATTTTGCTAATGTGACTTTGTGGCTTGTAACAGGATCCGATTGCGCTAGTTCCAGAGCTGGCTAAACTGGGCATTCAGGTACGCTGTGGCCACGATACTACCTCCACCATCAAACGTTGGCATTTTAAAAGGGCGTGTTGCTCCCCACATGTGTAGGGCATCGAGGTTTATCGTGACACGAATAAAATCGATATGTATGGTGCCTTGGCGAAGGAATCTGGCTTGCTGAAGGTACGTACACTAGTTGGCACTATGCTGCTGCTGTATAAACTAACGTAACGTTTGTGTTAATTTGCTCGTTAGATGGGTGGTTCGGACTTCCACGGCATTGACCCTACGACCGAGCGTGCCCCAGGGGCCATCCCCTTCCCGCGTATGCATGTCGACCGCTTCCTCGCCCACGCGCTAGATGTGTGGGAACGACCGCTTGTAGAGCGGCTGCAGTCCATGGCGGAATCCATTCAACTGGCAGGTGCTGACGCATCTGCATCGGAGGAGTTGCTTATCTGGAAAGAGCAGGAGCCGCTGGCGCGCCAAACCTTGGCTGAGCTAGGCATGGGAGTTGAAATAGTGGAGGGTGAGGCTACGCAAGCCGAAGGTAGTCCCAAGGTTAGCGTCGTCAAAAACCACTACCAAACTATTCGTGTTACCACCCTTGGTCGGTAAGGCATCTGGGTGTCTTTAGAATGCAAGCCCTCATGTTGTCTGCCTCTGAGTCAACGTTCAATGCACTTGTATTCTATAAATTTCGGACAAGAATTTGCCAATTCAAAAGGCAGTTATCACTACTCCTCCGTGAGCGCCGCTGCATTCATTGCCTGTTCTGACGAGTGTCCTAACGGCGCTTCAATAGTTCGAAGACCAATTCAACGTTGGTTCGACCCATTTCTTCAAAGGCATCGGTCTTCGTCACCGCGTCGAAGTTGTGCAGCATGAAGGTGACGCATTGGTCTCGCAACACTGTCGCGTTGTGCAGGTCCGCAGCATGGAAAATGCTAGCGGCGTTCTCAATGCACAATGACCCGAGCATTTTACTTTCACAAATGCGCTTCAAGCGCTCAACGCCATACTTTTTCACATGAACAGATGAAAATGTTAGCAAAAGAGTCGTAATAAGCTCGAATCACATGGTGAGCATGCGTACCCGATCCGCAGTGACAAACAGCTCCATCGCATAATCCACAGCAACATCTAGGTAATCTGTGTACAGATACTCCATCAACGAAATGAAGATCGGCCGACGCACATCGGTGATCTGAATCTCGCGAGCACGGCTTTCCAGCATCTGTAGAGCAACAAACATTTAGTTTTCTACTTCACTTTCGTCTTGCCAGCATCCACACCAATTACCTCTCCTGTAAGCATCGCGTTGAAGTAGCTGCAGCGGATACACAGGATTTTGTGCCCGTAGACGGGAATTCCCTCCACTATTTAATTGCCGATAACACAACATTTTGGTGTTGTGAGTCAAGACAAAAGTTCTTAGCAAGTCTCCAGAAGGAGAACCATTTCGCTGCACATACCGATAAACGTCACATCACTCATTATGTCGTTGTTCACCAGCATCCTCAGATCATTGATAAGCGTGCTCTCAGGAATATCCAGCTGAAACTCCTCCTCTCCAAAACGAAATTGCTTGAAGTCGTTCAGCCGACTACTTCCATCGTAGCCGCCGAAGATGATCAGGCTGGAGTCGTAAACAGTGCCAACGTGGCAAAATCGCTGTCCTGGTGGCTGACCGTTGAACTGCATCGGTTGCCAAGTATTCGACTCTTTAGTCCAGCGAGGCAAACGAAACAAGTTAGCATCACCGTAATCAATCGGCAGCAAATGAGATCAATCACTTACCCAGATTGAGCTCATAGAAGTCGTTCACTGCAGTGCCCGTACTGCCGCCAAAAATGTACATGGAATTGGAGTGGATGACAGCAACATGGCTATCGCGAGCAATAGGTGCTGGGCCCTCCGTTGCAAGCAACGACCATACACGCGTATCTAACATCCGACAGCCACAATCATACGTCAGTCGACAAATACTGAAAAATCTACTGCGTACCGGGTTTCTGGAGAACATACCGAAGTCATACACGTGAACATCATTGAGGTGGCGAGAGCCATCGTGACCGCCAAACAGTACGCACGTGTGGCCATGCACCACCAACGACGATCGATATCTGACAGAGCAACGGTGCATTGTCGTTAGTCTAGATTCGCCATCAAAACGAGTCTGGCCAAGCTCACCGAGGTCTAGGCACACGTCCAGTTGCTGCCACTAACGACCAAGTGTTTGTTTCTAAGAAAAACGAATAAAACAGGAAGCGTTAGCACGTGGCTGGCAACGCACATTGTTCCAAAGCGGCCATCAATTCAAAAGCCAAACGTACCAAAGTTGAACTCATGGAAGTCATTTCTGTAGCTGCCATCGTATCCTCCGAAACAGTACATGAACTTGTCTGTTCAAAAACCCGTAACCCACCGCGACAACCAATCAATTCACACTTCGAAAGCGAAAAAAAAGGCTGCAAAACGTACCATACACCACAGAAGCATGACTGTGGCGTGCCGTCGGTGGCAGTCCAGCATTCACTACAACATTGCTCCATCTCTGCGTTGCTGCATGCACAGGAACGCCACACAGCCGTCAATAATCGCTCCAATAAATCAGCATGTTAAATTAACGCAACGTACTGAAGTTGTACTCGACAAAGTCGTTGACGCGCGAGCTGCCGTCGAAGCCAGCGAACACGTAGAACGAATCCTTGTAGACCACCGCCACGTGGCGGTCGCGTGGACTCGGAGCAGAACCGATGGCCAGCACCACCGACCAAAGCTTGCGATTGAAGTTGAACTCGTAGAAGTCGTTGATGCGGTTCGACCCGTCGTAGCCTACGCCAAGATAGCCAAGCCAAGCAGCAAACCAGCACACAGCACAACCAGTTAATTATTTAGCAATTGCAAGAGCGTCATGTCTACGTTTTGATGCCGTCTGCATTGCCAAGTAAGTGGTATAAGGCCTGATTCATGATGCGACTTTTTTCGCTTTGGCCACCCACCTCCGAAGACGTAGAGCGAGTCTTTGCGCACGGCGCACACGTGCAGCGACCGGTGGCACGGTGCCGCCGACGGATTCTCGCACGGCACAGCGACCCACGAGCGCGAGTTGGACTGCAGCGCCATCGCGACAGAGACTCTAGCGATGCTAGAGACGCTCGACAAGAGAAGTGATCGGGATCGTCTGAATCATACTGGGACAAAGCCGTTGGGTACACATTCAGAAGACATCTCAGTAGTGAAAAACCCTGGTGAGGTTATTTTCTAGATTTTATCGCGGCAAAATCATTTCGAAGTTGTACCGCTTGAAGCAATTATGGTGCGTGGTGTTGTCTGGCGGCTGGTGGCTCTGCTTTCTATGACTAATGCGTTTCTTGTCCTTCGCAGTCGGGCATCGGCGGTAAGGGTGGCAAAGGAGGCAAAGGCGGCAAGGGCGTCACGTCCAAGCGGGCGCCGCAGTCACGGTCGCAGCGTGCCGGACTCCAGGTAAATACACAGACACCAACCGCGCGACTCGTGGCGTCTTACTCACCCTCTCGTTTTGTGTCGCCAGTTCCCCGTTGGCCGCATCCACCGCTTCCTGAAGAAGCGCGTGGCCAACAACCAGCGCGTGGGCGCCACGGCGGCCGTGTATGCCGCCGCCATCATGGAGTACCTGACGGCGGAGGTGCTGGAGCTGGCGGGCAACGCCTCCAAGGACCTCAAAGTCAAGCGCATAACACCGCGCCACCTGCAGCTCGCCATTCGCGGAGACGAGGAGCTAGACACGCTGATCAAGGCCACGATCGCCGGCGGTGGCGTCATCCCGCACATCCACAAGAACCTCATCAACAAGCAGAACAAGAAGCGGATGCCGCTGTAGAGGTAGCAAAACACTCGTAAGCTTACTTTGGTGCAGCAGGCAGCAACGCAGCTACCTCGCTCTCTTCCCTTCAGCTATCGCTTTGCGCTGTGAGCGCGACGCGTATATAACTAAATATGAGTTTCTGATAGCTCCCCTTCCTCACATGCTGTCCATGTACAACTGTTGTTCAAGGCATTTTCCCGCCCTCCCTTCAAGTGACCTCGGTACAACCTACCACAAATTGGTACGACCTTCGTGCGACCTTGACGTAACCTCCCACAGATCGCAATCGCATTCGCACCGCACTCCCCCTCAAGAAGATCGACGAGGAAGGAAGGAGGAAGTGAGAGCCTCGACGTCGGCAAGCTTAACAGCAAGACAGAAAGAAGACTGTCGTAGGAAGCGCATGTCGAGCAGCGCGGACGTGACGGCGGCGGCCGACGTACTGCCTGTGGCCGACTTCCAGCGCTACCTGCTGGCCACGTGCATGCCGCTCTTCGGCGAGGGCTCGGCGCTCTCGGTGGACGGCTTCAAGGCCGGCCTCGACGGCGCGGAAGCGACCACCACTCTCGATCAGTTCGTCTCGGACTCGGCCACGCGCGTGCTGCAGGTGCACTGCTTTCCTGCGCGCGCCGACGAGGACATCCCCATGGACGGCTCGACGTCCCGCGTGCGCGTGAACCTGGGCATCGAGTACGCGCCCGGCAAGAAGAGCGGCCACGACGTGGTGTGCTTCATCAAGCGCTTCAGCGCGCCGCTGGCCAAGGATCAGACGCTCAACCACCAGCTGCAGGTCATGACGCTGGGACTGGGCTCCAATACGGCGGAAGGGGACAAGACGGACTCGGACACAGCCACCACCAGCAGTGGGGAAAACACGGAAGAGGAGGACGAAGACAGGGGCAATCTACTCTCCGTGGTGTACAACTATGTGCATCAGTCGTTCACGCCACTCGTGAACGAATACTCCAAAGTGCACCAGCCGCAGAGTGAGATTACCAACTTGAGTGAAGGCACGAGGGGATTGCCAGCTATTCGGCGCAGGATGAAGGAGCTGGAGTTGGCCTTACTCCAGTATCAGCAGAACATTGAGATCCCCGAGGTGAACTTGATCTTCCACTCGGTTATTCAACAAGCAGCTGGTCTGGTGCGCGAGAAGGGCGTGCTGATAGATGTGGAAGCGCTGGGTCTGGAGGATAAAGTGGACGATGTGGTCTTTGTGAACACCATCCAAGGAGGGGTGAGCAAGTGGATCAAGGAGATCCAGAAAGTTACGCGCCTGATTAATGAACCGCTCCCAGGAACAGCAATGCAGGAGATCAACTTTTGGTGCGATTTGAATCGCGCCCTGCTTGCTGTTCAGGAGAAACTTAAATCACCAGAGGTTGAGATTACGCTTGCGGTGCTGCAGCGAGCTAAGAGATATCTGGCCACCGTCACGTTCCACGCTGACCACGGTCTCGGGCCAGCCATTCAGCATGTATCCAGTGTAATGACGCTGATGAAAGAGTTCCCGATGAACTCCATTTTGTCAGCCACGGATATCAACCAGCTCAACCAAGGGGTAACTCTTGTCTTCACCCACTTGAAGAAAATACGCGTGGCCGACTCTTACAACCTATCGCGGCTACTGCATTTAGTGGAAGTCATGTCGAGTGATCTAACCCAGCAGGTCATCAGCCTGCTGCGCGTATACAGCCTCATTCAGGTCCCTTTTCACCAGTTTGAGCAGCTGATTTCTTCGTGCAAAGAACTTTTCTCGAACTGGCACCGCCAGGTTGCGACACTCTATGATCTTACGAAGGAGCTTTTTAAGCGACGAGGAGGATCAATTAACACTGAAAAGCTCCCATTGCTCTCCGAATTGCAGATGGAGCACGTCGCGATTGAAGAACGATTGCTGGAATTGTACGAGTTCCGAGAGCAGCACGAAAAACTACGAGATGTGATTCAGAGAGTGCTGGGCGGTTCCAACACAATTGGGCTGGACGAGCCACGCGGCGGTGACGGCACGAACGACGCACTCACTGAAATCAATTCGGCATACTCCCAATTGACTTCGCTGGATCCTCTTGATGTTTCTGGTGAAGGGATGACTGCTTGGAAGAACCTGCGCAAGGCGTACGATCTTTGTATTGATCGTGTTGAAGGCCGAATCATCAGCAGTCTCACCAGTCGGCTGAGTGCTACGTCAAATGCTGATGAGATGTTCCGCGTGTTCTCCAAGTACAACGCGCTCTTTTTCCGTCCTCGCATTCGCAGCGCCGTGCAACAATTCCAGATGCAGCTGATTGAAAACGTCAAGGAGGACGTGAGCAACCTCCAAGCCAAGTTCCGTGCCCACTATGCCTACTCCGAGGCATCTCGCACCAGCAAACTACGTGATATTCCTCCTATTGCTGGTGCCGTGATGTGGGCGAAGCAGATCGAGCGCAAACTTAAAATGCTACTGTCTCGTGTTGAAAGTGTTCTCGGTGTTGGTTGGGAACAGCACGTGGAAGGTAAGGCGCTTAAAGCAGCGGCTGAGGCGTTTATTGCTAAACTCAATCCGCAGCTTATCTTCGATCAGTGGGTGAATGATTTGGCGTCAATGCCGATCTTCGACATCAAAAATATTATTCTGAACATTGTCACGGAAGACACGCCGCAAGGTGAGAAGAAGAAGTTGGTAGTAGCATTCAACCAGCAAATTGTGACGTTGTTCAAGGAAGTGCGTAACCTGGAGTGGTTGGGCTATCGAGTGCCTTTCACGCTTAAGATGATTGCCGAAGATGCGAAGTCAAAGTATCCGTTTGCGATGTCATTGGATGCCAGCCTCAAGACGTATACGAGCTCGTGCCGACGCATCCAGCCAATTTTTGAAGCTTTAACGGCTGCATATGTTCGTGATGTTCGTGCTACCATTGGAAAAACGTTTACGAAGGGCAATGAAATGCGATGGCATGCAGACGGACTGGGCGAATATGTCACTGATCTTGCAGCGAAAGTGGAGCGCTTGCACGAGAAGGTGGATGACTTGCTGCAGAAGACTAGTGACATTGACACTCTTTTGGAAAGTATCCGTACTAGTTCAGATTTCCGGGTTGGAGAAGTTCAAGCGGTGTTGGTGAAAGTCCAAGCGCATGTTGACGAGTTGAGTTTGGCTGGCTATGCGAATTTGCATGTGTTTGTAAAGAACTTGAACGGTTTGATCAGTGAGATTTTGGGCAATAAGCTCGGGGTGCTATTGCAGCGTTGGGTTGCTTGCTTTGGTCCCCAGCCTGACGAGAAATCGTTCCAAGCTGCTCTTGTCGACGCCGAACTTACTGTTACGACTCATCAGATCCTGCTGAAAAACCAAGTGTTGTATTTGGAGCCTTCAGTTGGCGATGCGCATCGGGATTGGTTGGCCCAGCTTCAAAATTTGCTGAATTCTGTGTGCGACCTGCCCAAGATTCAGACGTCATCGTATGAAAATGTGTACGGAAAGTCAACTGTATCAGCTTTATCGTCACCGCCCCGTAAGAGCGCCAGCTCTAGGCGACGAGAGGCTGTTTTTAAAGAAGCGCTTAATCAAGTGCCCCTGGACCTGCTCATTAAAGCGTACAGTGTGCTAGATGTCACTGTGAGCGATGTGGAAAAATATGCGTCAACGTGGCTTCAGTACCAAGCGTTGTGGGATATGGACGCTCAGACTGCCTTGAACAGTGTGGGAGAGGACCTTCGGAAGTGGCAACAAATTTTGGTTGAGATCAAGAATGAGCGTAATGCGTTTGATGCCGTTTTCAACACGAAACGATTCGGTCCCATGATGATTAACTACCAACAAGTACAAGCCCAGGTGAATGTGAAGTATGACGCATGGCACAACGAGTTCCTTGCGTACTTTGGCGATCTTCTTCGCGACCAGATCAACTCGTTCTATTCAACGATTTCATCCAAGCGGACGCTTCTGGAGCAGCATGCACTCGAAGCTGCCACCGCACAAGTGGTTGCTGCTATCACGCTAATTCAAGAAATGCGTCAGATGCGATTCCAGTGGGAAGAAGCTGTGGAGTCATTCGAACAGGGGGAGCGCTTGTTGAAAAAACAGCGATACAGGTTCTCAGCAGATTGGCCGTCGCTGGCAAATGTGGAAGGGGAGTGGGAAGCTTTTATTCAGTTGTTGGAGCGTAAGACTGCTGCAATGGAAAGTCAGCTACCTCAACTGCAGGCTAAGATCATGGAAGAGAAGAGCGCACTGGACAGTAAGATTACCAAGGCCGTGACTGAATGGGACAGCGCAAAGCCTTTGCAAGGTGGCCAATCACCAAAGGCGGCCACAGAATTGCTGATCATCTACGACACTCGCTTCAAACTGCTGCGCGCTGAACAAGACAAGACGAATGCGGCATTGGACACCTTGAACATTTCGTATGTATCGGGAATGGGAGGCTCTTCAATTGATGACGACCGCAGTTCGTACGGTGATCTTTCAAGAGCCATGGAGGAGTTATCTGGATTAGATGAGGTCTGGAAGAGCATTTCGAAGGTCTGGTCTCATGTTGATGAGCTGCAAGACACGCTGTGGTCTGCGGTCCACCCGCGCAAAGTCCGGAAGCAGCTGGATGAAATTGTCGATGAAATGCGCCGCTTCCCTTCTCGGGTGCAACAGTACGAAGCCTTTGAGCATTACGCATCGGTTATCCAGTCACGTAAGGCTATGAATTCTTTGCTCTCGGAATTGAAGTCGGATGCTGTTCGCGACCGCCACTGGAAGCAGATCCTGCGGCTACTGAATATTTCCTCACCGTTCACGGAGTTGACCTTGCGCAGTTTCTGGGAATCCAAGATCTCCGCCAACGACAACGAGCTAAAGTCGATCATTCGTACGGCTCAGGGTGAAATGGCACTTGATGAGTTTTTGCGCCAAGTGTCGGACTACTGGACCAACTACCAGCTGGACCTGGTCAACTACCAAAATCGTTGCCGAGTCATTCGCGGTTGGGACGAAATGTTTGCGAAGCTTGATGAGCATCTCAACAGTTTGAGCAGTATGAAGCAGTCACCGTACTATCGCGTGTTTGCAGAGCTAGCTACCAGCTGGGAAGACAAACTTACTAGGATTCGTAGCATCCTAGACTTCTGGATTGATGTCCAAAGACGCTGGGTGTACCTTGAAGGCATCTTTTTCGGGTCAGCGGACATTAAACAGCAGTTGCCGAAGGAGTTCGCGCGATTCCAAAGCGTTGACAACGAGTTCACTTCGACTATGAAGCGTGTTGCACACAAGCCAATGATCGTGGATGTTGCCAACATTCCGAACTTGTATCATTCGCTTGAGCGTCAGCAAGACATGATGGGTAATGTCCAACGCGCCCTGGGTGAATACTTGGAGCGACAACGAGCTGCTTTCCCTCGTTTCTACTTCGTAGGCGATGAAGACTTGTTGGAAATGATCGGTAACAGTAAGGAGCCGATGCAAATTCAGCGCCACCTTTCGAAAATGTTTGCTGGAATATCCTCGTTGGAAATGGATAACAGCACCGGCGTAATTTTGGGAATGGCGTCACGTGAAGGTGAGGTCGTACAGTTCAAGGAACCCATCAAGACGACTGAAGATACTCGCATCAACGTTTGGCTGGGCAAGGTGGAGGATCAGATGCGCAAAACACTATCGCTTCTTTTGGAGGAAGCTGTGCGCTCCTACCCGACAGACGACAGTGCCGATTCGTATTTGAAATGGGTGTCAGCATTCCCAGCTCAAGTGGTCATTCTTGCCACCCAGGTGCAATGGTCAAACGAAGTCGAAAGTGTCTTGAAGGCCGGTGGTGATAACCTATCGGTGGTTCTCGATGAGTTGGATAAGCTGCTACTCATTTTGAGCGAGCGTGTTCTCACGGATGTGAAGAATGATGTACGGAAAAAGTATGAACAGCTAATTACTGAACTTGTGCATCAAAAGAGCGTAACCAAACGCTTGAGCCAGGCAAAGGTTAGCAGCGCAGAGGATTTCAAATGGCTGTATCACATGCGCCACTACTTCCAAGCAAAGGAGTCGGACCCGCTGAAGAAGCTCACTATCCAGATATCCAACGCAAGCTTCTCATATGGATTTGAGTACTTCGGTATTGGAGAGAGGCTTGTGCAAACTCCCCTTACAGAACGTTGCTACCTCACACTGACCCAGGCGCTGGACTTCGGAATGGGCGGAAATCCGTTCGGTCCTGCTGGCACTGGTAAAACAGAGTCGGTTAAAGCCTTGGGATCCCATTTGGGTCGCTTTGTGTTGGTCTTCAACTGTGACGAGCACTTTGATTTCCAAGCGATGGGGCGAATTTTTGTGGGTCTGTGCCAAGTTGGCGCTTGGGGGTGTTTTGATGAGTTCAACCGCCTTGAGGAGCGTGTGCTTTCTGCTGTGTCCCAGCAAATTTTGGCAATCCAGAGTGGAGTGTCATCGTTAAAGGTCAGAAAGGCAGCTGACAGCTCCCAGGCAGTAACGAATGGCAGCAGTTCCAGTGCTACCATCGAGCTGCTGGGTAAGAGTGTTAAGCTGAATCCCGATGTGGGTATTTTTGTGACGATGAACCCGGGCTACGCTGGGCGATCTAATCTACCAGACAACTTGAAGCAACTGTTCCGGAGCATTGCGATGGTTGCCCCAGATCGCGAGTTGATCGCGCAGGTGATGCTGTTCTCCCAGGGTATTACCACGGCTGAGCAAATCTCTGCCAAGGTTGTACTTTTGTTCAACCTCTGCGAAGACCAACTTTCGAAGCAACCTCACTACGATTTCGGCCTTCGCGCGTTGAAGAGCGTTCTTGTGAGCGCTGGTCAGCTCAAGCGAAAGATTACTCAAGCGCAGGACAATGCAGTGCCCGCAAACATTGAGGAGCTGGAAACGAAGGCATTGATCAGCTCCATTACCGATACGATTTTGCCCAAGTTAGTTTCGAACGATGTTCCTGTGTTTGAGACGCTTTTGAAGGGAGTGTTCCCGGGCACCGAAGCTCACCGCATTGAAGAAGATAATCTTTGTGCGAAGATCGTGGAACTGGCAAAGAAGGATAATTATGTTGCCAACGACCAGTGGGTCGAAAAAGCTCTGCAACTCTACCAGGTCATGCAGCTTCGCCACGGTGTGATGCTTGTGGGCGCGTCTGGAACAGGAAAATCAAGTGCGTGGCGCGTGCTGATGAACGCAATGGAACTTGTTGATGGCGTAAAGGGCGAAGCACACATAATTGACCCAAAAGCTCTTTCGAAGGAGCACCTCTACGGTGTTCTTGATAACACAACGCTTGAGTGGTCGGACGGTGTGTTTACGCATTTGCTCCGTCAGGTGCTTAACAGCGTGAGAGGTGAAAGTGAAAAGCGACACTGGATCATTTTTGATGGCGACGTGGACCCAGAGTGGGCCGAAAACTTGAACTCCGTGCTAGATGATAACCGCCTGTTGACGCTTCCTTCGGGAGAACGCCTTGAGATCCCTCCAAATGTGTGGATCATGATGGAAACAGAAACACTGCGTTACGCAACACTGGCGACTGTCAGTCGCTGTGGCATGGTTTGGTTTTCGCATGATACGGTCAAGACGTGCCACATCGTTGAACACTATCTGTTGAAAATGCGGGATGACGTGTCTGTCGTTTCATCGTTCTCGCTTCAGCCGAGCGAAAGTGAGCTCGCAAAGAAGACCGCGCATACCTACGTTGCTCTCCTCCGAGACCTGATTGTTCGTGGAGATGGCGTGCCCTCATTGATCGAGATTTGCTTAGAGCAGGCGATGGGCCAAACGCACATCATGGAAGTCACGGCGCTGCGTCTGCTGATGTCGATGTTTACGTTACTTGGAAGAGGATTGTCTCGCATCAACGAGTACAACGAAGGCCACTCCGATTTCCCGATGACAATTGACCAGACGTCACGCTTTGTGCCGAAGTGGTTTGTATTCTCGATTCTGTGGGGTTTCGGAGGCTCGATGGACTCTGCGAATCGCATCGACCTGTGTGATTTCGTGGTGCAAACTCTTGAAAACCGCTTGATATTCCCTGTTTCTGGGTCATCGAGTCCGGACAACAGTTTGCTGGAGTATGAAGTGAACATTGATGACGGTGAATGGCGCCAGTGGTTGCGATCGATTCCGCAACTGGATCTCGAGAGTCACCAGGTGCTATCGACTGATGTTGTAGTAACCACGGTGGACACGATTCGTCACGTCGAAGTGCTGCGAGGGTGGCTTTCGCAACATCGACCGCTCATTCTCTGTGGCCCCCCAGGCAGTGGTAAGACGATGACACTGACCTCGACGATCAACTCGCTACCTGAGTTCGAATTTGCCAGCCTCAATTTCTCGTCTGGAACCTCACCCGAGCTTATTTTGAAGACGTTCTCTCAGTATTGCGAATACAAGCGTACTCCCAATGGAATGATGTTGGCACCGAATGCACCAGAGAAATGGCTAGTCGTGTTCTGTGATGAGATCAATCTTCCAGAGGCTGACCGATATGGAACACAACGCGTGATCACATTCTTGAGGCAATTGATCGAGCAAGGTGGTTTTTGGTTGGGCGGCAAGAACACGTGGGTGCGGCTGGAGCGTATTCAGTTCGTTGGTGCTTGTAATCCGCCGACGGACCCTGGACGCGTCCCGATTTCACTGCGTCTACTGCGCCATGCGCCTGTGCTTCTGGTTGATTTCCCGTCCTATCCTTCATTGAAGCAGATTTATGGGACGTTCAACCGTGCACTGCTGAAGCTGACACCATCTCTTCGGTCGTACGTACAGCCGCTTACTGATGCGATGGTTGATGTGTACGATAGCAACCAGAAGAAATTCACGGCGGAGATGCAACCACACTACATCTATAGTCCCCGAGAGCTGTCGAGATGGATGCGTGCGCTGTACGAAGCCATTGAACCGTTGGAGTACGAAATCGACATCGAAACGCTGGTCAAACTGGTCTTCCATGAAGCACTACGACTTTTCATGGATCGTTTGGTGACATCCGGTGAGCAAAAGTGGTGCTTCCACATGGTGAAGGAGACTCTGAGGAACCATTTCCCGCAAAGCGCTACAGCTATGGAGGTGGTGGAATATGGAGGTCAACACCCAATTTTGTTCAGTACATGGCTTTCAAAGAACTACACTGAAGCCACGACGACTGATCTCCGCAAGCATATTGAAGCCCGCTTGCGCGTCTTCTACGAAGAAGAACTTAACGTTCAGCTGGTGGTTTTCGATTCGGTGATCGACCACGTGCTTCGCATTGATCGCGTTCTTCGCCAACCGCTTGGCCACTTGCTGCTTGTTGGAGAAAGTGGCGCAGGAAAGACCGTTCTGTCCCGTTTTGTTAGCTGGATGAACGGCATGTCCGTGTTCCAGATCAAGCTCACATCGAATTATACTCTGGATAACTTTGATGACGACCTCCGCGTTGTGCTAAAGCGATGTGGTTGTGAAGCTGAGAAGATCTGCTTCATCTTTGACGAGTCAAATGTGCTTGATTCGGCTTTCTTGGAACGCATGAATGCTCTACTGGCATCTGGTGAAGTACCTGGTCTGTTCGAAGATGATGAATACACGTCACTCATGCATGCTTGCCGTGAAGCTGTGCAGCGTGATGGGGTGATTGTAGAGAACACCGAGGACGAGCTTTTCCGGTACTTTACCAAACAAGTGCAGCGAAACTTGCACGTGGTATTCACGATGAACCCAGCGTCGGGCGACTTCCAAAACCGTACTAACACATCCCCCGCTCTCTTCAACCGATGCGTGGTTGACTGGTTCGGTACATGGAACGATCACGCACTAGCACAGGTGGCGTACGAGTTTACGAACACGCTGGATCTTGCTGGTTCTTCGGACTTTGTAATTCCGGATAATGCCGCGGATGTCTTGGCGAAACTGATCCCGCATATTGCTACGGGAACGTTCCGTGATGTACTGGTTGGAAGTATCGTTCAATTCCACCATGCTGTCCTGCTCCACATGCGTCGTCTTCAGAAGCGCCATATGAAGTACAACCACATTTCCCCTCGGGACTACCTGGAATTCATTCGCCACTTTGTGTCGCTGTATTCAGAGAAGCGTGCCCAGCTGGAGGACCAGCAACTTCACTTGAATGTAGGCGTGCAGAAACTACAGGCTACCCATGAGCAAGTGGCAGAGCTACAAGGTCAGCTCAGTCTTAAAGAGAAGGAGCTCAAGAAAAAGGATGTGGAAGCTAACGAAAAGCTCCAGCAAATGGTGCAGGAGCAAAACGAGGCACAAGAAAAAAAGAAGGATACAGAGGCACTTGCTGTTGATCTTGCAAGCAAGGACGAAGAGATCCGCTCGCGAAAAGAGGTTGTCGAGGCTGACCTTGCTCAAGCCGAGCCTGCGCTTCTGGATGCCCAAGCGTCCGTGAACTCGATCCGTAAGGCGCAGCTCGACGAAATTCGAGCACTCGCACGGCCTCCTGCTGCCGTCCGAATGACCATGGAGGCAGTAGCGGTGATGCTTGGTGAGTCGAGCCTGGAATGGGCTGACTTACGTCGTTTCATCAGAAAAGACGACTTCATCTCCCAGGTTGTGAATTTCGACTCCGAAAAACTGACCGCTCGCCAGCGACACACTATTCAGGTCAATTACGTCGACAAGGTTGACGAGTTCGACTACGAAAAGGTCAATCGCGCATCGAAGGCGTGTGGTCCATTGTACAAGTGGATTGTCTCGCAGCTCAGTTACACGAATATCTTGCACAAGATCCAACCGTTGCGAAACGAGGTGCAGACCCTGATTGACACGTCGTCGGATCTGCGTGCGAGATACGAGCAGGCCAAAAAGACCATTGACGCGCTCGAGATTCGCATCGAAAACTTCAAGCACGAATATGCGGCTTTGATTAATGAGGCGCAATTTATCACGAACGGCATGGCTTCTGTGTCGAAGAAAGTGGAGCGTTCTGTGGCGCTTCTGAAGAGCCTGCTGCAAGAGAGTGAACGATGGGAAGCTGGCTCTAACGACTTTGACACCCAGATGAAGACGCTCGTGGGGGACACATTATTGTCCTCTGCTTTCCTCACGTACATCGGTTTCCTCGATTTCCAGCAGCGGAAAATTTTGGTTCAGGATTGGCGCGACATTTTGGACTCAATGGGCATCAGCACGAAACCGCAGTTGAGCTTCGTGGATTATCTGTCGCGCCCGAACGAACAGTTGGAGTGGCAGATGAGCGACTTGCCCTCAGACGAGTTGTGTTACGAGAATGCTATCATTCTGCAGCGCTTCCACCGCTTCCCGCTGATCATCGATCCTTCTGGACAAGCGAACAATTTCATCATGAAGTACTACAGTCTCAAGACCAGTACGAAAATTGCACAAACGTCGTTCCTGGACAGCTCATTCATGAAGGTGTTGGCCAGTGCTATTCGCTTCGGCACTGCCCTTTTGGTTCACGAGGTGGAAAACATCGACCCGATCCTGAACCCTGTGTTGAACCGAGAACTTTACAAAACGGGTGGTCGCGTTTTGATTCGCCTCGCTGGCGAGGAAATCGACTACTCGCCGGACTTTCGACTCTTTTTGATCACGAGAGATCCATCGTGCCGTTTCTCACCCGACATTTGCAGTCGTGTGACTTTTGTCAATTTCACAGTCACCCCGAGCTCTTTAGAGAGTCAGGGACTGAGCATTCTTCTTAAGAGCGAACAGCCTGAAGCAGAGGAAAAGCGCAACAATCTTCTGAAGTTGCAGGGCGAGTACCAGGCGAAGCTGCGCGAGCTAGAGGACTCTCTGCTGCAGCAAATCAACAATGTGCAGGGCAACATTCTAGACGACGATCGGGTCATCAATGCTTTGGAGAGTATGAAGGCGGAGGCTGCCCAGATCTCGCAGCAAGTGGCAGAAACGGAATCTACCATGGCAATTGTGGAGGCAGCGACAAGTCGCTATCGCCCACTCGCAAAGGCAAGTTCACGTTTGTTCTTTTCGCTGGAGAACTTATCATCGGTTCACTTCCTTTACCAGTACTCGCTCGACTTCTTCCTATCCCTGCTGTCCAAGGTATTGGCAAAGCCGACTGAAGGAGGAGATTCGGCTCGCCTTGCCAGCATTTCTACTGAGCTCTTCATGCAGCTTGCTAGGCGCGTGAGTAGAGGACTTGCCGAAAACGACAAGCTCATGTTTGCGCTCCGCTTATCTCAAATTTACCTGGAGCTGGAACAGCAAAGTGCTGCAGTCGCTAACGCTAAGACGACTATGGATGATAGTTCTGTATTTGATGGACCTACTGATGAGGATATGGACATGCTTCTTGGAAGCTCATCAACCTTGTTCAAGGCTGATAGCGGTGCACAGCGCAGTGAGCTTGAGCAATTGCTGCCGGCTTTCTCGAAGACTGAAATGGACCAGTTGTTGAAGTTGGCGAAGCTGTCGACGTTCAAACACTTGGAGACGCACGTGCGTGAGCATGCTGCTGAATGGAATACGTTTGTCAAGACTCCATCAGCTGAGGAGGCTCTTCCAGCTGATTGGGATGCGCAATACGCGGCAGCTTCGGCAAGTCCACGTCTTGCTGCGTTCAGAAACATGATTGTTATCCACTTCTTACGGCCGGATCGTATCATGTTTGCGTCGGAGCGATACATCGAGCTGGTGTTCACGGCGTCATTTCCGTGGCGTGGTGAGATCGAGCTCTCCAAGAACGTTGAAGAAGACACCCAGGCAGCCCGTGGGGTGCTTTTGTGCTCAACGACGGGTTTCGACCCAAGTGCGCAGATTGACGAGCTTGCGGTGGCCCTGCAGAAGAAATACAACTCAGTGTCCATGGGTTCATCGGAGGGTTTCGATGCGGCCGAAAAGGGTCTGAACACCGCTTTGAAGCACGGCTCCTGGCTGTTGCTTCGCAATGTTCACTTGTGCCCGTCATGGCTTGTAAGTGTGGAGAAGAAGCTCTACAACGCGCGTGAAAGTGTGCATCCGAACTTCCGCCTGTTCCTGACGAGCGAGATTAACCCGAACTTGCCGGTGAATCTCGTTCGCATGTGCGATATCTTTGTGTTTGAACCACCCAGTGGCATGAAGCTGAGTATGGTGAGATCACTTGATACGGTGGCAGCTGAGCGCATGAACCGCTCACCAGCTGAACGTGCTCGCCTGTACTTGCTGCTTGCGTGGTTCCACGCTCTGGTGCATGAGCGACTGCGCTTCGTACCAATTGGCTGGTCTAAAACGTACGAGTTCAGTCAGTCTGATTTCCGTGGTGCTTGCGATGTGATTGACCGCTGGGTGGACTCGGTAGCTCATGGCCGCGCGCACGTTGCCCCCGATAACATTCCGTGGACAGCGATCCGAACTACGCTGAAGGAGTCGGTTTACGGTGGTCGCGTGGACAACACGTTCGACCAGGAACTGATGGACACACTTTTGGAGCATGTTTTCACGGCAGCCAGCTACGAGAATACTTTCGAGCTTGTTGCGACTGGTGAAGGCAAGGGTACTGGACTGGTGATTGCAGAGGGCAAGACTAAGGCGCAGTTCATGGATTGGGTCATTGCCCTCCCCACGACCAACCCACCTTCGTGGATGGGTCTTCCACGCTCGGCGGAAACAATGGTGCTCATCAGCCAAGGTGCGCGCATGCTGCGTAACTTGCAGATAATGCAAGACTTCTACGGAAGCGAAGGCGGAGACGATAGTGCTGGCGCAGACGATGATAGCAAGATGGTTCTGGGTACTGCTGCTGCAGATGGCGAAGATGCGCGGCCCAAGTGGGTTCAGGACCTGGACCGTCGTGTTGGCACGTGGCTGGAGCTGTTCCCTTCGGAGGGACTTGCCGTGCCTACTGTGCGCGATCCAGTGCACTTCGGCAACCCCGTCTACCGCTGCATGTTCCGCGAGCTGGAACTCGGAGCAAAATTCCTGGGCAATGTGGGTGGTTTGCTACGAACAGTACAGCAGGTGTGTGCTTACAAGGCCAAGCCTTCTAATGAAACACGTGAGGCCATGCGAACACTCTCCCGAGAGCAGGTGCCTGAGCAATGGAAACAACTATACCGCGTCTCTAATGAGCTTAGCTTGAGCGAGTGGCTTACGGACTTCTCACGACGCGTGCACCAGTTGAAGGAGTTAGCACAGGTCGCTCCGACGGACATTCTGCACCAGTCTGGTGGTATCTGGTTGGGCGGATTCTTCTCGCCTGAGGCTTTCGTGACGGCTGCACGCCAAAATGCTGCAGCGGATCTTGGGTGCTCGCTGGATGAGCTGCATCTGCTTGCCGATGTGGAGGATCCTTCGGCCTCATCAGCTGGTGGTTTTACCGCTCGTGGACTACTGCTCGAGGGTGCCACCTGGAACTTCACCGGCTTTGCGCCGTCGAACGAAATCCGCAACAGCTTGTCGGCTTTGCACCTTCGGTGGGCTCCGCGGAGTGTGGAAACAGATAATCTCCGCCTGCTTCCGGTGTACTCGAACAGTAAGCGTGAGACTTTGTTTTTCTCCGTGGCGGTTAATGCTGAGGATTCCGCTTTCCCGAAAACGCAGTGGGTGCAGCGCTCTGTGGCACTTGTGCTTTGGGAGTTGCAGACCTAGATTTGGTGCTGGAACGACGTTGTTTGAGTCAGCAACTGTCGAGTGTTTTTTTTTCATATTATCACATCGTAGTGTTCGTGTTTGGTAGGCATGGCGTTGACTTAACTTGATCAATAAACCCAAAGCCTACCTCATATCTGTCTCTTCCTCTGACTGAATACTACTAACGTTACTTTGTTTTTGTCGCTGTCTTGGGTTGTTGACCCGTGTGTCGCTTTGAGTTGTTTGTGTAGCTTGGTAATGCAGAAGCTCAACGATTGAAAAAGACATGGGTTGCATGTACTTGGTCATGCAGTCTCTTCTCTTCTTCGCCCCCTTCATACTCGTTCTCCTCAAAGAATACTTAAAACGAATCGCTGCAATTCAAAGCGAGAGCTCCTCGGTGCCAACTTACTCATTCTCCAATTTGCTTCCAAGTTGGCACCCGAACACTCAAACCCAAGCTCTCCCGTCTTTCTCAGCATCGACCTCCAAGCAACTATGCAGCTCGGCATTTTCTTCTTCTTCCTGCTCACAGCCTATGGAGCTGCTGCCGAAGACACCTGTCCTCCGACCGAGGTCGTGAAGTTCGCTGAGCTTTATGCCAACCCGCATCTGCATCCATGCCAGAAGGTCTCAGCCGGCTTTTCCATCGCTCCACCTATGGGCTACCCCACGGACCCTCAAGTCAAGGCCATGTGTACTTCCGACGCGTGCCGTGCGCTGATCAAGGATGTCCTCGTATTGAAGCCCGCAGACTGCTACCTGTCTTTCGCCGGTGTGAAGCTGAACGCGTACAAACTCGCGAACAGTTTCGAGAATGCTTGCGAGGCTGGCACGGACAAGGATCAAGAAAGCGGGGAGTATCGACCGACTCCGAAGCCGACAAAGTACAACGAATGCTACCACACACCGAAGCCGATGGGCGACGCTAAGGACGATTTCGAACTGGAAGAGCCGATGATTGTCAAGGACGACAATGAAGCACCCTGCCCGACACACTCTGCTGGAAAAGAAAACGCAAAAGAAGAAGACGAGCTGAAGCCACCGATGAATGGCACGGCTGTCGAACTCTTCCCGATGCCCAACACGACGTACAAGGCAGAAACCTCGTAGGCAGTTGCCCACCTGTGGTGCTCAAATGGCAACCACCGACTTCATTTCACTCAAGAATTTCAAGTCCAGCGCTGCTACATACGCCAAAGCTCCCATTTAATCATAATGGACTTCGCTTTGCGTTCGCAATACCATTGACGAAATTTCGACTGCTTCTGAAAACGATACACTGTTCTATTGCTGCTGACTGGATTGTTCCAATTGCTCCTTCCAACGCACGAAGTATTTCTCATACCCACACGATTGCGATCAGGATATCTTTCACTCCATAATTGACTTGCTCCGATAACACGAGATTCGCTTCATATTCACCACTTCTGCTCCTCAACCCTACTTCGCCACCCCAATACGCCGCTGCTGCATCAGGGCAATAAGCACGGATCGCAAGTCTCCAACATTTACACCAGTGGCGCATGCTCCATCACCCTTCTGTTGCTGTTGGCTGCTGCGGGATGAAAAGGTGGTACGGAGTGCTCGAAGTACATGCAGCATGTCCACATGTGCTGGCTTCAGCATGAGCAACACCTTCAGCTCCTCAGGATCACGATTGTTCATGCAATATTCCAAAAGCAAAAAGTAGACGGCACTGGAGGCGGTAGCCCGGGCGCTGGCCTCCTCTTCTTGCTCGTCATCACCAGGATTTTGTACATCTTGTGGGCTCTTCAGTAGCAGCAAGAATTTGCACTTGCTCTCTTCGTAAAGATGACACTGTAGAAGTGCTCTGCATGCTTCAGTGTTGTGACCACAGTAACTCAAAAGGTCAACGTATGCTAACAGCGAGGCCTTAGCTGCTTGTCCACCCTTGCTCTCTTTTCCTCGAAGCACTTTGTTCGTGAAAATCTCCAGAGGAGGGAAAAGTGTCAGCGCCCGCTCTGCATGTGACCGAGCCAAAGGTTGATGTCCAGACAACGAGAAGAGCCGAGGGCAGAAACGCTCGACGCACCGGATGAACGGAAGCAGTGTTTCAGGCTCGTACAGTAGATACAAGCGGCTCATAGACTCCAGGTACATGTGCTTAGAAAATGAAGACGCTGCAACATGACGGAAATCTGCCAATACTCGTTCGCTATGGAACAGGCGATGACTGGGCGTTGCCTCTGCTCTGATCGCACGACACGCGCCACTCGATTGCTGTTGCTCTTTGAAAGCCACTCCATCCAAGAGGAAAGACTCGAGCTGCAGAAGCCACTGCTGCCCTAGCCGATCTGAGCTAGTGCTACAACCAGCAGCGAAACGCAAACTGCTCATAGGGCGTAATTTTCGACTAAGTCGAAAGTTGCGCGCATCCTCTGGGTCTATCATCGAATCTTTACGTTGAAGTTTGTTTTGCTCGTTCTGTGCAATCGATAAGTCATCTTCGTTTGCGAGTACAGTAGTAAGCTCGCTCAGTGCTCGAGAGTGGCGGTTGCCAGGACCTTCAGTGGATGATACAGAAGTGAATGACTTCGAATTATCATCGCTGCTTGTTTCCAGACGAGCAAGCTTACGCTTCGCCAGGACGATCCAGTTGGAGAGATGGTGCAGCGACTCGAGATTAGCAGGCGTCAATCGAAGCAAGTGGTTATCGTCGTTGTTGGTAGGGCCTGAACCATCCAATCGGCCATATGAACGGATGCCGCTTGCGGTCTTGTAGAGCGCAGCTACATGCTGTGCTAGGGCGTGAACGACGTGCTCAGATGTAGCTCGATTATCAAGTAGCGCCAAGAGTAACGCTGGACTTGACACAGTGTGCCACACTGCTTCCCAGGCTTCGGGATGACATTGAGTTGGATCCATCGCCGACGGAGTCACTCTCTCCAAAACTTCGAGGGCGTAACGCACCGCATCTAAATGCACGTCACCTGAGCCATAATCCTTCACAGCCAGGAACGCTGCCTCGGGGTCTGTTACCTTCGACTTGTTTTTGATTCCTTGTTTCACAGACTGCGGTTGATACAGTGCAGCCGCAACTGCCTTTGCTGGGGGCAGGCGGATTGTCCAGAACCCACGTGGAGCCCATAGACCTACGGAACTTGCACCCCCTGAAATGGTCCAGAGCTTGCATTTTCCACCTCCACGTTGCTGAGAAGAATTAGTTATTGCATCTGGCAAGCTTACTGTCTCAAGCAGTTCGCCAGCAATCAGTGTGTATACGCGAAGCACACTACGAGTCAGGGCCAGGAAAACGTGGCGGTGTGCTGCAACGTCTAGCACGTCAAAAGCCTGGCCATTGTCGTCTTGAGCAGGCGGTTGCCAGGGTGTCAAAGTTGTTAGCTTTCTTGTGAAAAGGGTAGTACAAGATCCGTTGTCGCGCGCATCGTTGCTGGATGAAGAAGACGAGCTCGACGATTTTGGTGTCAGGAGGTATACTTCTCCAGACTCCCGGTGTAGAATCACGAGCTCGCCAGTCATGCTGTGTAGGCACATCATGATCTGTGACATCTCTGGAGCCGTGCTGCCTTCATCAGGCGAAAAGATGTTGTGCCAGTCCAGAGCCACAGTCCGAAGTGAAGCCATCGAGCTACGGAAGAAAACACCCTGCGTTTTGGAAATCGCAAAAAGACCGAGTTTCGAGCTCAGCAGCTTTACAACATCGTCGCACATTGGCTTTGGGGTAAACGTACTTCCAACAACCACATCCGTAGCCCGCAGTGCATCTGTCGCGCGTTCAAAGCGCAGCCGTCGAAGTTTCAGCTTGGGCTCGTGCTTAGTTGCCGTCGACCACCACGCCAATTCTGTCGCACCACTGGAACCAGCTCCATTACCACTGCTACCTCCAATGTCCACACTCAACCCCGACATACAGCTGTCTAGCGGTAAACCATTCGTTGTAAAGGCTGCAACTGGCCGCGTCCACTTTAAATTCGGGTTCTCCAAAAAGCACAACCTGTTCAAAAACACCCACTGGAACAAATCCGCTTGCCACTCCCACAGAAACGCCATACCGTCTTCCCTGGCCACCACACATCTCAACGGAGCTGCAGCTCCAACGACCCTCGAGAACGTTGCAGCACCCGACGACGACGACGAATTAAAGGACGCAGAAGAGTCGTTCAGTCCTCTGCTCCCACTTCGAGTGGGCTTCGGAGGTTTCTGCTGACCCCCTCCACTCCGAATAAACCTAATGGAAACCACCCGACAATCAAACCGAGCACAGAGCAACGGAGCCTTGATCAGTACACTGCCTTCTTTGCCTCCTGCAGCCCGTGTATGAGGTGCAAAGAGCTCTTGAAGCAGTTCCAGTTCATCCACCTGCTGCTGCGGTAATTGTACCCCCGGGGTCTTGTTTTTCCTAGACTTGGTCTTGTTTTCTTGAGTTCCCCGTCTTGAAGGCGGCAGTGCATCCAGCACGTAGACAACACGTGGAGCAGCTGGAGCTGCTGCCGTGGGGGTTGACGGCGTCGTAGTACTACGACTCATAGGGAGATTTAATTGTACCCCCGGGGGACGTCGAACCAATACTAAAGCCAAGTGACCGGCCGTTGGAACGCAAAGCTCCAGTTCATAGGGAAAGTCGGCACTAAACTGATGGTTTTCGTGACCTTCTTCTCCTTGATCTTCTCTTCTTTCTTGGGTGCAACTGGCGGATGTTAAGGCTCGCAGCAGACGTGCACCACGTACTGCAGGCCACGTGAGACCCCCACTCACCACGCGCGTGTGCTGGGAGGACGCAGTGGGGCTCCCGCCGGGAGGGATCGCCATGGAGCTATCCCGGGAAGATTTCCGAATGGATTATCAATCGAAGGGACGAATTAAGATAAATCAACACAAGTACTCTAATTCGTTGATGGATGAAAATATGTGACGTGTGAGAAGATAAGATGGCTACAGTCTCATCATGGGCTCGTTATCATCTTCTTCTAGGAGTACAGTACGGCAACGCCGAGAAATTCTCGGCGAGTAACTTATGGCCAGTGCAATCAAGAAGGACATAGAGACGGTGTGTGGAATCAAGAGAATTTGGTCGTCACGACCAAGATTATGGTCGGGGCCAAGGGGTTACGGAGGGGCTGAGTCGCCAGTATATCGTCGAAGGCGCTCCTCGACTTGGAGCTTGACTAGCCTTACGTGGATGTCACCTTCTGCCACGATCCTCATTGAGAAGACTGTTTGAGCCATGAACCTCGTTCAATAAAACTGGTAATCATGGCTATCCGGACCACGCGGTCGGATTATCTACTACCCTTGACGGGAGGGAACGCGCCGGCGGCCCGATGGCTTGCTCTTCTCGAAGCCCGATGTAGAATTGGAAGTTGGATCTTTCTATCGAGGAGCGTACGCCTTACGGTGATTGATCCATGGTGAACTCAAACCCATCGCAGGGCGATCACTGGTCCAGCTCACAACGTCGTGGTCGTTCGTCTCTAACGAAAACGTGTCCATCGCGATCATCGGAGCAAGGAGCAAGTCGTCCGCCGCAACTCGAGGAAAACGCCAGGGCGCTGGATATTCAAATTGGCACCAGAAGTAAAGACGAGAATCGAGTCCAGTGCCTCGTTCGTGCCCCATGTACCCACAACTTGCTTTCTTGCGCCAACACCAGCTCTATTATAATAGGAAGCATAGGTAGCTTGCCCTGAGGATCAAACATATAGCTGCAACGCATGCTTACAATTCAGATGGTCGCATGAACATGGATCAAATTGAACAGTTCAACAGTTCAACGTAGTTTGGTCATGATGTATCAAAATACTACATAATCACCCCAACCACGTTGGTTACCTCCACGGTATGTTTTTCAAACAAGCTGGTGGCATTCCTCGGCGCGCCAATTGCCAATCTTTTGGGCACAGTCTTCGTTCGCCTTGTCGTTGCGAACTTAGGTCAGCAAGCGCTTTCGACGGAGGTCAGGCAGGCGAACCCTTCGATCGGACGACGCTACAGTATCTCTCTCTCTTTTAACGTGGCCAACGTCTCTTCGTGTTGCTCGTTGTGTGTGTACACTTTTGATTCGCGTTGATCCCGGACAGTCCGACATCGCGCGACGCAACCAATCAATCAATCGGTAAAATGACAAGTAACGGAGCCGTTGAGCAACCGTCCTGGGCGACCGTGCCCTGTGTGAACCTGCGAGAGACGCCACTAATCGGCTCCGGCCACGCCTGCGCCGTGCGCAAAGGCTCGCTCTACATCTTCGGAGGTGAGACCTGCTTGGACCTCCATGGGCGGAACATTGCTGCTCTTTCTGCAGTGCATCTCTGTGCTTGGGGAGTTGATGACTTATCGCGTGTTATTTGCTTGACAGAGCGCAACCTTCCCGCCATCCCGACTCGCAGCAGTTCGGTGATCCGCCCCGCCAACAACTTCTACGAGTTCAATTTCGCTCGGAAGGAGTGGTCCACGGTGTTGGGGAATGGCGTAGCCCCCAGCCAGCGCAAGAGTCATTCCGCGGTGGTCCACAAGGACTCGTTCTTTGTCTTTGGCGGACACGATGGAGACAAGCGCTTGAACGACTTCTTCTCCTACAACTTCCGTGAGTCATAATAACACTTAACGTAATGCGTGATATTGGGCAGAGTTGACGTGGTTTGTTATGGAATTGCAGTGACGCAAACTTGGACCAACGTGTTCGTCAACGCTGGACAGCAGCCAACGCCGAGATATGGCCACGCCGCGGTCGTGTACGGTAAGCGTTGCTCTCTGAAGCTCGTGGATCACGTGGACGTGCTGGTCTAATTGATCACTTCTCGATGGCTATTATAGACAACGCGATGTACATCTTCGGAGGAAGCGACAGTCACTACGACCGCGAGTCAATGTCAAGCCGCAGCTCCAGCGAATACGGCAGACTGGACTCTGGTCGCCACGTCAACGACATGCATTCGTTTAACTTGGGTACGTGGTTGCAACGGAACTTGTAAAGCGCGCGATGGACTGACTTTTCTTGTTTCTCGGTGTGCCAGAAACCAATTCGTGGTCATTGATTCGCACGACCGGAGAGGTCCCGTATCCTCGGTAAGATCGTTGCAAGTAAATAACCTTGGTGGTCTTCGAAATTGACTAATGATCTTGCATTTGCATGCTTGTACGGTACTAGAGAGGGAGCTTCGATGATCGTGTACAAACAGAACTGCCTGTTGTTCGGAGGTTATGATCACGACCTGGGCTATCTCGAGGACGTTCACGTTTTTAACTTCGGTAAGTACTTACCTCGGTCTATCCTTCAGTCAGTGAAGATGTGGTCTAAATGATTTTTTATATTTCATAGAAACTTGTGTTTGGTCAAGTCTGGAGACGAAGGGCACGGCACCGACAGGCTGCCACCACCCGCTGGTAGCTTTACACAACGATTCTCTGATTGTCTTTGGCGGAAAGACGGACCCAAACCTGTATGAGCTTGATCTAGGTACGAGCATGAGTGATATCTCGATGTTGACAAAGCGTTCAGCTGACTTGACATGGTTTGCTTGTAGAATCAAACACGTGGACGACAGTTGCCTACGCTGGTTCGTCTCCGAAGAGCAGCACATCTGCTGGATGCGTTCATGAGGGCAACTTGATCGTTTTGAGCGGGCTCGACGACTTGGTCAGCTTCAAACAGATTCATTTGCCAGAGAAAAAAGCCAAAAACAAGACCCATGATGACCTGGAGCCCGATGAAGAGGGAACAGCGATTGCCCACTTACGTTCACTCGTCAACAACCAACTAATGAGTGATGTGACTTTCTTAGGTAATTTGCTGACTACTTGGACATCGTCAAATGTAAATCGAGAACTCACACGGGTATGTTTGCTTTGGTTTTGTGCGTATATAGTTGAAGGAACCCCGATCTACGGCCACAAGAGTCTATGTGTGCGCTGCAACTACTTCAAGGCCATGTTTTCTGGAGAGGTGAGGGCTACAAGATTCTGCGTGTGGTTTTCGAAGAGGCCTTGATTAATTGATGGTGCTATGTTTTGATAGATGCTGGAAAGCACAGCTCGCGAAGTGGAGATCTCTGACGTCAGTCGAGCGACGTTCCTTTCCCTGCTAGAGTATGTGTACACCGATCGTCTCGCTGTTGCGGATGAAGATATCAAGGAACTGTTCATCGCCGCAGACCGGGTACGCGACCTCATCACTCTTATAGCAGCTCGTGTGGATTACTAATCTAATCTTGTTGTGCTTAATAGTACGGCATCGAAAGCCTAAAACGGCTTGCCGCACAGAAACTCCTGAAGTCGATGTGCGTCGACAATGTCTCGAGCATTCTTCAGGCAGCTGATCAGCACAATTCCCCGTCGCTGCGAGACGAGTGCTTCGCCTTCACGCTTCGTAACTTCGACACGGTATCAAAAACGCCGTCGTTCCTGGAAATGGCCCGGACCAACATCGAGTTGGCCTTGCAGATTCTGCAGCAGCGCTAAGCTTCGTAATGTGTTAGGAATGTCCTATTTGACGGTGGAAGCAAATACGGACATGTATAGAGTGGTGACTACTGCCCATCAAGCAGCTAATGTGGACAATTTACTGCATTTTTGTGACGATCTTTTCAAACGTGATCACGTTGAAGCAATAACTCAAAGAAGAGGCTATGATCAAGGTCGACTTCTATTGACTTTCATAAAGAATCGAGCTCTTTTTAAGAAACGGGAGGTTAAAACCTCCAGTTTTTGACCTCCATTGATCACGGAGGAACTCTAAAAACCTAAGGCGATTGAATTCAGCCAAGAAAAAAATGATTGGAATATCTCACATGACCCACTCATTCAGAAGCTCCAGTCATTGAAAACGTCATCAACCTTCTTTTCAACCTCGGGCCCGTTGCATGGATGTTATTGGCATCGCTGCAAGCATTGTGAAGGCTGCTGAACGATCTGTTGCTACGCGTCTCAACTATGAAAAAATATCGCAAATGGAGTTGTTTGAGAGATGGTGGCTGACAATTTGTAAGCTAATCCCGATTTGGTTTGTGGAGAATTTTTTTTTAAAAAGATTCTCCACAAACCTTAAAAGGATCCCTCAAGTAGCCGCAGGAACCTACGCTTGTGTCATATGACTCAAGACGATAATAAAGTACACTCCTTCGTTAGCCAAATACTGATTTTTTTCCTAAATAACTCAGCAATTTTAATATATACGGGATTGTGATCTTAGAGTGAAGCTTAGTGCTTCTCCAACGTAGCTGGTCATTGCGAGCGTCTTTTAGCAATGCTGAAGCTTGAAGATTCGATCAATGGCAGCAGCAACGATAGTTCGCGCCGCAAACTGCACCTGGTAAAGCGTTTCAACCATAGTTTCCTTGCCGTCGTTGTGGCGACCCGAGTACTTGTGGTTTAGCCTTGGCTGGAACATATCCAAGCGCACGAAAGAATCAGTGAACAGCCCACTCATAGCTTTCATCGCCATATGACGGCCCACACAAACGCGAGATCCACCTCCAAACGTCAAATCAACACCGGCAACAAATGCATCACCCGCCATCTCGTCCAGCGGAATGAGAACGTGCGTGTTCGAGGCAATATCAATCGACGCATTGCCACCACGGAAATAACGCTCGACGACTGGGAACGGATGAGCACTGCAAACGCATTGTCGAATAATCTCCAGTGTAATTGGCTCCGTCACGGGGGTAGCCTTCACCCACTCTTTGACTACCACAGCGACGTCGGTCAGGTTGATCGCCGGCGAGATCACAAACGGCTGAAGAATGAGCGAGTAGTATTCCGACTCGGCCCATTTCTCCCCAAACAAGTCGTACAGTCTAGGCGTGCGTCGGATCTCCTCCAAACACCATTCAACGGTACGTTGTTTCACCCCACGGTCCGCAACACCTTTGAGCGCAATCTGCTTCCGCCACTCCCAGGTCGCTTGACACACCTCGGCAAACTTTTCATGGTCAAATTCTCGTTCGAACACCCACTCGTAGAAACCAGCGACCGAAAGTTCATTCAACTTGAGCGCATCGATCACCGTCTCAGACTTGAGTAATTCTTGACCACGAGTCTCGAAAATAGTCGTGAGCTGGGAGATGGGCTGCAGCACTTTAGTCACTTTCGTGAACTGGGACTTCATCCGTTGCCACTGTTCACCACTAACCGATTCGAGTGAGATGACGGGACTCCAGGCAGGTAACGAGAGCAAACTCTCAATCAAGTCGCCCTTGTCTCCACTCGATTTTAGAACTTGAGAAGCGAGGTTCGGATCGGTCACCCACTTGAGGTGTACCCCCTGACAGAAGGCGAGCAGTTGGAGCAGTAAGGCACGCAATGCTTGGGATCGAATTCCAATTGTCATGGACATGACAATGTACGCAACAACCACTGCAACAGCAGAGATCGCACATATCAACGACAGGGTCATGGCAGATGGATTGATCTCGTTACCTGTGAGTGAGTGAGTGAATGAGTGAGTGGCTGTTTTTCTCTGTTCGAAAAAAAAATGAAAATCGAGTATAGAGATTTTGTATCTTATCAAATATAGTTACATTTAGTCCGACTTTTCCGATACTATTTTTTATCGACAAAATTAATTCTCTGATTGGCTGGTTGGAGTTAAACCAGGAGACCAGTACCAATCGTGCCATTCGGGTTATCACCATGGCGGACATGCAGCCTCTCGTCCCGACGCCCGACGCCGTTTCCAGCCTCTCAAACAGTTCGACGTCCATTACCGATGCCTCCTCTCCACCCCCTGCAATTCCCATCTCTCCGCAGTCCCTACAGCCCACGCCAGCCGCCGATATCGAGTCCATCCAAGTGCCCAAATCCGCCCCAAGGGGCGATGTGAACGATCCCGCCACGTACAAGCGCAGCCAGGACCCAAATTGGAAGAACACGGGGCTGGACGACATCTACTCCATGTGGGACAAGCTCGTGCCCGTGGACGAGTTGCCCAAATATGAAGAAATGGGTCAATTCCTGGTGGACCACGACCCCCAAACGGCTCGTGAGCTAGAGAAGGTTTTCGTGCTACTCCGACGCAAATTCAAGTGTTTGCCAAAGAAGTCCCAGATGAAATTCGTGTTGGGACTATTGGTGCAAAAGGGTGCAGCGCCGAGTGGCTTGGCACTGGAGAAACTGCTGGTCAAGAAGGCGCAGAAGAGTCAGTCGGGTGTGTTGGTCGTCACGGTGCTCACAAGTCCGTACCCGACTGTGGGCGGCAAGAAACAGCGGTTCAGCTGTCAGTGGAACTGCTACTACTGTCCGAATGAACCGGACCAGCCGAGAAGCTACCTGCACGACGAACCGAGTGTGCTGCGTGCCAACCGGAACGACTTTGACCCGGTGTTGCAGTTTTGTGACCGGTGTGTCACGTTGGCGATGAATGGCCATCCGGTTGATAAGATCGAGTTGTTGGTGCTAGGAGGAACGTGGGCGTCGTATCCCGTGGAGTATCAGGAGAACTTCATTCGCGACTTGTTCTATGCGGCGAATACGTTCTTTGATAAAGAGAAGCGTGAACGTCTCAGTCTGGACGAAGAGAAACTGGTGAATGAAACTGCGGCAGTGAAGATTATCGGTATCACTTTGGAAACGCGACCGGATTGTATCACACCGGAAGAACTGCGTCGATTCCGTCGCTATGGCTGCACGCGTGTCCAGCTGGGTATCCAGCACACGGACGATGCTATCTTGAAGAAGATCAATCGCGGCTGCACTGCTGCTGACTCGGTGCGTGCGCTCAAGCTGCTGCGTGACTGCTGTTACAAGACCGACATCCATCTGATGCCGAATCTACCTGGAAGTGACCCGGTAAAGGACCGAGCCATGTTCGAGTACGTGCTGCACTCGCCGGACTTACAGGCGGACCAGTGGAAGATTTACCCGTGTGAGATCACCCCGTGGACTGTGATCAAAAAGTGGTACGATGAAGGCAGCTACGTGCCTTACGCGGATGATAAGCTCATTGAGCTGCTGATCGATGTGAAAGCCGAAGTGCACCCGTGGATTCGTCTCAACCGTGTGATCCGCGATATTCCGAGCCAGTACATTTTGGGTGGAATGGATGAACCGAATTTGCGCCAGGTGATCGGCAACAAAATGAGCGCACGAGGTACGCCGTGCAAGTGCATTCGGTGTCGTGAGGTGAAGACTGACGACGCCGCTATTGCCTCTGCTGAGTGCGTTATTCGGGAGTACGAGGCCAACGAGGGTGACGAGTACTTCATCAGCTTCGAGACCCCGGACCGCTCCAAGATTTGTGGATTTGCCCGATTGCGACTCTCGCAGACCGCTGGTGGTGGCGTGTTCCCAGAACTCGAAGGTGCCGCATTGATCCGAGAGCTGCACGTGTACGGACAACTTGTGGCCGCAATCAGCAAGTCGAAGAAGGATGCAACCAGTGCCTCTGCGAGCGACGCAGCAGGCTCTCATGCGCAGCACACGGGCTTCGGTACGCAGCTGATGATGAAGGCGGAGGAGATTGCTCGCGCCCACGGATACAAGAAGATGGTTGTGATTGCAGGTGTGGGTGTTCGCAATTTCTATCGGCGGTTGGGTTTTGAAGTGGAAGGTGAAGGTGAGCTGATGATCAAACACTTGGATGAACTGCCAGCGTCAAGTGTTTGGTCGAAGGTGAACTCGTTCCTTTCCGAAAGTCTAGGTCAGGATTTGTCGACCCGCCAGTTGAGTGCGGTTGCTATCGCTGGTGCTATTGCCCTTAGTGCAGTGACTGCAGTAGTGATCCGGAGAAGATAAAGTTGTACTGGATAACTTGATCTACTTTACGACGGATCTATAGTAGCTCTAACAGCGCGTCTGGAGTAAATACAGCTCAAGTGATATAATGTGCTCTTGCAATTTGTAGCATCAAGAATGGGAGTGCGCCGTTGTTTATCATGTTTGAACCAGTGACCTTTGCATTTGTGTGATATGCAAAAAAAAGAAGCTAAAATACCCCAAAGCTCGTATGGAAAAAATGAAGTAATTGAAGATTTCTTGTTCTGCTGTAGTAATGACAGCATGAGTCACTGCGCAGCCCTTCTCAAGCATCTAACAGGAGACTTCCACCGACTAACCAATGTGGACAAGAGTTGAGACCTTCTGTACGATCTTCACAACAATCTCGGGGATGCTTTTTGCTATCTCGTGGAACGATTCCGTTTTTGAGACCTTTTCAAGATTGTGAAGCGTGAAGGAGAAACACTTGTCACGTAGCAAGGAGTGATTGTGCTGGGTAGCAGCGAGCAAAATGCCTGCAGCGTTGTCGACGCACAATGACTCGAGCAACTTTTTCGAACAAAGTCGCTTGAGACTTTCAATGCCGTACTTGTTATCAGACAGTGACAGATTAGCATCAGTACTTTAGTACTAAGTACCGTTGAATAGATCAATCAACTGCGAAAGACGTACCCGGTTAGCGACAATAAACAGCTCCTTCACACCATCGCCCGAGACATTCAGGCGATCAGTGTACACATACTCGAGCAAGGACAGGAACGTCGAACGACTTACATCAGATTTCTACTCAGAAAACATTGTTTTCTGGGATCTACGGCACACCAGATCGTAGCATTCATCATCCGCACCAATTCTTTGAGGTAAATACGCACAGATTTCGTGTGTTTTTATACATACCTTTCCAGAAAACATAGTCTTGAAGTAGTTGCAGCGCACGCAAATGCACTTGTGAGCGAAAAGATCCGTTCCTTCGACTGATAAAAAAACACAACAGACATTGTAAGTGCTATGAAGTTATCTGTGTTTGGACAACTTCGTGGAGAGTACTGAACTTACCAAAGAAAGTCACGTCGCTCATCAGCTCATTGTTGACCAACGAGCGCAAGTGGGCAGCCATCGTTCCCTCTTCTCCATTGAGCATCAGTTCTTTCTGGCCATCAATCCCCATCTCTTCCATAACTTTCGTCCTCATTTCTTGAACATGGGTCCTCGTTTCTTTCTGGTCATGAAGAGTATCCCCCCAAATTTCGATAACTGCTCCTTCATCCTCGATAGTATCTAACGTTGAATCTTCAGAGTCAGGAGCAGGTGCATGAGCTGTAAGAGCATCAACAGCACCACCAGTTCCCGCACTTCCATCACTTCCATGTCTCTCATAATCGCTATCAGAGAGGTAAAACCCGTTCTCGGTATCTGCAAGTACAGATCCACTGTCAACAACGTCAGTTGCAGCTGTAGAGGAATCGCTGCTCCTAGTTTTTGCAGCACTCTCCGTTGCACCATCATCTCCAACGTTTTGGCGCTTGAGCTTCCGCTCACTGGAACTGGGTGGATTCCGCTTGGCTCCAGCGTTGGCACCTGCCTTCTCGACCTCACTCTCCTTGTCAGTTCTTCTCCTCTCATGGCTGGCAATTGCGGGTGGTCTCGCACCTCCAGACAACCGTCGGAGTTTCCGCTCGACTTGCTCAAGTGTGGTAGTGAAAGTCCACCCCTTTTCCTTGACTGCATGGTTGAATAGCACCGTCTTCACTTCATAGGGCTCGTCTTTCGTATTATTATCGATGGCCAACAGAAGCTCCGTTCGCTTCGGGTTCCAGTTTATAGAGCGAGACTTGGCAGGTTCATGACACGGAACAATTTTGCACACCTCCTTGAAGTGAGTTTGTATCTCCGTCATGGTAAACGCGGGCTCGGGCACTAGCACGAAGTCTCTCCTCTTATACAGCTCGTTGGTGAACTCTTGCATTCTCTGCGGCCAAGTGTCGAAGCGTCCAGCAACGCTAAGTAAGAGCTCTTGCTGTTCTTCCGTCCATCGTGACGAGGCCATGCTGCACTTCAAAGTGAAAGAGTGAAATTTTCGATTTTGGCCACTGTAATGATTCACTACAATGCATAAAAAAATCGAATGGGATAATCGCTTTCCATTTATTATACACAGTGCAGAGTTGCCAGGCCTTGGAACAGCAGAACCAGCAATGGCTTTAGAGGCAGGCTCAGTTTGGCTGCACAAGAAAAGAAAGTCTTCTGCATGTCATATACTTGAAATTTATACCTCGGTGCGATAACAATAACCACGTGTGTTTGCCATCCATGACGTGCCGATCGACCAAATTACAGCCTTTCGCTCTGTTCCATGCTTTGCCTCACGAACAGTTTGCCCACACTTCGAGGTTTCACAAAAAAAGCTTTTGCAGAGTTTTTTAAAGTGCCGAACAAGACTTGCTGTGGAGAAACAGTGCCGTTCCGCATCTCAGCTTTGCGAACACTTGCCACGGTAAGCTTAGCACCAGAACACTTGTATCTGTCATGACACGCTTTAGACAACCTAAATGTCAGCATCGAGGATTACTGCCATGCGAGTGTACTAACCATGTGCACGACGCGCTTCCTTGCTGGAACGCTCCCGTTCCGTGCTTTCATCAAAAAGCCCTTTACTTCGGAGGTTGTCTTACTGACAGAATCTACCACGGCTCCGGACTACATGTACTAAAAGTACGCATGCTCTGACGAGGACCAAACAGATTTCAAATCAATTCCATTCACGTGTCAGCAACAGCATCGGACGGGAGGCTTCCACCGACTAACGTCCTGGGACAGCCGAAACACTAACTGTAACTTTTACAAATCACCACTCACTGTTTCGATATGATAAGCCAACCACAGCTGCAAATAACGAGCTTGTGCTACACCATTCTTCGCCGATATCATCTGTAACTTTGGGCCGCTTGTTCTTCTTCTGAGACTCGGTCGTACTCTTACACTCCGCTTGGAACGACCGTTAGTGTCCACCTCCTCGACCCCACTATCGTCATCTGCGGTTTGCCGCCCATAACTTGCCTTTGCAGGTAACTTTACGTCTTCAGCGTGTTCGTTTTTCTTGGACAGCTGTTAACGTTTCATCTCGACTTGTTCAAGCGTAGCAGTGAATGTCCAACCCTTCTCCTTGACTGTATGGTTACACAGCACTGTCTTCACTTCGCAGCACTCCCTTTTGTATTCTTATCGATGGCCACCAAAAGCTCGGTTCGAATAGCGCTCCAGTGAAGAGAGGGGACATCGCGGTTTCAAGCGGAGCATTTTGCAGAGCACGGTGCGTCTCTTGTCAAATGCTCGTTAATAAATTCTTGCACCCTTTGTGGCTGAGTGCCAAAACACCCGGCAATCTTCAACAAAACTTTATCCAGCTCCACATAGGCGACCGCATTGCTCTGGAAGCTGAAAAATCCAATGTGGGCTGCAAGTTGGAACAAGCTAAACGCTTGTGCGAGTAAACCAGTTGCTATACAGCGTTTATGACACTGCCTTACTCGTTACACCCAAATGGATTGATCTTGCTCCTTGCGCAGGTTTGTCCGTGAAGCGACAGACTTAGCCATGGCAGTGGAGGTTGCAGCAGCGGCAGTGGCTGTGGCAACAGCGGTTCTAGCTGCGATCGCAACTGATGCGCGCTGGCTCGAGACTAACGAGTCGTCCAACGCCGTGAGCACTTCTTGCATGGACGGACGTTCAGTGGGCGAGTCGTGGAAGCAGTTCTGCATAAGCGTCTGGAGCGATGCTGGGAGCTCCTTCGAAACGGGAAGTCGTTCACCGCGCAGGACGTGCATCATAGCCTCGACAGGAGTTAGCGACGCAAACGGAGGCGAGCTAGTGTAGGTCTCCCACATCAACACACCAAACATGTAGACGTCCGAATCATACGAGAATGCGTGTGGCGGCTGCAGCGACTCGGGTGCCATGTACTTGACAGGCCCCACGGCGTCCTTCATAAGCATCCCGGCCGTCTCAGATCGTACGCGGCGACAAAGGCCGAAATCGCAGATGCGTACGCGATTACCTTGGTCCACGAGACAGTTGCGCGCAGCAAGGTCACGGTGAATGAAGCCACCTTCGTGGATATTGAGCAGTCCGGCAGCAGCGTCCTTCAGCATTGCAGTGCGTTCGTCGACAGATAATGAAGAACTGCCGCGCAAGTTATCTTCCAGACTACCGTAAGGGAGATACTTTGTCACCAATGCTAGCGGGAACTTTGTGTCTGTGGATGCACCCACAAAGGGCACGATGCACGGGTGATGACCAAACATATTCAACATCGCAGCTTCGTGCTGGAACTCACGCACAATTTGGGAGGTAGTTTCACCGAACTCGCTAGCTCGAATGGTTTTCACCACCACATCCTGACCATCCAACGATGCGCGGTACGCGTCGCCAAAGTAACCTTGGCCTACAAGCTCCTTCATCTCCAGCGACCGGAACGGAATCTCGCGGTACGTCTGTTCCATCACATCCATCCAGCCCTCCAGCACATCAGCTTCTAACTCTCTTGGATCCACCGCACGCGAACCAACCAAGACAAACGCGTTCAACATAGCGACAGAAGAACCGACCGTAATACGGGCCTTAAACAACACACGCCCAAACGCGGCGCCTTCCGTGCATACCACATCATAGTCAACGCTTGAGATATCTCCTTCCCAAGCAAAACCTTGTGTTGCACCATTCAGCACCTCGAAACCATTTGGTACTTCAAGTGTCACGTGTACAAGAGCACCGCGACGAACATTTAGCTTGGTTTCTAGCGAGAGCTTTCGCGACTCGGGATGGTCGCTCTTGGCTAGCTCATGCATTTCGGACCGCTGATTCAATAAAAAAGCCCAGACCGTGAATTGGAACGGTTTTGGCGACGGGCTGACGCTCGGTGGGGCAAACGCACTGAAATTCACGCGATCTCGACGACCAGGCCCTCCTTTAAATTCTAATACCGCATCTAACCCACCTTCCTCCGTCGCCATTATTGATGCAGAGCGGCGAGGCTCAGGTACAGCAGCCATTTGGATAGAACGGTACACCTGCTGGAACTTGTCAGTTGAAAATTCTGCATCATGGATGCTATTTGTCGGAGACAACACGTCGTAGGCATGAGCATCCCCAAACGAGTCACGGCCCGTGCCACTGCTTCTGGGGGAGTTCATTGGCGAAAAACTATCGTAATCTGGTTGTTCCGACGGACCGCGATAGATTGGACTCGGGTCCAGAGCAGTGATGTACTGAGGAGGACTTTCAGTATAGCTGAGTGGTGCATATGCTCGCATATTTGTCACGTCGTCATCTTCATAGGAACGTGCAATGTTTCCATATCGCCCTAGGATCTCAAGATCGCTGATGTCGTGTGCAGAGCCAGCCTGGGATACATGCGCGATACTTACTGATCGTTTATCCTCTTGTTTTTTATTATGCTCCACTCTGTCTGGTTGATCAAAAGCATTGCTGGTGGTGCGCAATTGGTGATCTGACAGAGTACTGGGTCTGCCCCGAATACGAGACGATAACACCCGCTTTCGAGGGTCTCCAGTGGACGTCATGAAAGGTGTACGCCTTGCGTAAGCTGATGCAACGGGTGGCACTGGCGGTGCTGCAGGAGCTGATGAAGGTGGTAGTGCTGGAGAAGCAGTTGGAATCGGGGGTGCAGTTGGTGTCGGGTGGCAAGGAGCATCTTCCGACGACTGCAATCGCTTCCGACTCGTTCCTTGCTTGGTTCCCGGTGCGCGAAACGCTTCGTCAGCTGCTTGTTCAATTTCTCTTGCGTATCTATCACGTTCTCTTGCCTCAATATACCTCTCCTGGAGATCAGCATCTTCTTCACGTAGTTTACCCCTCTTTTCTTGAGCTATGAGAAGCTTCTGTTCGTATTTTTGCATTTTCCTTTCATAGCGCCTCTGTTTCCACTCGGCATGCTTTTGGCGAAAATTTCCAGCTTTTGGCCCTGTCGAACCATCCAACGCAGCTTGTTTCCATTTAGCTTCACCAGCCACTTCACCTTCAGCGTGTCCAATGTCTCTGGATGAACTACCTGCGCGTTTGAAATCTTGTCGAAACGACCCCTGCATTTCACTCAAGCGGTGGTGGACGTTATGGCGGTCACGTAACAGGTTACGCACAGCACCATCTTCGTCACTTTTATTCGTGTCTGGCCATTCCATCGTGTGAAGATCGTCGTCGTCTTCCTCTGAATCAAAATCATCTCGCGCTTTTTTTCTATGCCAGTACTGCTGGAGAGAACGGCGACCAACAGGTTCGGACAAGCTCTTATGCATCAAATCATGGCGATGATGATCATGGTTTCCTGGGTCGAGCGTGTCCGGTACAGTAGCCCGCTCCCAATGTGCATCATAACTCCCCCAGCGTGGGCGATGGGAGGGAAGAGGCGGCGCAGACGGCGTTAAGTCCAGTGCCTCATACATACTTTTGTGCGCTGGTTCCTTCTTGAAGCTATCGTCTTCGGCGTCGGATACAGTTGCTGCTACGGGAACGGCGACAGCATACACGTCATCGAAACTGTTTCGCCGACGCATTCCTCGTCGACCTTTACCGCATCTCCTCTGGTCCATATGAGGCCATTGCCAATCGTGCCAACCTGACCAGTGTTGAAGCCATCGCTCGCGCCAATCAGCAGCCCATGGAGGGAAGTCACTATTGAACGGGGGGAATGGTGGTGGTCCGCGTACATCGGGCCTCATTTGATCGAGACGCAAACCGCCTCGGCCTCCACCACGACCCCATCCTAGCCCTACCCGGCCAGTGCTATCGCCCCTACCGCCACCACCACGCCTGCGCCCACCACGACGGTCGCTTCCACTACCTCCGTGTTGACTGTTGCTGCTATCTTCACTTCCGGTGCTAACCTTAACATCAGACTTGATAACAACCTTGCAGCAACACATCTCAAGCTCCCGGTCGTGGTCATGATTATGGATATCGTTTTGAAACGCGCGTTCCACGTGAGGTAATTCTCGCGATGGCGGCATCGGCGGCATTGCTGGATGCATCCTGGATGGCACGAACGGGGACTCCGAGCCGTCAAAACTCGCCGGTTGCTGCTTCATACCTTTTGGTCCCATTCTAGGGCGTATTACGTTCGATTCGCTAGCGCTGCGTCCTTCCTGATACAAATTCCGAGTCACAGCTTCAGCGGACGGCTTCTGGGTAGACGCAGACGCACTATCACCTCTCTGTCGCGAACGCGGGTGCTTTCCACCCATTGTTCCATAATTACTTGAAATACCAGCTCCGTCCGTAGTAATATGCCTCTGATCCTGTCCACGTCTACCACCCGCCTGCGTCGCAATGGGCAATCGATCTGCCTGCTGTTCTCTCGTATCTTCGCTCTCACTCCTCAAAAATAACACTTCCGACACGTTTCTCGACACAAACACCAATCCCCGTGCTGACGTCACACCCAATTGATGCGCCAAGAAGGCGAACGCCAACGCCGTAAACACCTGAGTAGCTGTCGTCCCCGTCGACACAATATTCACATCCGAGAGCCCTGCCTCCTTCGGCAGCACTTGAGCGACGCTCACTATCCACAATATCAAGGGCACTGCACTGAAGATCAAGTCCAGGATCCATTTAAACACCAGGAAGTAGAGCAGCGACAGCAACATCACCGGAAACGTGACTTCCCCCAACACTGGCCCCTGTTCCTGCTGCTGTGACTCTGGAGCGTCATCAGCAGCTCGTTGACCTCTAACACTCGATCTCCCTCGTCTTAATACAGGCCCTAGCTCGTCTTCATCCACTACGAGCGCGTCGATGGACATCTCCGTCCGCCACAGGATCCGCGTGAGTTTCCGAGCGAATTGTGACGATCCGACGAGCAGACAGCCCACCAGGAGCAGCAGCAGCGACCCAGAGACAGCAAAGAAGGTCGCTAGCACGCAGGCGAAAGCGAAGGTGGCCACGTGGAAGCTCAGCGTGCGCACGACGGAGGCCACAACGCCTCTCCGGACTGGCATGACCCGCGACCTCGTACGGACCACAGTGGCGCAGGGAGGACGGTAAAAAAAAACGCGCGGTGAGAGCGAGGAGCGATACGATACGACGGATAAGACGACGCCCTGAAGACCTCGCGGCGGGCACTGGGGGCTGATGGAGAGTAGCGCTGGGGACGACGAGCTAGCTCACCCGCTTCCTTTCGAATTTGTTGCGAGTGGTAGCTAAAGGAAGAGACGGATACAATTATCAAGAGTATGGGAAAATCGATACCTGCGGAAGTAGCTGCATGATACAGTCAGTCTTCGTTCGAATAGCTAAGTAATGTACTACAGTAGTGAAAGGAATGGATGTGAGAGTTTATAATTTTGAAACCATCATTCCTGGTGAGGTGGTGCACATCAGATTTGAAGCACTCCACACAGTAACTTTGAAATTCGACTTGTATTGCTTTATCGTTCGAAGATGCAACGCAAACTGCAACGCGGTTGCACATGGATGAGAGGTGGTGATGCCCCCCACGCCTCTTGCCTCGCTCGGCTCGGAAGCATCGACTGTCCTTCCCAGCATAAATAATGATCTTGGGCTGGCGAGGGAGCACCACATCAAATGGATAACTTACGGCAATGGGTAGACGTTGGGTGAAGGAGCGCACGGCGCGAGCCACCTAAACCTTGCAGCAAATGAGAGCGGACCTAGTCAGTCCAGTTCGTGCACCAGATCCTCCACCTTGCGGTCCTGCAGCACTGTGAGACTCTCAGCCACCTGGAAGTACACGTGCACGTGAAAAATGTCGATGGACCGCTCCGGGTTGTCATCATAGTTCCACCGCTCCACATGCGGCGCGTTGGCGTCGATCCAGTTCTCCACGTACTGCTTCACCTGTTCATGGTTCAGGTCCTTGACATGCCACAGCGTCCAGTGCTCGATGCCTGCAGGAGTCTCATACGGAAACATATTGGGTTCCAGGAACGCAGTCCTACCCTTCAGAGTCGTAGCAAATATATGTTCCTCAGCAGACCCATAGTTCTCGGTGATCTCGTCAAGATGATCCCACTTGCGCTCCTTGCATTCGTCGGTCCGGCTCCAGTACTCGATGTAGAGCGTGCGACGGCTGCGGCGACGGGTCGACTCGCCGCTACATTCAACATCAGCAGCGGAATCCATTGCAACACATCCAGGAGCACAGCCATCAGCAGCAGCAAAGCCATCACGAGGTTCAAAAGACTCGTAGGAGTTCTCCTCCTCGTCCTCCTCAATGTCAGTAGGCAGGTAGTCACTTTCTGCTTCAGCAAGCGTCAGCGTCAGCTGCTCCGTCTTGGTCTTCTTGGTCACTTGGTGCTGCTCCCTTTCCGCCTCTCCGACGGCTTTGCGCTTGAGCGACTGGGAGCTGCTCACAGGATGCGCAAGAGCCTCATTAATATCAACGGAATCTGATGCTAGGGTACGCATACCGTCCTGGGCCTCAGGCTGTTCAAGCTCATCACCTGATTCCGCGTCGCTTCTGGTGTCGGCGGTGCTGTTGACCTGCAAAATAATAAAATCCAAAAAGACAACATTAAACTGACAATTATTCTTGAAAAGACCCATAAAACCCACTCTCAATGGAGGGACGCACCTTGTCACTTGCTAAAGGCGCTTTGTCCGTCGAACTGCGACTGAAATCCACGTCCGTGATGGACGATGGCGAGTTGCAGAACGAGCGAGGCGTGTCCACGCGCTTCTCGGCGTGAGTGGGCATCACGCTGACTGCTGTCTGGCTCGTCATGTTCTCTGGGTTTTATTGAGGATGGGGGGGGGGGTACTTATTAGAGACACAGACACCTGCCTGTGGTCGATCTGTCTGCTCCGTTACGTCTGCTGCGTGTTCTTGGACCTGTTCTTGGACCTTTGCACGCGCTGAGCTAGGTCTGATCGCGGGTAAGATAGCCTTGAGCCTCTCGTTCCTTTTTCAATAATGAGGGTGAGAAAAACAGCGCCAGTCGCCTGCCCGCACAACCCCTCCTTTAGTTGTATCGCACACATTCACTTGATTAAAGTAGTGAAATGTGATGTCGCCCATCCGCACCTCACATTGTTCCATAAAACAGGTACAATTGTAGCGCACGAATAGCGTTCGTTTTGAGTGGTGAGGAGTATCGCCGCCATAGAAAAACTCTTAGTACGCATCTTGATCAAGTATGGGCAAGCGCGCGCCCGCTGTGCCCGTGTCCGAGGCGGAGAAGCTGCTGGCCGAGGATGTTTTCCAGACCAAGCCGCAGCAGAAGAAGAACAAGCGCAAACAGCTCGGCAAGAGCGAGCAGCAAGACAAGGCCTCGTTCAAGCTCAAGGCCGCGTGGGTGGACGAGGACGACGAGGACGTGGAGGTGAATCTGGAGGAGCAGCCGCAGCTGCGCAAGCTCCGCAAGACCGAGAAGGACACGGTCGTGGACGGCAAGGAGCTTAACCGTCGACTCAAGACCTTGTACGCCCGTCTACTTATTGGCTCAGCTATCTGTGTGTCAATTGATGCGATGTTTTATGTATTTACTTTTTATTTTATTATTTATTTGTTTGTTGCAGCTACCAGTCAGCACATGGTGCCGTGTCTTGGGCCGACCCGAAGAACTTCTTGGGCGACCATCAGGTGGACTCAGATGACAGTGACAATGAAGAGGAGGCGGAGCTCATCCGTAGCACCGGCAAGATGCTAGAAAACTCGGGTGAACTGCTGCCTCAGGGGTCGCTGGAGATCGTCCGCATGAAGGATGCCAATCAGCACGCGCCGTCCAATGCGGTGGTCCAATCGGTGCAGTTCCATCCGAACGGCCAACTGATGCTTACTGCGGGTCTGGACAAGACGCTGCGTCTTTTCCAGGTGGATGGCAGCAACAATGCCAATATTGAGAATGTGTTCGTACAGGATCTGCCCATGATAGACGCCAAGTTCACGTTGGGCGGACAGCGTGCAGTTCTGACTGGACCCCGTCAGTATTTCTTCTCGTATGATATTGAGGCAGGCAAGATCACCAAGATCCCGGGGCTCTATGGACGTAAGGAGAAGAAGCGCGAAAAGTTCGTGGTCTCGGACAATGGAGAGACGATTGTGTTCTTGGGAAGCAATGGCTACCTGGATGTGGTGTCTGCCAAATCGTACGAGTCGATTGGTACCCTCAAGATGAATGGAAATGTCAACTCGGCCGTGTTCTGCGAGAACGACCGTTACTTGCTGAGCATAGGTTCGGACGGACAGGTTTACAAGTGGGATATGCACACGCGGCGATGTGTGTTTGTTCACGACGATGAAGGTAGTTTAGGCAACCACGCCCTGGCTGCTAGCGGTAAATACTACGCCGCTGGATCGAAGAGCGGTGTGGTCAACATTTACGACAACGCCGGTCTGACTGCCAAGCCAAAGCCGCGCAAGGCGCTGATGCACCTTACCACTCAGGTCGATCACCTCAAGTTCAACTCGAACTCGGAGATCTTGGCAATGGCTTCCACGGACACCAAGGACTCGTTGAAGATGGTGCACATGCCGTCGTTAACGGTTTTTGCCAACTGGCCGACGGCACACACGCCGCTGCACTACGTGTCGGCGATGGACTTTAGTCCGAACAGCGGCTACTTCGCAGTTGGAAATGCTCGAGGACGTGTGCTGCTGTATCGACTGACTCACTACAAGTCCACATAAAGAGGGAACTCACGTCAAACACAAGCGCGCCACGGTTCTCCAAATTGCTGCTGTTGGGACGTTTCTAGGACAGAGGCTTGCTATATAATAGAGATCGACTGCTCGTTGCATACTTCGTTATACTCTTCTCATTTGGCCAGATCCTTGAGCCGGGTGATTGTACGTCAGGTTGAGCTTCTTGGCCGTGGTAATGAGCGAGTCCAGCGCTTTGTCAACTCCTTGCTCAGCTCCATCTGCTCACATTTCAATAGAAGCTAAATTGTCAGACGAAACGCGTGTGTGGATGCAACACACGAAACTCAGTGTTGAAATACGTACAAGCACGTTTATCCCAAGTGCTTGCGACTTGATGGCTCAACTGTGTAAGAGCATCAACTACACCTTGAGAGCCTGCAGTGAAGCACTTCTCGTCAGATACAATAAGTCCTACAAAGAATTTAAGCGAACAGTACCTTTGTGTTTCGAAATCCCATTGGTATTACGGCGACTTGGTGATGTTGGCGAATCTTTTCGCGACGGAAGTGGACGTCGTGGGCGTTGTCGTTGCTGTTGATGACAGTGAAAAGCATAATCGAGTGAGAAGGCCTGCATCATGGATTTAAATGTGCCACTGTTTCGACTTACCAAGTAAGCTTGAGTTGGCTGTTGAGAGCGTGAAGGAAAGAGCTCCGAGTCATCGTGCGATGTCAGTGGATGCTCTAGCTGGTAACGGAGAGCGTTGGCAGCCATTCGAGTGTTCATAGCAGGCTGGTCCTGCGGTACAAGAACCGTCAAGAGTTGAGATTTGCAAACACTCCCTTCTATCTTGAAAGCCATGCCGTAAAAAAATATTTACTTACTTTTGAGTTTGCTGCCAGCGAGCGCGAGATCATACAAGCTGGAACGGCTGGAAGCTGATCAACTCCATTAGAATATTGCTCACAAACATAATTATTTGCGGGCATGTTGAAAAGTTTCACCTCATTTGACGACCCAGCACCCATCAGAACATCTTCTATGCCAACACCCGTCAAGAAGGTAGAGTCATTGGGATTGAATTTCAGCTCTGCAAAACGGCTCAGAAAGGTTAGAAATAATGAGGCTTAGTTCTTTGGTATTGCGGTACGTACGTCTCCCCATAGGTGTTGCAGGAGTATCAGACTAAATAAACAAGCAAGCAAGTCCAATTAGTGTTAGTTAAACATCAGTCCACTAACACAATGAAAACCAAGGCATCGTACCGGTCTCTTTGATAGTAACTCTTGATCAGTTATGGTATCTGGATTAGCCGACAGCAAAAATTCAGTCGCTCGAGTGCGAAACGGGGACTGGAGCACCACCTCGTTTGGAATCATTTTGTAAATCTCAACGCTTTCGTAACAGGACATGGAGTGCAGTTTCTTCTTCTTTGTCCCTGGGTACGCGACCATTATAGTCATCGCAATTTGGTCCGCTGTTCGTTCGTTCAAGATGGCCGTGAGGCTTGGCACAGGATCATAAGCCAACTTGGTGGGGTCGTACGAGGTGATAGCGGCGTGTGCCAGAGGATTGCCATACAGGATCAGCTTACGCAAGCTGCGTAGTTCACCTGTGTAGACAACAGACTCTTCGTCGGTGATCTTGTTGTGCGCAAGATTGAGGTAAATGAGATTGTAGAACCCAGCACCACGCTTTTCCTCTAAGGTCAGTGCAGACTATCGTCGATGTGGTAGACAAAGACTACTAAGTCAGACCAAAACCAGCACTCTTCAAACAACTTTGTAACGTACCTCGGGGAAACCGGTGATCTTGTTGTAGCTTAGATTCAAGTTCCGCAGGCGAGGCATGATGGCGAGGAAGGAGAAAACTTCCTGTCCGGAGAGGTTGTTGCTTTCCAGAGATAATGTCTCTAGTCGTGAGAATCGATCCATGATCGGTGGTAAGGATCGAATCCGATTGCTTCCGAGGTAAAGCTCACGGATACGCAGCAGATTTGACAATTCCTTGACGTCTTTAGATCCAAGGCAGTTGAAGGACAAATTCAGCACCTATCGAAGATGTTTGGCCAAGACAATATGAAACAGCAGAAAAAGTTAGCCGAGTGGAGCAAACAAAACTAGCTGCAGATCAAGTCAATCCTACCTCAAGGTTCTGGAAACCGTTGCTTAGTGTGACCTCTTCCAGCGCATTGCACTGAAAATCCAACTCGATGAGGGCAGGTAAGCATCCAAACGGGTCCAACTGTGCCTGGGTTCCAAACCAAACAAGAAGTGATGATTAATGTTGCACATTCGTGTTTTGCGAGTCTTTCAAAGCGAGGTTTTAGCGTGCACGCGAACCTCATTGTCGCTCATGTCGAGCCGTGCCAAGTTAGTAAAAAAGAGCAGGTCCTCAACCACGACATCGGTGATAAGCATGTCGCTCAGGACTGCCTGGACGACTTCATCAGGAAATTCCACTAAACAGTGCAAACAAGGCAAGCAAGTTGGCAAGGAAGTTTAACTAATTAACAGAACCGCAACCAACCTCGACACAAGTCCAAGAGCAGGAAGCCGTCCAGCGTCCGGGGCGAATCATTAGAGATTGCACGCTTCCTAGTCGATCTGCGTGGCTCCTGATTGCTGCTATTGCTCAATACTGACGGAGGTGCCGACACAGCGGGAGAATGAACATTGCCTCTGGCAACAGTGTGTCCTAATTGCACCAGTGTTGCGTTAGCTGCTGGCTTCTTCAAAGCCTTGTCGATCTTCCGACGACGCGCGGAGTTGGCAACTGGAACAGGCGGCCGAGTGTCGTGTTCCGTCGGGGAAATCATCTCACGAAAAAGAGCACGAAGACCTTTGTGGGCGCCCGACAGCAGAGGGCAGTAGGCAATGGAGTCGTCAGTCCACACGTAATGGCAGTTTTGGCCCTCATCCTAAAATTAAGTGGTCCATCACTTACTCGCCAAGTACCAACTCCAGACCGACCACCTGCAGCACGTTTACATCCACAAAAGACTCGGCAGAAGTCACGACTTCCTTGGATTAAAAAAATGAATTTCACCTTGTTCTTAGTTACACGCAAAAATGTGTCGTGTCGTATCCGATACAGGGCGATCTGTGCCAGCCGACCAGCCAGCTCCTTCTGCCGTATTCCCTGCAGCCTTGAAATACCCACGATCATCGATCGGACTACATGTGCGAGGAGAAAGAGGCGAAGCTGAAAGCTGAAGCTGTCCGCTCGCTTCCGCACCTCGTTAATCTAAGTAAACTTGGAAATGACTTGCCAGATGATCACCACAATGAGACCCAAGATGACGATGTACAGGAACAGAATCTGCGACGCCATCTTGCACTTGAGCTTCTTCAGATGCATCCCGGCCTCTGCTGTGTCCTCGCGCGTTTCATCAACCTGCACCAATAACAAACAACAAACAAAAAGAAAACATTAGCACCAAGAGGAATAACCAGCTTCAGTTCTGCTCTATACATCGGCGAACGTACGTTCGTGCGGACGTTGATGAGCTGTTCGCGCTGGTCCGCGAGGTTGACGTTGATGTTTTGGGCCGTAGCCTCCGTCCGCGCGATGATTTCCTGGGCGTCCGTCAGGTGGTCGTCGATGCGGTCTGTGCGCTGCTGGTAGCGCGCCACGTTGTCCTGCGGGGCGCGGGCCTGTTGACGCTGTTGGCTGCCTTCCATGAGCTTGGAGCGCTCGAGGTTGGCCTTGAGCTTGTCCAGCTGCGACTTGAAGGTGCGCAGCTGCTGGTGCATCCGTCGACGGTCCTGCGAGTCGCCGGCGCGCGACTCGCTCTCCAGGATGCGCATGTAGCGCTCGGCCTCCGAGATGTTGCCCTGCGCGCGCTCCGACAGGTCGGTGCGCTCGCGCTGGTCGCGCGCCTTGGGGATGGCGCGGATGTCGGACATGGCGTCATCGCGGCACTGCTCGAAGTCCTCGCTGTAGCCTATAAAAGCCTCCGTCATGGTTGCTGGTCGCTCGCTAGGAAGGAAGGAATCAAAGGAAGTCTCTGTGTTGCACTTCTTTTAGCCGAGTTGATGTCAGCGTCTTTTGTCCGATACAAAAAGGAAGTCAGTTACAACCCAACAATCCGCTCCAGGGGATCTGCGACACACATCATGTTTACACAAGTTAGCCTCTCCCTCTGGTACAGTGTCTTCTCGAGTTTTCCACAAACACCTAGTAATTTATTTCGTCCAACCTAATAAATTTCCTTCACCACGGTAATCTATTATCGATCGCGGATGTTGCCCGAAGGTTGGCATTGACGTGACGCCTCACCCGATGGTGCACCAGCAAAGCAAACGCACGAGATGCGTCGTGGCGGGCTCGATGGAAAACTTTGTGCGGACCCACACAGTTATCATCCGCAGGGCTGTATGTTTTCAGCAAGAACAAGACCTTCAACGAGCTCACTACAGTAAAACTTTTTTGAATTTGAATTTGTTGCGGTTTGGTTGGCTAACTACTCTTACATTTTGCTGACAAGTTATTCCTTCTGGATTCTGTCTAACGTGACAGAGCAGAGCAGCAAACGTCCAATGCCGCGCGCCATCCAGCTGTCGATGTCACCACCAGCTTCAAACTTAGCTATTAGTACACTTCCACCAGCAGCCGACCAGATCTACATGTATCTTCTGGACTGCCAACAAGATTGGTTCACCAGTCTTTCTCGAATGATTTCCAACATCCCCATAAAGCAAACACGAGTCAACACGGTTGAAGAAAAATTGAAACTATTGGTAAAGAAACTAGTGACCGTGCACTTCGTACACGGTCACTACCACCTCATTGCAACTTCCGACTGAAAGCTGCACAACACAATTTGAACATTCAGCTACACCCTGGCGTCGACACGAACGAAATCTCATCTGCCTTGGCGCTCAACTTGCAGCTAATCGCTCAGCCAAACAGCTTAGTCCAGGCCGATCACATTCTCCAGCAGGAACACCATGAAGATGGAGAGCGGGTACAGGCACAGCACGATCAGACCGTCGAGCAGACGCTGGGTCTTCTTCATGGCAATGTAGCCGATCACGAGCTCCACGAACAGGATCGAGAACGTCTCAGCAGAGAACTCCCACACCAGACCGCCACTCTTGAACGACATGAGCGCCGCAAAGATGCCCAGACAGAACGTGTTGTTCATGCAAGCAGCACCAAGAAGAGCAGACACTGAAATGGATATCGTCTTGGAAGTTTTCTTCTGCGCGTAGTTGTACGCAGCAATGAGCTCGCTGGCGTTCGAAGCCAGCGGCGCCACCACGAACGACACGTAGAACGCGGGGATGCCCGTGCGAGCACCAACCTCTGACAACACATCGACCATCGGGTCCGAGAACAGCAGCACGAGAGCCGTGCCCAGGAACATCATGTACGCAGAGCGGATTTTGATCTTTTTCTGCTGATCGGCGATCGACAGGTGAGCGAGGTCCTCCGGGACTTCTTCCTCCTCTTCGTCGTCCTCGCCTTCTGCGGCCGGAATGGCCAGTGAGTACTGCTGCTCCACCACCACGCGCTTCATCGAGACGGACGAATGGCCCTGGATCTCATTCTCGTACTTGGCCAGCAGGTAGCGGAGAGTGGCCTCCACGAGCTCATTGAACTCGATGAATCCGCTCTTGTCCTTGTCGGCGGCAGACATCCACGTCTCCGCCTCGTCGCGGGAAAGGTTCTCCCCCAAGTCCTTAAAGAAGAGCTGGAGCTCATCGGCATCCATGCGGTGGTCACGGTTCTTGTCATAGGCATGGAAGAACGGGCGGATGATGTCGGCGACGCGGTCGAACTGCTCGCGCGTGGCGTTAAGCGGCGTTGTGTTGGTCGGTGTCTCCTTCTTCAGGTTGGCCACCTCCTTTGCAAGGATACCGGACAGACTGATCTCTCCGTCACGGATGGCAGCCACACGGACCTCGTCAATGACGTCGTCCTTGACCTCCGAGGAGCGCTGCACGTTCCAGTAGAGGTACAGCACAAAGGAGACCATGGACACCACAAAGGCGACAATGGCGAAGGGCTTCTCGGCCTTGGCCACCTGCGTGTTGTCGGCCTTGGCGTCCTCCGCGGCCGTGCCCGTGTAGAAGAGCGCCGGCACCTGCAGGATCAAATAGATCATGCCCGTGAAGATCATGGTCTTGGCCGTGGACGGGATCTCGTCGAAGAGCACGACGCCCGTCTTGGTCAGGTCCTTGTTTCCCGGCGGCATGAGCTTGGCCCAGTGCTGGTCGCCCTTGGGGCGCACGTAGTTGCCACGGCCGTTCTCGTCGATGTTGACGCGGCCGGCGTAGATGCTGAGCGCCCACGGGATGGTGAGCAGCATGATGGTGGAACCCGCGAGGGCGCCCACACCCACGGAGACCTGCTCCTGGGCATTTGGCCCCATGCCGGAGAACAGCACGATGGCGCCGTCGGGCACAGCGCCCAGCACCGGCAGCACGACGCTGCCCACGATGCCAGCCATGGACGGCACGAGCAGCAGCAACTCGCTGCCGTCCGAGATGAGGTTGCTCGCGTTGAAGAGCACGAAGCCGTAGACGGCGCCCAGGAACAGCACCTGGATGAGGCCGTAGCCGCCGTCCGGCAGGTCCTTGGGGTCGATGAAGATGCCCGACATTGGCGTCTAACTGGACTGGAGTTGGATCGGGTCCCTGGCTGGAAGTCGCTTGTCACGTCCGCGTGCTTTTGCCAAGTGAGATGAGGGAGCCAATAAATGGATCGCGGATCTTTGACAGCACCCTGTTTTTACCGATTGCTCGAATGATTTCGCGGCGGTTCGTGTCGATTAAGGCCCCGTTTTGTGGAGCGCCCTACCCCTTACTGCATAAATCGAGGTATCCTTGAAGTGGCCTGAGTTGTGACGTAAGCTCAATGAGAGTTTCTAGCTGCTCGGAAGTAGCTGCAGTCCTCCATGCTGCTGAAGGAAGGACACCCACAATTGGAGGCTCGTGTACAAAGTTTGATATCGTACGGCTTGAATTGACGCTCTGCTGGCATGGTGTCCTCGTCATCCGTCATAACGACTGGAAGGGAGGACCCTCACCCCATGATTCACCGTTTCTGCGCGGTCTCATTTCGAGTTGGATTTTCCGCTCAGCCGGCCATTTGATGGGCAAGCATGCAGGCGGCGGCGGTGTCTGCGTCTTCAGAGCGTGACGCGCTGCACCGTGAAATTTGCCTGCACCAGTTCACGGTAGGCATGCCGAGCGATGCCGGGCTGTTCGTTCATCCGTCATTTGATGCCAGATCAATCCAGAGCTGGTCTTCATGATGTGTGCTGATTTCAAACACAATATGTGCTTGAAGCGCTCGATGAAATGCAGCCCAATTTAACAAACTCCTTCCAAGGAAGAAACACGTCATAAAGTTGGTGGCGTCCAAACCACTGCAACGCCTGCAGAGGCTCACCGCCAGAGAGCGGAAATCTGCTGCTGATTACTCAGAAAGCTGGCTGTCTCATCCCAAGCGTCGTGTTGCTCAGCTGCAGACCAGCATGCTGTCAATCAAAGTTCGCTTCAAACGGGTTGTCTGGGGGCAATTGGTTAAGCGAGAAAGGATATCGGTGGCTTGATCTCAGTTGTGAATATTCCTCCATCGTCGCCGTCTTATTGCTGGTTATATTCGAGCTTGCCAAGGTGGGTCGCCTCACATAATGTCATATTATGATGTCCCTGAACTCGTATCCAGCCTGATTTCCAGGCCTGTTCTCTACATGTAGTATCTTAGCTGCCTGCTCCGTCAACTGCTGCAGCAGAGCGCAGACCAGTGCCGCTCGGCGAGATCTAATTCAACAGCAAAGCTGGGGTCTACAGGGTACCTGTAGTAATGCGTTCACAAACTGGTCATAAGCTTACTCAAGTAGAGAGCCAAGGCTCGGGCATCGGTCTCCTAAAACTCCAGCACCAGAAGCCAGTCGTCACCAGTGCTGCCGATCGAAGGAGGAGTGAAGTCCACGCGCGTGCCATTGCCGCTACCAGGGACGCTCACCGTGGAGCTCGCGTAGTACTGACCGTCACGAGGACAGAACCAAGTAGTGCTGCCCGAACGACTGCCCGATCCGTTGTCCGGCTGCAGGCAGAACGAGTCACCGTGACCAGTGTACACGTAATAGCGGTCACAGGTCTTCGACGCCAGTACCGAGATGTATTTGGTGCCCTCGTACGTGTTGACCGACGCACCTGTGTGATTGCTTGGACTCGAGAGAAGCTCGCGAGCTGGCTCGAGTTGCTCAAGCGTAGCAGTGGAGAGGCTCTGGAGTGGTTTCATGACGTACTAGGCCTGCGTTGTGCCGTCAAAATACAGGTCTTTACGCCACGATCCTGACGCGTTTTGATTGATTTGTGGGTCGGTAGTAAACACTGTCACTGACCAGGTCGGCTCTCGGCTCGTACAATTGCCACACGCTGTTGGCGCCGTAGGTGAAGCCGATGGCTCCGTTGTAGACTCCGTGATAGAGTCCCGTACGGATGTAGGACGCGGACGTTCAAGGTTAAAGTTGAAGTGCGCACCCTCGTAGTGGTTTTCGAGATCTAGGACGGGGCCTGTGAACTTGTCGCGCATCTCTACGATATTCTCGTAGTTCTTCGTCGAGTCCCAGCCGCCTAGGGGCGTGAAGTTGTAGGTCGGGTCTGGCACCGCGTGGTCAGACTGCACGGCATCACCCGACACGCGGTCTTCCTCGTTCGGCATCACCTCCGGCTTGACGACCCAGCTATTCGTGGGGTGAAAAAGGATCAGACCGCATTGTCGCCCACCCCACACCGCCGATGTGTCCTCGATAGGTGCCATCATGCTGATAAAGTCTTGGTCCGGGTTTTCGTTGTATGCGGCATGGACCAAAGACATGTTCCACGACCAAAGAGCGTTCGAGTCACCTCCGAGGACCTTCGGCAGTCCAGGTAGCGCGTCCCGATGAACTTGCCCCACTCGTAAGCATTCGATTCGTTGATGAAGGGAGTTTTGCTGTCCTAGCCACCCTTGACGTACATGCCCCACATCGGTACAATCGTCATCAGAAGTCCGTAGCTAGCAGCTAGATCCGCAGCCCAGTCCACAAGCTCGACGTACGCTTCGTTCCGGTGCGCGGGGTCCATGTTGCTGAGCGGCAAATCGCTGTAAAAATTGGTTCGTGTCACGCCTTTCACACAGCCGACAACGAAAGTTTGAATGACGCTGTAACCTTGTTCAGCCCGTGTGCGCAGATAGAAGTCGATCGAGGTCTTGTTGAGACGATGAAAGAGCTCCCACGCCGTGTCAGCTTACCAAAAGAAAAGTTCTTCGGAGGCAGTGCGGAAGAGGTACCGTCCGTATTGCGGCGCGGGTCGTGCCAGGATGGGTCTGCCGAGGTAGTCGTGGCAATATTTCCCAGGGAGACGAAACTGGCGAGTGCAGCTTGAATCTTCGTAGGTGTTGCAAGTAACTTGAACGCTTGGGCTGGGTTGCTGAGGTCAATTCAAATTGCAGATTGAAACGAAAGTGTTTGCTCGCACTTCATAATTTTGGTCTTTGTTGGTCTGGTGGAGAGACTCTCACCGTGAGAGTACCTCAATACTAAGATAAGTCTGGCACTCGACTTGATACCTTTTACGGTCACGAAATGCGTACTGCCTTATGCCATGCTCGGCACTAATCATAAGCAAAATTTACAGACATACTGCAACTTGTACACGTTCAATGTTATTGGTTCCAGCTCGAGATCGATAACGCCAATCCAGATGTCACCTTGAAGTGTCAAGGAAGAGCATCGCTCTAGTTGTGCAAAAAGTTTGCAGCACTGCAAATGGCCTTAGGTACCTGAGCCCTGACTAAGCGCCTGAGACTCTCAGGCTGAGAGGACTCCACTATGCGGTATGCATGTGCTGCTGTTGTCCAGTACTGTCAGAGCGTAGCCACAATCACATTGCGCATACACAACAATGGTTAGCAACATAGCTTGTTGTCACTCGTTTCTGTGAAGCCGAAGCGCTCAAAGAGAAGATTAATGAGATCTTGCGTTTTCAGTCTTTCCTGCACCCAACGGTCTTTCATGACTTCAGCAGCACAAGTTACTCCTTCAGTTTTCTTCACCTCTTTGGTCACTTGATGGAGGAAAAATCAATGAGCCATACCATCACTGTCGATTAACGGCGCATGCGATTCTTCTACTCGTTAATAAGGCATTTTACAGCCCGAACTTCATACAGCCACTCTCCTTATGCTGATCTCCACACCCCACACTGCAGTACCTCGACCCACATCTCCGACAATTGTAGTTTGCAAAGAACCCACACACGCAACAAAACCTCCGTGCCGGATGTGTCGGAGGCCCCGCCGCTGCCGTCAAGTAGTTCGGCCCCTCTGCGTTGTCCCCATTGCCCAGTTCTTCAAACACCAACTGGGCTAAACTCTTGACCTTCCACTTCTTCTTGCCCGACGCAGCCACTCTCCGCTTCTTCCTGATGGATTCTCTGCCCCCTGAAGTGGCAGTAGCTCCACCTTCCTCCTCATCCACGTACGCTTCGTCTCCATCTTGTGTTCCGTCGCCTTCGTCTGCATCTTCACCGAAATTATCCGCTTCCAGGGCATCCAGTCGAGCATTACGCACTTCATTTCGTGTGTCGTCATCCACACGTCTCATAGCAGCGCTCAGCTTGTGCGTTCGCCCTGTATTAACCGTTCAAAATGCATTATCAATAACAATTACAATCATCAACTCTTTTTTTTTCACATCTATTATGCGGTCGCTAGTGAACGCTAGAAGCTCGGAATAGCGAGGAAAGCAGCGGCGTCGTACCTGAGAGACGCTTCTTCGCAGCGTTGTGTCGCGCGCTGGCCGCGGAGACCCGCACTGTCGTCGCCAGGATGGTCTCATTCCACCGCTTTTTGCCGTCGTACGCTTTGCCCATTTTCGCTTGTGGCAAAAAATATTTTGCGAAATGAAGGCATACAAAAACCAAGATAAATGTTGTCGTCAAAAACAAATTTGTTTTTGCTCTATTGGACTCGGCACTCACTACCATCAAAGCGTATCCTACGTTGGTACTTTTTTTCGATCTTCTCCTTGCAAATTCCTCATGTTTGTCTTGTTGTCATCTCATTTTTACGACGAGATGGAGATGGCTCCGCCCATAGGTCGTTGCTCGTCAACTGTGCTCGATCGACCAGTGGCCACTGAAGACATCGACCCTCTGCCGATACTCTCGGTCTTGAATTCAGCCTCGTCGACCAGGCTGTCCAAGCCGTGCGTACTGTTTTCGAGATCACTCGAAAGTTTGTCAAAGAACGAAAACGAACTCTTCCGGAAATGCATCGACTTGCCGCTTCGGTTGCTGGTATGGTCACCGAATCGAGACGAGTCGCTTGAACTTTCACTCATGCGGGCAGGGCTACGCGGAATACTTCCAGCGATACTGCTCGCGTCACTTGCCTTCCGATGCATGTACTGGAGAACGTTCGCACGCTCTCGCATCGCTTGAGAACAATCGTTGGTGCGCTTGGGGTTGCGCATACGCTTTTCCTGAGTATAGGTCTCGTCAACAGGAACTGACACGATTCGACGTATCTGAGGTGGAGCGCACCCACCAGCCTCTCCAGCCGCAATGTCCATTGAGCTAGATCGACAGTGGACCGGGGAGTATAGAAGCTCATGGGCCGGTGGTATCTCCTGTTGTGTCAACGTAGTCTGCCCTTGCGTCGCGTTCTTCTCGTCGAGTGAATGGTTCGAGTTCGTTTCATCTTGCGCCTCATCTTGTGGATCCAGGGTGAAAGAGGCTGTGTTCACGTATGAGTTGGTGCTCCTCGACAACGTGCTTTGGTCACTAAACCCACGAGAAGGGCGTCCACTTCCACTCCGAGCAAGTTTTCGTACTTCATCGAAATCTGGCTTTTGCAAAACTCCGTCAACGTCACGTTTGAACGGATGTTGTGGCAGCATTGGTCCTTGTTCAGCATCCCGGCGTGCCTTTTCAATCGTGTTTTGACGTTGATGCTGTCCTGCAATGCCCGCGGGGGATCGGAATGGGTCCGAATACGAGCGCGATAGAGACGGTTCTTCCAGCATTGGGATGTTTTCGGTAGGTGGGCGCTGATGTTCATTAGATCTCCTTCGGTGGCCCAGCGAAAAACCTTCAATTTCTTGAGATTTCTTCGGCTGGGGGCAAAGCGGCATCGGCGATGAGTCCATAGCACCGCGCAGCCATGGAGTACCTGAGTCAGCTTGCCCATTTCTCGTTGCAGGGAACATGCTTTCAGAGCGCTGGTTGCGCCGAAGGCGTTTCTTCTCCGCTTTCTTCTTCTCCTTCTGAGTTTTCATGTCCTTGTGCCATTCCTCGAAGCGCTGAATCCACGCCAACGGTGAGCGCCCAATCAACTGGGCATCCTCATCGTTGTCTTTTACCGATCGGTTGTTTGGGGTGCTATTTGCACTGTTGTTTTGAATCTTCCTAGTGTGTATGAGAGCTGAGCTCTTGCTTCGGCGGTCGCGTGTCAGTCCAGACCCACGTTCACCTGCATCCGACCCGTTGGGACTTGTGTGGTGACCTACCAAGTTTGTGTCAGACTTCATGCGGCGACCTTCCTTTTCCTGCGTGCTGCTAACGGCAAAACCATCCGTTGAAATTCGACGAACATTTCGAGCGCCCCACTGACGATAACTATCTGCAGAGCCCCAATACTCATCCTTAATCTGCACAGAACATACAACCTCGTAAGATTCTGTCTTCCTTGTTGCTCAACACAAACAGCATAGCACTTACTTGGGGTTGCATTCCTTCGTAATACTCGGCGAGGTTGGGGTGGTCTCGCCGAATGGACTCCATGTACTCATCAGTGAGATGTCGATCAAAAGTTCTGAATAGAAATACAAAACGCCGATACGTTAGCTCATCTCTACATGTACCTTATACAAGTTTCCGATTGAATTCACACATACCGTGCTAATCGAGGGGGAATCTTGTCCATGGGTCGAAAAATGCCTTGCTTCTTTCGGCCAAATATTCTCAGTCGTGGCTCTGACCTGCACTCCGAGCTTCGCCGCCCTGTTGTTGAGCTTCGCGCATCATCTGCTTCAACGGTGGAGGCGACGATGCCCGATGCCAATTGCAGGCGGTGGTGGGCTCGAAAATCTTCGATTCGGCCGCGAATCACGCAGTCCTGCTTTTTGGAGATTTTCATCAATTCCAAAGCATCAATTTCACCTCTACCAAGCTGCACGCATAACATACCACAGACCGGAGCAACGTCAGTAAGACCCTAATAAGCGAATTGCAGAACACGTTACGCATACCGGTACCTCATTCAGATGTTTCAGCATGTCTCCATACGTATTGCACGCGATTAGTTCCAACTTTGCTTGCTGCAGCAGTGCCAATGCCACCCTAAAGAGAACCTACGCAATCACAATCACAATCACACTCACAGTTAGACGTTCACTGGTATACAGCCCACTCACTCGAATGCAGCAATGAGTTTACCTCATCACCTTGAAGGAAAATAGCATCCCAGATCTGGAAGGTGACTTCTCTATCGCATGGACTAGCGAAGAGGGTCAAAAACCACTCTGTGCATGCAAGCGAGAGCTCCATCCCCGAACCTCCTAGCTCCGATAGGTGCTCGGAAACCTCCGGGTACTGAAGACGCACGAGGTCTGCAAATACGTGTTGGTCCACAGCCAGTCCCAACTACAATTAAAAACGAGTTAGCGAAGAAAAAAACCAAGGTTACTTTCAATGTGCAATAGGCCACTCACCATTGTCGTGTAGTAGTCATCGGGAACAAGCCGAACAATCGCAATGAGCAAATAAAAAGCTTCTTCTTCGTCCAGATATTGCAGGGTTCGAGCGACAATATAATTCAGGCCCTGACAATACCCCAGACTGGGGTTGTAGAATGAGTACGCGACTAAAACCCGGCGCATGATCCTTGACTTCTCCTCGGTCCACAGCTCTTTGTCCTCATCAGCAACAGTTCGGTGGAGATCCACATCAATCTGCCGCGTAGCCTCGGTGCTCTCTAATTCCGAGGCTAATAATCGCTCGTACTGACCCTTGTTTTTTCGCATTTCCAGTTGGGCGCCTGACGCGAGCATCCATAGCTTTCCATGTAGATCGCCCGGCACTGCCCCAAAATCGTGATCATCGCGAATTAGTATTGCTCGAATACGCTCTTCCGTGCGCCAAATGCCGTGCGCGAGCGGACCCAGCCCATCAGGCACTGAGGAATCGCCAGCGCGATCTCTTTCCTCTTTCCGCTGTTGCTGGTGCTCATATTCAAACAGTAATCGCTGCCACCGCGATTGCTGAAGCATGTGGACAGCTTCAGGAGACTCCAAGTCCAGGTCATCCGCATCGAGATCGTCGTCGTCGTCGAAGACGCCATGCTCCGACATCGGGGACCAGTCCTACAGTAGTTCATTCGTCGTGAACAACCCCACATCACATTGTGAGTGCCAGAAATACGATAATGGCCATGCTAAGTCACTACAGTACAAGCACAAGCATACACAAAACAAATAAAAAAAGACGCGGATGCCTACCGGTCGGTTGATCATAGAGCTTCGTTCATCAATCGAGCGGCGGTTCGACAGCGACACCGCCACAGTCTGCAACGCGAGGATATTGCTGTACACTGCCACGCGCAAACCCAGCAAGTCAGCACCGTAGAACTACCATCCCAATTAATGACCACGAACGTCCACACACCTTTCTCCATATCCTTGCGCTTGAGCAGATCATCCGGCTGGAAGAGATCCCGACGCGCGACTCCAAGCACTTCACAGGCTCTAGTCATTTTGGAAATGACGCCGCAGTGCCACAGCGAGAGAAATGAAGCCAACAACCAGCAAACATCAAGAACAACAGCAGCAACATCGTTAGCGCCCGCACACGACCATCAATTCAGCCACCGGCCGACGACTAGACAACGATCGGCTCCATTCGCCACCCTCACTTGCCATCTCCCCTCCCCACGAAACTATTATAAGTTAGGGACAGCAAACCCACTCCAAACGCACCTAAGATACTCGAGCACATTGCTCAATGCGTCCACGTCGCATCCGCTCGCCCTGTCGCCGCCCTCAACACGCACTTGGCTGCTACCTGCAGTGGCCCGCACTGGGCTGATCTGACTCTTCATGCCCAGTGCCTTGTACAGTTTATTGACCAGGTCGCACAGCAACTCGCCCGAGTGCAGCGCCGCCGGGAGGTCGCGCAGAAACTTGTCGCCCAGTACCATCTCCATCCAGCGCCGCACGATCTCGCCGTCCTTGCTCGCGTTGCGCGTGGGCGACAGCATCACGCCCGTTGCCAGTTCGTCCTCCAGCTCCATCCTGCCTGCGGTCGGTCAGGGAGTTCCTCTATTATACTAGTTGCCGAAACGACACCGAGAGGCGCAAACTGGCGCTCCAGGAGCATGCAAGTGGCCTTCCTACCACTGGAGGGGAGGGAGTTTGCCTGCCTGCTGCTCAGCACGTCACTCGCTCGCTGGGCTTTGCGCTCGCTGCTCTGTCTGCAAGGGAAGCGCCTCGCTTCGCTTGACTCTCGACTTGACCCGCTGGCTGAACTGAATACAACTGCCGAAACTGGGTGTGCAACCCAATCACCAGTACTCCATTTTGTCCTTAAATCGAGGGCAACTGTGCCACAATAGGGCATTCTGAGACAATGTTCTTATCTTAAAGATTTGTATATTTCGCGCAAGAAAACCCGTTGCACTGTCGCTGACACCCTGTTCAAGTCGATACCCATTTGACGAAATCTGTAGCAATTGTTCAATTGAGCCGTTGCCTGTTTGCATGAAAATTTATGTTGCAACCCCCTGAAGCCTGACGGCTCCGTGATACTGATGGCATCAGTATCACGGAGCTATCATCACTGATGGTCCATCAGTCAGATGATATTGCTGGTACGACTAACCTAACAGCCGTGAGAGTACTAACTACTTCGAAGTACTTCAGAGTACAGTAATCTGCGTGAGTACCAAACGCCTGATATATATAAGGGCTCCAGGTGTATAGAATGATGATGAGTGGAGCACAGAAACGTCTATATTGAATTAGTTTAATTGAGCAAGACTACCCGTCACTACCCTGTGATGACCTAGATTTGGTCGGGCGTGAGCGCGGTCTTGTCGAGGATGCCNGCAGAGGGTGAAGAACGCCAAAAGCGCGCCATTTTTCAAATGGGTTGTTGAACATAAAACAAATCCAGTCGAGGTCTGATGGATTTTTATATCAGTACATTTGCCCATCTCCGTCTCGTCGCGTTGTTGCACCTGACCTATAAAATATGCGAGGTTATAAGTTATATATCCGTTCGGTATTCACGCAGATTACTGTACTTAAGTGTGCAACATTTTGAATTGGAGCTGCCAAATCAGGATTGAAGCACCCATTTCGTAGTCGATGCAACCATGCTGCTGAGTGGTCAACTCGGCCAGCACCTTGGCATTTTAAGTCGATAAATATACAGAAACATCGACTTCCCAGGCACGGCGGTCGTACCTTGCTTTAGTTCCCAATTGCAAAGGTAGCGAAAACAAAGCTTTTGAGGGTACTATTAGAGTACCGTAGTTGTCAACCTGTTGCAACCAAAACCTTCCTAACTATTACATGTAGTATTCGTACACACTTTAACGCTGACCATGAAGTTTCCATTAGGCTATCGCCCTTCGGATCGGTTCATGAAGCCGAAACATTTTCTTTAAAGTGCAGGCATCGGATCCGGCCAAAGTCATCGACGCGAAGTACCGAGGCACGGAGACGTGCGAAATACCGCGGAACGTTGCCCTGAGCTTGTTGAATCACCCTGAAACGAAATCACTGTGTCTGTACTTCAATGCAACACTGCTGGGCTGCCTTACATGTACTCTTCGGTGCTCAAACAGAATTTGTAGACATCACACGAAGTTGATGCTGGCTACGACGCATTTTGTCAAAAGCACACTTCCGTCACAGCAACTTTTCGCGCCTAAAGTAAAATGTCTAAATATCATCAAATTCAAACTCACTCGCTCCTACTATCCACCCACCCTCTAAATATCAACTTCCCCCTCTTTAAGTCGTCCTCCGACAACATTCTCTCTCCTCCGCAACTGAAGCACACGCCAATCAAGCAACGCAAGCCATGACCAGCAAGGACGACGCTGCAGCTTCAACTTCACCGGCCCAAGAGCACGTAGACCCCCCGATCGACGCCAACACCAACGCCGACGCCGACGTTGCCCCCTCCAGTCCGAGCCTCTCCTCCACCACAGGTGTGCGCCCTCTCCAATCCGATGCCGCCCCAGGCGAGGAGCCGCTGGTCAAAAAGCGCCGCACCAAGAACTTCCAGCTGCGCGAGGACCTGGCCAAGTCCCGCGGCTCCGTGACGGTCCACGTGCCCGCGTTCGCGCCGCTGACGTTCGACACGTGGGACGAGTTCATCCAGGCCTGGAACGGCTACATGGCGCGCACCAAGACCATGTACCGGCGCCGCAGCTCGTCCACCACCACGTACTGGAACAACAAGCACAAGTTCAAGAAGTACCCGGTGCCCGAGGACTTCAAGTACGCCACGATGGCCTATTGGTGCACGCACGGGTGCATCCAGCCGTCACGGGGAAACGGGGTCCGGACGCACCTGCACAACCGATACACGGGCTGCTCGGCGAGGATCACGGCCGACGTGGTGTTCGAAATGGTGGAGGGCGACCCCAGCAAAGTCCGCTGGCTGGTTCGCGTCCGCAACCAGGTATTAATACCTAAGAAGAGGGGGGAGGCGGGAGAGTAAGCTGACTGACTGACTGACTGGTGGTGCTGTGTGTGTTTCAGATCTCGCAGCACAACCATCGCATCAGTGACGAGATCTACAACTGCTACACCAATAACAGCTCCGTGCCGGACGAGCTGCTGTTGGGCCCAGATGCTGAGCATCATCATAAGCAGGAGCCACAGCACGGAGCGGGGGATTCAGGTACCTACGTTACAATGTTGGGGGTCTGTTGTTGAAGTGTTGCTGACAAGTAGCTGTTTGTTTGTGCTGGCTGGATGCAGCGTATGAGCCGTCGACTCGCATTCTGACGGAGCTGGATCCTATGGGTGTCGATTCAGGTGAGTGGATGCACTGCTGGTGCTTGTGTGGTCGTCCACGTCAATACTAATATTGTTGTTTCGTTGGCATTGATAGGATTCGCGTTGAGATCTACCCCGGAGTCGAAGTTGAACGTTAAGACTACCGTGACCACCGCGGCATCCACAGGTGCGATACCGATATTGTCTACCGAAAGCCGGGTAAATTCGTTGCTAACTCGATTCTGGCGAATTTGGGGTAGCTGTTTCTGAGTTGCTGCTGAAAGAAGCGCTAGCGAACGGGCATAAAATGAATATGGCTGCCTCGGAGATGCAGCCGCTGCTTGATGAGCTGAAGAATACCCCGTCGCGTGTGATTCACAAGAGGCTGCAGGATGTGTCGGAGATGGTCGCGCATTTGCAAGCGAAGTGGCACCAGGGTACGTTCAATCCACAACCACTACTCTGTACGCCTGCTTAGCTAACTCGTGTTTTACCGATCATCAGACCGTATTGCGGAGGAAGCTGCACAAGCGCATGCCGTTGCGCCCATTGCTTCTTTATCTGTTGAACAAGCCGCAGCTGCACCAAGCGAAGCGCTCAGCAAGGCAACCGCCAACACTATTTCTTCAATTGCGAGCTTGCCTCCAGGCGCCGCTTACTACCTGACGCCACGTGTGGAGCAGATACCAACTGAAGTGAGTCGTGTGGCTTCAACATCTGCCAGTACCGACAGTCGATCGGGCGATGAAGCTACACCCGCCCCAAGCGATCGGGACCTTCCAGAAAAGAACGGGCAGGTACTGGGGAACCAGCGTGGGCCTTCGGAAGCTGTATAAGCTAGCGTCGCTATCTTGACGATGGCATAGTGAGTAAAAACGAGTTTGATTGCATTGGTTTGTCGTCTGCAACTCGGTACATTTAAGGATCATGACAGTTCACTGAATTCGCGCATTGCTGGTGGTATTTCGGTCGAGGAAGCAGACGGTTTTTCGGTTGAAGACACACACATTGGGCATTAGCATCGGACATGCGAAGCTGCAATCCAGAATCTCACCATTATTTCCGTCATGAATAGACACAGCGATGACAGTGCACATTGTCCACCGAGGGTCATAACGCACGTTTTCGCGAGCGAACCCTGCACAAAACACGACACCGAGTCAGTGCACGAGAACGAAGAGCTCATGTGTGACTACGAGAGGGATGGCGATAACCAGGATGATAGCGAGCTTTACCATCCTGATGGTGATGGTGGAGACTTCAATGAGTTGGCAGCAGAAACATCGAGCCTTGCATCCAGCGACAACAGCAGCTTCGTATGGAGTGAACAAGGCACAATTACAGCAGTACGCGTGCGACCCATGTTACCGTTGGAGAAGAAGAGCAACTATCGCGTCATTGTTGGCATGAGCATGAATAACGACGGCTTGGTGACTAGAATCGTGAACCCGACAGCACTCCCGCCTCCGTCTCGGAGTCACGCGTCCGCAAGGTACACTGCACCGTTGATGGAATCGCCACCAGCTACAGATTCGGCAAACTTCCCAGCTCAGTTCACCCAGGAGTTCAGGTTTGACTACAGTTATTGGTCCTTTGATCATTCATCAGCGAACCAAGTAGCCACGCAAAGCACAATCTACGACGAACTCGGTGTTCTCGCCCTCCAGTCAGTGTTGCAGGGTCATAACTGCTCTGTTTTCGCGTACGGTCAACCGGGCGCAGGCAAGACGTATACCATAATGGGGGGCAGCGGGGAGCGCACATCTTTGGCTGCATCAGTACGAGCCAACAACAGTGGTGGTAATAATGTGAGAACTCCGAGTACGCTAGCAGCATCAGAGCAACGAGGCTTGATTCCACGAATTTGCCAGGGTCTGTTTGCCGAGATCGATGAAGGGAAGAACTCTGGTTACGCATACGCACTTATCATGAGCTACGTGGAAATCTACGATGAACGAGTCTACGACTTGCTCTCTCAAGCCTCTAGCAAGGTGAGTCATGCTCTTCAATCGCTCCCTGAATATTATTTACTTACGATCGTCTCTTTTCATTCATGGTGCTTTACTCACTACAGCAATCTCTCAAGGTAAGGGAACACCCAGAAGACGGTGCTTTTGTTGAGCGAGCACAGCGCGTGCATGTTACGAGCTACACACAAATCTTGGACTTGATCGAAGAGGGAAATCGGTCGCGCTCTGTGACTTCCACACACAATAGTGGTCGCCCTACCCGTTCGCACACCGTGCTAATTCTTTCGCTCACACAAAACACCCTGGCCGATTCCACATCGATGGCATCGACAACCAGAAGTTTCGAGACGCTAAGAAAGAACAAAATCTGCCTAGTGGATTTGGCTGGCAGTGAGCGAGTGGACCACTCGGGGGGTAGTGGGTTACGTCTCCGCGAAGCTGCAAACGTCAATCGTTCCCTTGCTACTCTCGCCGATGTGGTTAGTGCTCTTGCGAAGCGCAAATGCAATCGTTCGGTTGACGGCTCTCAACAGCAAAAAGCGTTTGTTCCCTACCGAAACTCGGTATTAACGAGGCTACTGAGAAAAGGCCTTGGTGGGCGGGCCAAGACTATCATGATCGGGGCCATCAGTCCGTGTTGTGCGCACTACGAGGAGTCAATTGCTACGTTAAGATGCATCGAGCGTGCGAGGAGCGTGTACAGCATACCTCGGTTGCAAGTGGATACCAGTGGTGCCACAACACGGAGATTTTTGGACGGCGCAATCGCGCTCAAATCGAACCTCTGCGCGTCAAACGAAGTCAAAATTCCACCAGCAATCGCTGATACGTGTTGTGGGGCTCCAGAGCATCATGACGAGTGCCTTGGTTGTGAAACATGCGAGCAGAGGTTGAGCTACGACAGCCCAGCAGAAATATTACAAGCGCAAACGCCTCTCGTAACGAATGCACAGCACACGTCAAGAGTGAAGGAGAGTAAATTTGCGGGATTGGAAGCTGCGTTTTGTGAGCACGAAAACAACTTCCATGTGCAGTCCTGGGTTGATCGAACGCGACAAGAGCAAACTGCTGGAGTAGTGCCACGGAAAATTGTGCATTTGCTGAATCTAATTACTATTCGTCGCGGCTGGGAAACTTTGCAGAAGTATCATGCTTTTGATCGGTGGAGAAAGCTCGTGTCTCTCGATGCAAATGCGTTGCTGGAACTACGGGTGAAGCAAGAAAAGCCAGGAACAAGCAAGCGTGGCGGCCAGATTGAGAGCAATTTCGCCCTCATTAAGTCAAACGACCGAAAAACAGTGTGCCCTCCGCTGCACACTCGCACGTCAACTGCTGAAACACGGACAATTGCCCGTGTCCAAGATGTGGTAGCGGCAGTAGTTGCTACTGACGCAATTTGTTGTTCGGTGGTACAGGAATTCTTGTATCCACACCAGACTAACGCGACAAAGCTTTCTATCCAACAATCAAGCAGGGCAGCTTCAACAACCCTTTTGGAATTACTGGCATCAAGCTCGGAGTATGATCGATCTGAGTTTTGCTTTGATCTCAGTGGAGACTGCAGCGAGAATGAACATCGGTTGGATGAGCTGGCATCAACAGAAGACTGGTGTTGTGCTAAGGAGGAGGAATTAACCTGGCCCACTGAGCTGGACGAACTTACGGCACAAGAAGAGCTAGAACCAGTGGAACACATCGACATCGCCTCGCCTCTATGGTCGCCACGACCCCATGATGAAGGTAGCACCATACACTCTGCGCTGTCGCTTTGTGTTGACTCTATTGACATGGCCAGAAGAGTATTAGGTCCTGGCATGCGCAGCCTACGCTCCCGATCCACTGCAATAGAAACTGGAGTGGAGTGCGAACTTCTTCGATATCTGGATAAGAGATTTGTCGTGATAACTCGGTGCTTAGAGGACGTGATGATGGCATTCCAAGCTCAGCCTGACGCCAATTCAACGTGTGCGCTATCACCTCGATCTTGCTGCGAATCTTTGGAGGCAATGGTTGGTGAATTTTGTTTGCAGATTATTGCGAGGCTGTGCGCTCAACTTCCTAGCGCCTCGAGTGCGTGTGTAGCCGGCCGCTTTCAACTGGAGACACAGCTCGAGCATTTCACTGACCGTCTTAAACTACAACTTGTACAAGTACCTGAAATGGCTCGAAGCGGAAATGGGTTTGAGGCAAACGAGCGCGTCCATGCTGTTTTCTTTGTGGCCACGGAGCTGCTTGTGATGACAGAGAGAATTAAGCTCGTATGGAATTTGGCTGGGCATAAGAAACGCGAGCGATTACTTCAGACGCAAGCGCTAGAAGTTGCGGCTATCAACGACAGGAAAATGACTGCTCAGATCGCAGCTCTCGAAGAACGAAATGCGGAGTTGTCCGCGAGGTGCGATGCGCTGGCAGCATTAAGTGCCAGACTTGATGAGCCAATGACGAATGGAGCGAAGGTGAGCCACGGCAAGGACACAAATCGAATACCAACTTATGACGACAAAACATACCCTACCATCACACTGGAGCAACTCGAGATCGAGTACGATGGAGTTATAGCTTCGAAACCCGAACACAGTCTTGGTGCACAACTAGCTGTGAAACTCGCGCGAACTCTGGATGTACAGGCTAGAAATGACGAGTTGCTTTGTCAATTTGCAACTGTGAACCGCGAATTAGCTGCAGCTTCAGCAAGAGTGACTGCGCTTGAGGCAGAAAACAGTCGTCTCAGCTCCGGTGTCCGCAGCTCGATCGTCGATATTAGTGAGAACGATTCGACAAATAACCCGACCCTGGTGCAGGCACTGCGTGATCGCGTCACTACGCTGCCGAAGGAACTTGAAAACGCTCACGTCCGCGTTCATGATCTCGAAGATCAACTTATTGGGCTCCAAAGCACTAACCTGGAACAATACTCGGAGCTTAAAAGTATCAAGACCCCCCACTCATGCGAGAAGGAAGCTCGAAACAGCTCAGAGGCAGAGTTTTCTGTGCTGAGAACGCAAGGCAATACACAGATACTAGAGACGAGAAGTCAACTTTCTGCCACTGTAGCGCCTGCCAGAGAGTTGGAAGATGTAGAAGTTGACAAAAGTGAACCGAGATGGCAAACTGCCAACGAGGCCCTCGTTGACACTGAGGCTAAGAATCCAGAACTGTCAACGTCGCTTATGCAAACAAAAGCGGAGTTACAAAGCGCACTGAAGAGAACTTGTCAAGCTGAAAACGAAAGCAACCAGTACTTAGCGATGATTGAAAACCTGACAATGAGCTTGTACAAATTGCAGGCACAGCTGGAATCGACGCAGATGCGTGCAGAAGATTCAGTGTCAAGACATGTTGCGCTCATGGAACACAACTCAGTTCAAGCAGACGAAATTTCCGTATTAAAGAAGCGTGTTTGTCTCGACAAACAGCGCCTGCAAGAGGTGGAGTTACAGCTTGCAACAGCAGGGGAAGATAAAGATGAACACGTACTCTTGCTGTCTCACTCCGAAGACGCACTTGCGAGCGCACTTGATCGTGAAAAACTGCTGCAGTCTCAGCTGGTAGCGGCATCTGCACGTGAGTTGGAAGAAATGAATCGTCTAAGAGAGGAGCTGCATGAAGCCACGCTAGAACTTACCTCGCTGCGTGAGGAACTGACAGAATTACTGGATCACTCAACGCTGCAGAGCGCTACAGTCGAAACTGTGAATTTGGAGCTGACAGTAACATCGCAGAGAGCTCGAGAGTTGGAGTTAGAGCGTGACGAGCTAATGCTTCGATGTCAAACTGACCAAGATGCCTCGGAGCAGAAAGAGAGAAAGCTTCAAGTGCTCGCTCACCAATCTGCAGAAAAGCTGTCTAGATTGGAGAGACAGCAGGAGATTGAGCGCCAAGAAAGCATGGCCGTGATCGAGACTTTGCAACGGCAAACGGATGCTTTCCTTAAGTTTCAGGCTCGACAGCACTCAAGCAAGACGAACTATTGCAGCATTATTCGAGATCTTAAGGCACAAATTGAGACCCTTTCAGCCGAATCTCAAGCGGTAAGTGACGTCCTGGCAGCACAAGCGAACGAAATTAATGAAACTCACAGTGCAGCTGAAGCACAGATTCAGAAGTTCGAGGAGCAGGTAAAATTATCGGAATCACTTTTTCACAAACAGGAAGAATCCTCTCGCAGCTTGGCTGGGCAACTGCAAGAATACAGGGTGGATCTCAATGGAAGCACACATAGATGGATACGAGCCGAGACTCAGTGTGGATTACTGCGAATTTGCATCAAGCGCCTGAATTGCTATCTCACTGAGTCAAAGGAAGCGTGCATGATGCAGCTTGCTGATGCAGAGTCTTCCCGTTTCCGAGATGACAGTGGCCATATCTCAACTCGAGTTACGGGTGAGACCAAACTCGCTGTAAATGAAGACTTGAACAGTCTTGACACATGGTTTAATGAAATGATTTCGGGTAATCAAGTAACGACAGAAACACTATCCACACACAAAACCTCAGCGATGATAATACCGGAAAACACTCAAGTGATTGACAAAACTCGAGACGGGGATTTCGCTTCACGATCGTCGCTACTGAGGACATTGACAGACCTGAGTGCTCTCACGAACGAATTGTTAGTTGTATGTGAGAGTACGTCTGATGCTGGCACTCGATCCAACAATTTGTCAACCGAAGAATGTAATCATACCCGAAAACAACATGATGCGAAGGTGGATACGGATGGATTGGAGCTGCAAACAAACGATCGACATGAAACAATAAAGAAAGTTGGCGAAATGCAGGCGATTGAAAAACACAACAAGAAAACGTCGGGTGAAGTTGTTCAGCTAAGGTAAGTTTTGAGGACGAACATTTACGACTATTGTGCTAAAGCAGAAACGTGGACCTAACTCTGCTTCATGAATATGCTACCTGCAGAAAAATCGTGATGCAATTGAAAGAAGCGCTAAACGCAAAAGATGACATGCTACATTTCCTAGACGGAAAAGTGAGACGGCTGGAAGCGTTTGTCCAGAATGGAGCAAGTTAAATGATATTAATACAACTACCTATTATTTATTATACCAACAAGTGTTTAAACAAATGTATACGTTTACGCGGTCTTAAAATCTTTTCAGAACTTGTCGAAACAATATCTAACAAAACCCTATACCACCTCAATTTCATTAAATATCATTTTGCAAACCAAACAATCCGACATGAAAGTGGTAAGACGACCTGCTCTCGCCACCTTCGAGCATCCCTCCCCACTCTCCCAGCCACCCCCTCTCGTCAATTCAACCCTCTCCGAGTAGCCCTCGATCTCCTGCATCTCACTCTCATTTTTATATCTCTTAACGATGCTTTGTAGATCCAATTAGGCGGCGCGAACGATGGGCTGTGCCACTTTTTGAGCTTCGGCGGCTTCGAGATGCTTTTGGACTGCGGCGTCAAGATGCAGTCGCTCCGCTGCGACGCACAACAAGGCGGCGGAGTTGTCTATCGCCTACAGCTGCCAGCACTGACCTCTGTGGACGTGGGGGCTCTGGATGTGGTGCTGCTGTCCAACCATCTTACTCTACTGGCTTTGCCACTGCTGACGGAAGTTCTGGGCTTCAAGGGGCAGATCTACGCCACTCAGCTCGCTTTAGACTTCGGACGGGTGTTTTTGGAGGAATTGGCAGCATTAACTCAAGGGGAGGACGATGCTGTCTTTACTTTTGAGGGTGTGGCCGACGGAATGGAGACGGAGCTCCCTATGTTTTCATTGAAAGAGATCGAGAAATGCTGCAAGAAAATACGCTGTGTGGAATACAGTGAGGTGATACCGTTGGCGTATGGTGTGCAGGTTACAGCGCTGAGTTCGGGATACAGCCTGGGTGCAAGTATTTGGCTCGTGGAAGGGCCAAACGACCGACTGGCGTATGTGGCTGCATCGTCGGGAGATTACAATCGCCACCCGAAGGAATTGGACTTGTTGCCTCTGGTGGACTGTGAGACGCTACTTTTGACGGACTTGAAGCCGGATCGTGATCCGCATTCCAACACGGAACGCATGATGGAGCGCGTACTCAGTGGAGTGACCCGTGTGCTTGAGCGTGGCGGCGTTTGCATTGTACCCACATCACCTTGTGGCGTGGTGTTTGATCTTGTGGAGGCTGTGTACGCTGCATGTCTTCACAACAAGCAGAATGTTCCAATGTACTTTATCTCGGACTATGCTTCGCGCGTTATGGAGCTTACGCAGCTAGGAGCCGAGTGGCTCTGCGAGAAGAAGATTGAAAAGTTATACGCTGGTGAAGACGCGTTCCTGCATGAATCTCTGCTGAAAAGTAACGTGTTCCATGCCGTCGCCGATTTGTCGGCTGCCACAGCCGCTACTTTACAGGTGCGTTCATCGCTCACTTGGCCAATTTGAGTGAGTACTCGTATTAACTTTACTTGCTATGCAGAATGGAAGCATCCTATTCGTGGGGCATCCATCTCTAAAGTTTGGACGTGCGCCGGAATTGATCCAAATGTTGGGAAATGAAAGTCGCAACGCTGTTCTTCTGATCGGTACGTCGCGATAACTCAATGCATCGCCTTTATCAACAAACTATGGATTTACATGCTAATGAGAATGTTTTGAACAGACCCGTCAGTCGAGCCTACGGAAGCATTTGCTCCTTTCCAAGACTTGAAGCTTGAAAAGATTTCATGCCCAATCGACCCAAGATTAAGCTGTGGTGACGCCAACCAGTTTATTGCCCGCTGTTGTCCTCATAATCTGATTGTCCCGTACGAATACACCGTTGCACCACCAGCGAGTGCAGTGGAAGGGGCGGAAATGTCATCGCATTTTTCACGAGTGCTTCCACTCCACGAACTGACTGCGGCAAAAACGAAGACGGAGCTGCTTACGTTCCCCATGAAACAATTCGAGCCGATTGTGATCGAGAAAACGTCGAAGTATCTGGACGGAAGGCTCGACCCCAAGGTACTTTGTTCGCTCTTTACGACATTCAATTTACGTTCCATGATCTAATCGAATGTGTATGCCTTGATCGTTCATAGCTTGCTGCACAGGTCACAATTACTGAGGTAAATGGGAAAGCTGCGGCCTGTGTAAATGGCGTGCTCAACGTGAAGCAAAAAGCATTTGTGTTGGAGCCATCTCCAGGTGCTCCTGCCGTGTCGTCATCCTCCGACGTGAGTGATGAATCTAAGCTGAAGGGCTCGGGAAAGCGCAAGGCGTCATCGATCTCGGACTCAGATACCAGCAGCACGCTCCAGAGTATCGACTACAAGGAGAAGAGTAGCCTCCTCTTGGGGCAAGTGGATGAAGATAAGCTCACAAAACAAGTGAAAACGGTACGTCGGCGAGTAGCCTCTTGTCAACCTTTGGATACTCTAGTGCCTATGATAACGTTCTTTGTTCTTGTTCGCTTAGCACGATCCACAAGCGCAGGTGTACATTTCACAAGGTCAAGGAGACGCAGACGTGTTCATGAGCATCCCATCACTTGACGCCCGAATTACATTGTGGAAAGAGACAGGAAAGACACTTGTCGAGACAGAGAAGGAAGAAGCTCGCGCCTTGTTGACATCGTTCATCTTGTCACAGCTAGTAGTGATCACTCAAGGCTAGGCAGATGAGAGAAGGCCAATTGAGAACGTCTAATATTGTTTCGAAGAATAGATAGCAGCATCCATCCATATCCAGCACGAACGGCGAACGTTTTCGCATTGGGAACCTTGACGGAGGAAGCGTATTTTTGGCTGGTTGTTCTGGTTCAGCTCCGCTTCTGTTTCCTCGGACGCGTAGCTGTGAAGATGGAGCGCGTAGAAGATGGCTCCAGCATGAACATTGTTCCATCTATGTTTCATGCTGGTACGTGGGCTGTGTCTTCACTGCTTGTTATGCATATGTCAGCACTAACTCGCATGGGCTGTGCCATTCACTTGCAGGTATCTCGAACAAGTTCACAAAGCGTCACGTCGGGAATTTTCGCGACACAACGCTGACAGCGGCATCTGCAGCAAAGCAACGAGCAGAGCAGAAGTTGGAACGACAAGCTGATGCGATCGAAAAGCAGCAACAGAAGATTGACAATGAGGTGAACGATGACATGCTCCAAGTACTTCTGCATATTTCGGGTTGTTGAGGAATGTAATGTGTTTATGATGACCCAACAGATGAAGAAAATTGCGGAGATTACTCAAAATCTGCATCGCCAACAGGTTCGCGAGGCGAAGCGTCTTCGAAGTCGGCTAAGCTATGCGGTGTCAAAGATCCAAGCAGCCTATCGACGCCATTTGACGCACGTAAATCAAGTGAAGACCGATGCATCTGTGAGCATCCAGACGTTGTCACGTGGATTTCTTGCTCGACGCTTGAGCTGGAGGTTGAGATTGCAGCGCGAAGAGTACCAACTGAATTGTTCTTCGGTGATTATTTCGAGATGTATTCGGATATTCGCAGCTAGAAACACTCGTGTCAGAGAGATTGAGCTCAGATATTGGGCAGCAAGCATCGTTCAGAGTATATTTCGGATGGCTGCCGCTCAGTCGTACGTCCAAGAGCAACGGCACCAGCGAGAAGTAGCAGAACTTCAGCATCGAGCGGCTATTGTAATCCAGTGCAACGCGCGAAGCTTTATGACTCGATTGATTTATCTCGATGTACTCTACTTGATCTGTCGGATCCAGGCAGCGATGCGTGGATGCCTTGTTCGGAGACAGCTACGGTGGCTTCGTACTACCGACGTGGACGCTATCTCTAAAATGCAGGCCCATGTTCGGGGATTTCTGGTACGGAGAAGGATAGAACTCATGCAAGGCAACGTTGACAATGATAGCATTGTGCCAACCAACCGATCGGATCAGAGTTCTGTCCAAAACGCAGACCAGGCTAAACCGGCAGACTTTGGAGTGTCTAAACGAGGAGTTCGGGATCGTGTCGAAGCCAGATTTCGCACGGCACGAGCTTCTTCGTTCTCGTTTGCGGGCGACGAAAAGGTTGGAAATAATGGGTTCGCATCTTTTGCCAGATCCTCGACGGGACTTGGATGGCAACCAACAGCTGAACCTGCAATTAAGCGATCGTACTGGTTGCCAGCAGGGGCTAGTTTTGATAAACGGCTTCCGGTATTACCAGTGCCCAAACGTATGATGACGTTAGAGAGTGTGACCGCGGATAATACAGCCCGCGTTGGGGACAGATTGCGGCTCGTTAACCGAAGCTGGACGCCGAAGAAGCGCCCACATCAGAAGCCTTGTCCAGTTCGATTGAGTCCTGTCGTAATTTCGTCTGTCGGAACCAAAGTCGATGATCCCGGCTCGAGTGAAGCGAAGGTGGAAGATGATGTCGGCACATTTGAGAAGGAGGAACGCCTTCAGCGTCAAGAAGAGCTTAAGCAAAAAGTACAACTTCGACGAACCCAGGAAAAGCGCCAGCAGGAGTACGAACTCAAGCTAAAACGTGAAGCTGAGGTAAGGCATCGACACTGTTGCAACGAATTTCAACTATGTTTCTGACTGTTTACGTACTCTTTGGAATGCAGAGTGAAGCGAACGAACGAAAGCTGATGGAACGCGAAGAGAAGGCGGTACGTCTTCAGCTTAAAATCCTCCGTCGGCGTTCAAAGGAAGGCAAAATCCGACAGGTAACGGCCGACCAGCGTCGTGAAGAGCGGGAGCGATTAGCTATGGTACGCGAAGAGAGGCACGTTCGACTGCACATCAAGTTTTGCGCTCGCCAGCAGATCAAGAAGCGGCAGCAGCTTGGAACAGCATCAACAACTACGAGTGAATCGGAATCTCAGCCCCCGTCGACTTCTTCGAGTCGTAAGGAAGGCCATACGCGTCAGAAACCATCGGCGACGAAGCGCATAACTAAGTCGAGAGCAAAGAACGGAGGTAATCTCAGCAGCGACGACGACGGCGATATGTTGTTTCTTGACATTGACTTCACCATACCAGTCTCAATGAAGCCGCTCAAGCAACCTGGTAATAACACAAGAAGCTCGCAGTCAAAGAAGCCCCGCATGAGCAGCAGCAAGCAGGCATCAATGAAGAAGAAGAACCTAGTTGGAGGAAAAAGCAAGCGAAATAACACCACAGGCAGGACACCGGGACGTTCTCTGCCAGTTGAAGTAACAGCAGAAGAAGACCACGAAAACGATTGTGGATATGGTGACGAATTCGACGACGTTGTGGACGAAGCAGCTCTTGGTCAACTAATTTGTTGAGAGCAGCCCGACAGGAGCAGATAGAAAACGGATGAGGGCTCATAAATGGAAACGTCATGCGCATTGTGACTTATTCAAAGGTTTGTCAAGGAAAGTGCCCCCACTCACTTGGCGTTCTTCTCCATTCTACGCATGGGTATCTGTGCGACGGAACAGGTAAAGGTATCCAGCGCCAAGCGGCGGTTCCTCCGACACCGCCACCTTGTCATCGTTGAAGATAATCCAGTGACTATCCTTCTTCATGTGGCAAACGTAGTGTCCCGAGTTGGTGTTCTTGCCAACATGGCTGACAAAGCCTACAAGGGAGTAGTCGCCAACAGCCTTGCTATCCAAACGATTCGCAGATGACCCAGACTCATCAGAGGATACTGCTGACGTTGCCGACTCGCTTTCGCATTGAGCAACAGCGCCATCCAGATCGTCCATATGACTGAACAACCACTCGGCGGCGCGATCGGGATTGTTGTCTGTTTGCTTGAGCGCACACTTAGCGTGAGGCTCCGCGAAGCCCATTGCCATCAGATTAGACAGGTGCTCCATATTGACCGACTCGCCTTCAGCCTTAGGCGCAGAACCTGCCGGGGCCGGTGGGTCATTAAAGTCCGGGTCTTCCATGTGACTAAAGATCCACTCCATAGCAGCTTCAGCATTGGAGTTGCCAGTCGCGATCGCTGCACGCTTGCAGCCGTTCTCCGAGAAACCCATGGAAACCAGCTGAGCCACAAGGATGTCGTCTGCAGCATCCGACGCGGCACTAGCAGCGCTCTCATTTGTCGCATTTGCAGCAGGTACTTCAGGCAGCTCCTCCTCGCCATCAACAAGACCCTTGGACACGAACCGGTTCAGCGAGAACTTCTCTGGCACCTTCACCTCGACTTCCAGTTTCTTGGGCGTCCAGTCTTCAGCCACGTAAAAGCGCCTCATTTGCACAAGCAAATAACGCGGGAATGACTGGAAGCGAACCGTCTTCTGCGCCTGGCCCTTCTTGCCAGTGGTCGGGGACAAAAAGTCTTCAATAACTTCGGGTGCCAGTGTCTTTTCAACGCACGCTTCGAACGGAACGTTAGGCACCACACGCTCTTCACTGTCCTTGCTCTCACTTTTCTCAGCCTTCTCGTTGTCACCAAGACGTTGGCGCTTTTGCTCGAGTACCTGGTAGGCACTCACCTGCGTGGCGTTGGTGGCTGCCTCTAAGGGAATCTGCAACTGAAGAAGCATATCATCGCGCGGCACATATTTCACCTTGTTTGAAGCCATACACTGCACGCGATCTTCCAGCTTGAACTGGAATAAGTTTGCAGTCGGTAGCTCCGCACTAGTGGCACTGTCTCCTGGAAGAAGTGGCCCCAAGCGGCTTGCACCAACACGCTCGGCTCGAGTCATGAAGTCCAGCAGGTACTGAAGGTACTCCACAGCATCTTGCTGCTGCCCAGTAGAGAAATCCGGGTGGCCCTTACCAACAAGGCCACGGAACGTAATAGGTCTCAGATCCACATTGTGGATGTCGTCCTCTTCAACCTCCTTGTTGCTGTCCTTGGGTGTCAAGAATTGCTTCTTGTAGCGATCTGTAAGTGTTGCACACGCGAGCTTAGCAAACTGCGCGGCAAAATCGTCCACTGGTAGCGTCGACGGCGTGTCTGCCGTGGAAAAAATCTTCTCCGCGTCCTTGAAATATCGTTCTTGAACCTCTGGCAACGCCAACAGCAGCTGCAACACCGAGTTCATGTAGCAACTGTTCCCCAAGTTCTTGAATCCCATGTATCCGGCCCCGGACACGGGCACAAGTTTCTTCCCGGCTTCCGTCACCGCATCAAACTCATACGACAAGTTCAGCCCCACTTGCAGTTCATTCATCGACTTGTCCGTCTTGCGCAGATTGTTGACATTGATGTCAAAATGCTCCAAATGCTTGGCCAAGAGCGGGTTCTTCACCATATCATCTTCATCCGGTGAGTAGCTGTATACATCTCCTCCTTCCGCAGTGATTGTGCCCAACTTGACCGACAGCGGGTAAATCCCGCCCGTCTCACTAAAGTGCGTGAGTGCAGCACCACATCCACCCGAACCATCCCAGTTCTGTCGACCACAACCAATGTAGCCATCTGAGAGATTCAGCCACAGGTTCTCCTGCTTGTCACAGTCCGGAGCTTGGCACTTCCACGCCGCAGGGTTCGACGCAATGTGCGGTGGGGACGGGACCTGCTCCAGATGTTCCGCGTACTTGGTGGGCTTGAGCTCCTCCTGCCAGGACGCCACTTCTTCAGTGACCGTGTTCCCTGCATGGTTCAGCACAGCATCTGCTGCTTCTCTGAGCTTAGAGGGGAGGCTCGGGGAGTCTAAAGCCACCCGGGCGAGTTCCTGTTGCTCAGGACCCAATAGAACAATGGATAAAATCTTTTCAAGCTCGAATTTGTCTTCTACGTTGGCTGCGAAGCCTCCGGCGCCTCCGATCGCGAGCTTCGTGGGCGTTTCTTCGGTGGTCGAAGCATCAGAAGTCTTGGGTTTGCGCTTGTGCTGCTGGTGCAGGTAAATGGCAGCGCCAATGGCGTCGGAATTGGCGTCGAAGGTTCCGTTGCGGTCGAAAGGGAGGCAGGAGGCCCCGTACGACAGGAACGACCGCAGGTTCGTGTAGAGACCGGAAGGGGAGAGAGCAGAGTCGAAGGAGAACACGCATTCATCACGGTACACGCGGTCCGAGGCGCGCACAACACGCACGTGAGACGCAGCAGATTGGAGACGGAGAGCCACTTCCGCCATTATTGTCGTTCTTCTTTGTGGGATGTGAGCTTTTGGACAAGATACAACTTAGTGTGCACCACATCATGCGAGGACATACAAAGAGTAAGTCAAATGTTGAAGTGGGTTTTCAGCTTAGAAAGAAGTGGCTCGGGTGGGTATAAATTCTCGGACTAGGGGTGCATGAAGGCTGCACATGCGACTGAGTGAGCGTTCTAGCATCGATGAACTTCTTTTGGGCCTTTTGAAGACAAAGAAAACGATGGCGCCGGTGAGAAAATGACCGATTGCATTGTGAGAAGGTGAAGAAATCTGTAGCAGGAGGCAGCGGTCAGCCAAATGAACCTTGTATTGAATGTATTCTCGCAACAACGTTTGTTTCCTGTCATGCTTACTATTTATCTTGTTTGCTTCTGCGTTATGTCTGCGGTTTGGATAAATGCCAGCTGATTTCACTTCAGCATGGCTGTTGTTGCAGTGGTCGGCGTAGTAGGAGTCATCCCACCATCAGCATTGAGCGCTGCCATCTCGTCCTGGGCACGGCGCAGCATTTTTTGCGCATTTGCTGTGATGGACGACTTAGTCGGGTCGCCGTTGAAGATGCGCGAATTGTTCACAATGAGCTCCAGATCCTTGACGAAGTCGCGCATCGAGTCGTATTCCTTAGCTTCGATCTTGCGACGAATAGCGCTCAAATCCATCGGCTGCTTCACGATCTGATAGTAGTTGTGAACGGTGGCTGCATCCACCGGCACGCGGAAGAGTTCGCTTTCTGGCATTTCGAGCAGCCGCTGAACAACCACCTCCAGAGCGTTATTGAGGTGCTCCACGGGCATGCGTGAGCGACTCTGCTTGATAGCGCCCTTCGCGTACGGTCGCTTGTACAGCTCTGCCTGCTCGCGTACCTCCATTTCTCGCTTGCGCTTCTTTTCTGCGTGGTGCTTGCGCGCGCCCTCGCGTAGCTCCGCCAGGTTAACGGTGATCTTGGTACTGGAGTCACCACCACTGATCGCCGAAGGGGTCTTCTTCACCTTCAGCTTCAGAGGTTCTGCAAGCACAGCATTTGCTTGCTTCTCAGAAAAAGAGCCCGATTTTTTCGCGCGGGTTTCATCGGCCATGTATAGCGGGCAACTGCGGTTAGTGCGCATGTGACCAACCTGCAGACACTGCGTACAGCGAATAACGCCCTTGCCATTTGCATCTTCACCATCGACATTATCCCCACCGTCATCACCTTCACCCTTCTTTAGCATCTCCTGGTAGCCTTTGTTCTGCACTTCGGTCTTTTGCAACTGCTTCAGCTCTTCTTGCAACTGTTTGCGTCGCTTAGCCTTGTCCAGCAAACTCCGGCTAGTAGCGTCATCTTCCAAAGCAAGCATGCGCTTACGCTTTCGCAGCTGGTTACGTTCATCAGTCTTTTGCTGGCGCTCCTTGCGCTGCTGCATCGCGCGGAAGCGAGCCACCTGTTTATCATCCACGATGAAGTGAATACGAACTGTCTCGCTGCCGTCCTCCTCAATGGTACGAACGACACGCTTCAACACCTTGCGCCCGGGAATCTTCTTGGAGGTGCTTGGTGGCTCTGATGGGGCTGGAGTGCGGCTTCCGTGAGTCGGTGAAGACACTCGCGACAACTGGCCCGTGGGGGTTGCCAGCGCAGATGACACTCCCGAGCCACCGCGAGACATCATATTTGATCGTGCTCCGAAACCTGACACCGACGAAATGCCACTAGCCCCAGTTCCACCCTCTCTAATCCCACTTGCTCGCAATTGGTTGCGCAGTCCGTTTGTGTCAACATCAGGCCGACGCACAGCGCTTGCCGGTTTGGTGCTCGCGCTGGAACCTTGGTCTTCGTTCATTTCCTCCATGAGGCGACGCAGCTCCACAGCATCCTCCCGCTCTGCAAGGACTTCCTTCGAGCGGTTAAGACCTCCACCACCACTGCGGAACAAATTCTTCGGACCACGCTTTGTGTCCGTACCTCCCAAGATGTCAGCCTCGACATCAGCACCCAACTCGTCAAGCTCGTCATCACCATCTGACTCTTCATCTGACGAAAATGTAGTCTTAGTCGAGCTGAGCACATCCATTTGGCGCTCATAAATCACGTCACACTTTTTGCGATACTCTTGCTGTTGCGCAGAAAGCGACTTGCGTGCACCACGTGCGAATTTGCTCAAGCTACCCGCCACACCATGGGCTGTTGCACGACTACTAAGTTCACGCACCATGTGAATTCGATCCCAGCGGCGCAGTTTCTTGATATCCGCGTCAGCCAGACCCAGATTGCGCAGCACATCACCGGCCTCCTTCATTTTCAGCTTACGCAAATCGGCAGTCGTACCAGTGACTGCTGCCACAGCCTTTTGTACAGCTGCAGTCTCTGCGCTAATCTTGCTCTCGGCTGTAGGAGCTGCATCTTCCTCGCCGTCTTTTTTCTTGGCGCGGGACTGGGGCACACGGACGAAGCTAAAACCTTCACCACGACCGGTAGGGTCACCAATTCCACCAAGCTGCAACATGCCTGAACCTTTACCCTGTAGGTGGCACTCGACGTAGTTGTTAGTCAAATTCCACGGAGTAAGCTGCAGCTGCTCGTTAATGTAACGAGCGACTTGAATATCTGTCTCGAGCTTGCGTACTACAGGGTCCTTCTTCCATAGTTCAGCCTGAGCTTTCTCCCGCGCTCGCCTCTCTAGGTTCGTTGGCACAAGATGTGCCGACAATGCATTCTTGCGCAGTTCCAGACGTCGGATCAAATGGTTGATTGCCCCATTCACACCGGAAGGTGTAAACAGCTTGGTCAGTCCAATATCCAGCAGTCGTCTGTGGCCAGACATCATGCTTTCGTAAAGGCACACGCTCTCGGGAGGAATACTCGCACGGATCTCCTCCTCGCTTTGCAATAGTGAAGCTGGTTTCTTTTTCCACCAACCTGAATCGTTGCCACCACGCTCGAAGGTGGCCACCTCCTTCATCCGCTTGCGGATAGCAGTGCCCGACTGATTCGGGAATGCACGTGCAATATCCTCGATCTTAAGTCGTTCGCCATCGCTCGCTTTCTTGAACAGGCGAAGAATGTGGAACGACATGTACGGGCGGATAAACTCATTCGCACTACGAGAGTTCGGCGCCGGGACTTCAATTTGAGGTTCAATTTGTCCTGCGACAAAAACCTCCGGTAACTCCATGATATATACGGTTGTCTTTGGAACTCCTAGTCCGCCCGACTTATCAGCTGCAGCACCCTTCTTACCCTTCGTCACAGAGCGACACATGAGGAAAATATCCGAGTTGTTGCGCTCACGCGCGTCCGAACTTGCAGCAAACGGAACCGTCGGTTTGTGAGGGAAAATAGGCACCTTGTAGAGCTTCGAGTTGAGCGACGTTACCACTCGCCCCGGGGGGATATCACCGACAAATGGGGACTCATCGTGATCGCCAAGCGTAATGACCTGGCCCATCTTCATGTCTGGTGGTTTTGGGCGCGTCTTGCGGGCCTTCTTCTTACCCAATATTCCCAAACCGGCGGAGGCATCCTCTGGTGGTCGCCAGTAGTGAAGGATACGAGACGCCATGCCTGGATTTGACAGCATAGGCGGGCGCTGCTCTGTGTACTCGATGATAATCAACTTGCCACCAGCAGTCGGATTCAAGTCAGAACTCTTCTTAATTTGTGTAACCATGGCGCTCTCCTCCTGCGGGGCCAGCTTAGCGGCACCCGAAGGCGGTGGCAAGAAGTCCAGCCGCTCGTTAATTTTGAACTTTCCGCGCGGTCTGTGGAAGTCGCGCAGCTTGGTCTTGGGAAGTTCAGGCTTCGTGAGCGAAAGCTTCATGGCCGGTAGCGAGTGATGTACGTAACCAATATTCTTCACCACACGCGTATCCTTTGACTTCTTGCCACTGCCCTCAGTGCCCAATCGACCTTCAGCCGTCTCTTCACCGAACTCTAGATTGCCCATAACTTCATCAATACGCTGCTTCTTCTCAATGCGCTGCTTATCCAGTTGTGCCAACCTCTGTTCGGCAGCTCCCAACTTCCGTTCAGGAATCCGCAACGTAGGACGCACATCTTCCATTTCAGAAACAGAGTAAATGAGCGACGCATCATTATCATCCAGCACCAGCTTGCTCTCAGGCATGTCCTGCGTAGACTTCCAACCAATTGCAGCCACCCACGAGTCATCCTGCAGCTCCTTGTTCAGCGGACACGGGAGCGTCTCCATCTCGCCATCGTCCTTACTCGCTGCATTCTCTCCACCTGTCTTCTCCTTCGAGCTATCTTCCAACTCCCAACGATAGTTACGTGGCTTGGTCATATCAAAGTTATCACCACTAAAAGCCTCCGACCCCAGCACCGTATCCCCCTGACCAGCTCTCGCCGCACGCAGCTCCTTGTACGTCTGTACACTACCACTCGCACTCTTCTTCTCTGCTACCTTTCCCCAACTGCCCCCTTTACTTACAAAAACCTTCTCCTTAGCCTCCTGCACCACTGTGACTCCACCCAACGAGTCCTCGACCTCCACTCCTCCATTTTCTCCTTCCTCCGTCTTTCCTCCTTTAGCAGCAGCATTGAAGTCAATGCCCCAGACGATATGGTCCTCCCAGGGAAGCTGCTGCACCTTGTGATACTGAGCATCACCCTCCTCCTCCTCGGAATCTGTGAGGCCACTGGGTCTGCCGCCTGTCGCCGCCATCGTGACGAACGGCGTGGCTGACGACGCCAAGAAGCGTCTCATGGGCTTCCCCTTGGCCTCGGCAGCTCTGGGAGGATGTGGCTGCATCATCTTCTCTCTGCCCGCGGCGTTCTCGGCTCCTCCGGCCTCCTGCGTCGTCAGCAGCTGCTGCAGTTGATCTGGAGCGAACCTGGTTGTGCTGAGCGCTGTAGCGTCCGCCGCAGAGCTCTGCCCTTGCTGCTGCGTTTTGTGCTGGACTGTGACTCCTTCCAGTTCTTTTTCCAGCGTCCGCAGCGTCGCGGAAACCTCCGAATCGCGCGAAGATCGCTGGTACAGGGCGGCGAAGTTAATGGCCTCGTGACGAGGACTCGTCGCCTTCTGGCCAGGCGAGGACGCGTCTGTGGGGGACGCGGAGGTCGTCGGCGTCTTGATAAGAGACTGTTCTTCGTATGCAACCGACGCGGGGGCGTCGGCGGCCCCCGTGGGGGCGTGTAGCACGCTCTCCAGAGACGCAGAAGACAGCATCACACCTTGCTGTTGGGTAGGCGCCATAATGCCAACTGACGCCCAGTGTCCAAAGAACGTCAGGTCGATTGTTGCGTGAAGGTTGCACACATGTTGCTTGTAGTACAGAGTGATGGTCTCGTTAGAGAACAGTTAGCAAGTTATTGATCGAACACATGGATACATTTGCAGTTTTCTGTCGATGAATCGGATGAAGCTGGATGAGACGGCGCTGGACTTGTTCGCGCGGCGCCCGACACGAAGCTTCTCGACCGGGTTGAGATTCATCGACGCGGCTACAACGAAACAAGATGGAGAAGAAGCTGGGTACCGACCGCGACAAGTTGTAGAGCTCTGTGGAGCGGGTGACACCCCCAAGACTCAAGTGCTGGAACACGTTGTGGCCTCTTTCCTCACGAAAAGCTGCGGATCCAGCGACCAGCTACCGAAAGAGCGAGTTTTCATCTTTGACCACGAGTGTGGAGTATCGGCAACGCGGATGGCGGCTCTTCTGGACCATAGATTGACCAGTAGCAAGCGGGAGAACGCGGTGGAGGAGGCGCTGAGCCGAGTGCAGACTTGCTACTGTCGAGACTCGTTCCAGTGGCTCGCGACGCTCAATCACATCCATTTCCAGCTGCTAGAGGTGGCACCAGCACGTGAGTTGCAGTGGAGTTGAAGGTTGGAGGTTGATGAGTGGCTAATGTGTTGCCGGTGGTGGAATTTGAACAGCTTTGATGCTGGTGTTCAACTGCGTGGGCTCCTTCCGTGCTATTGACAAGGTACTGACTGTCACGTGTTAGGTTAGTAGCTGTTTGAGCTATGTGGTTTGTTAGATATCTAATGGTTGCTGTTTTTTCTTGACTGAAGATGATAGCCAAGAGCGTGGGGGAAGGACTGGCGCTGTCGGAGCAAGTATTTATTTTTCTGAAGCAATTCATCCGGCATCACTCGCCTATTATTTTTGCGACGAAGAAGAGCACCAGTACGACGTTTCCAAGTAGTTACCTTTGTTTGACGTTGCTAACTGTAAAACGTACAACTATCACTTACAGAAAGCACTCGGAATCCGTGGGAGCATGCTGAGTATTTGCCTTCGTCGTGGACTAGCCAAGTCTCCAAGCGAATTCTGCTTCGGATACCCCCACCACGACGGCTGTCACTTGATAGGTACAACCTCTAGCATTCATCACTATTGTTTCATCTCTGATATGAACACTTGCAAAAATATTTCCATGGGGTAGTCACAAACTAGAGAAGAAGAGTGACGTTGACCGCGAAGGCAGCGACGGATATACTCAGTTCGAGGCCAAGTGCATCGTCGCAGGAGAGAGGTGGGTCATCCTGGAGTGGTTTATCCTATCAAAACGTATCTGACATTTTGCTGAGCTTCTAGCCGAGTGTTTGTGTGCAGTGTAGATGGAGATATGATTTCCTCGAACCCACTCGGTGAGAAGAAGTCTCCACACATGAAGTAACGCTAACACGGCGACAGTATCTCGAAGCCAGCATGCTACTACCGCAAAGAATTCTTCTTTTCGATAAAACGGTGCGTATGCCGCGTTGTAGTTTAGTTGACTTCAATTCTATCCTGCTCGCAGACTGTGGGGCTCAGCTAATTCTTGTCGAGGAGCACCAGACGGAGTTTGATTTATCTCTCCCCATGCAGCTAAAACCTGACGAGGGATTTGATCATCCTTCACATTGCCCTTCGCTAGTGTAGGTCCAGGTGTGACCTCAGAGGAACAGCAGATCTGTTCACTCAAACGCCTGAAGATACGACAACTACTGGTCAACTGGATGAGGCTCCCCATAGTATTGCCAGCATCCATTGCAGCCCCGCCTAATGCTTGACCGAACAAGCTCACGATACATGTGCACGGACGTTCTGGACACGGCTCCACACTCTTATTCGACACCGCCCCCAAAACGACAAGATTGTTCTGCGGAATCGATACCCAGTGCAGCGTCGTATGTACAAATAATTCGCAGCCGTCAGGCTCCACCGCTTTCAGGACCCCGAGCGCTTTCAACGTACTGGGCTTGTAATACAGCTCCCCGTCTTCCCAGACATAGCCGCTCAACAGAATCAATTTGCTGCGCGCTCCCAACGCAGCGTCCACACAGCAAGTTTTCGTCAAAACACGCAATGTTCCGAACTGCCACCACACGAATACGATGGCACCGATGGCTCGGGTAGCAATGATGATGGACAGACAGCCCAGTGCGAGCACGATATGCCCCACCAGCCCCATCACGTAGTGCGACACCACTTCTGCCGCTGCCTCCGTGTCACGCAGTCGTGATCGGCTCAACATTGTCAAATAATGCTGCAGTACACCTGCAGTGATGAGCTCGCCCACCAAGACCGTCTCGTAGTTGAACAGAAGCCGCTTCATTTGACACCGCAGCTTCTCGCTCATCCAGTTCATTGTCTCCACCATCTCGAACAGCATGGACATGACGCCGGCCAAGTTGTAGCCGAGCGAGATGGACTGGATGCGTCCGAACAAACCTTCTTGTGTGCTGAGCAGGAAAAAATCGCTCATGACGCCCTGGTCCACGAGTAGATAGAGTAACATCAGGCGGTGGAAATTCTTTGCGCCGTGCGCCGACAGCCGCAAGCTCTCTTGGACGTAGACTACAGCTTCTTGTATTCGGATTGGCTCGGTCATGTGATCGCAGCGCCTGGCGAAGCGTCTGGAAGATACGAAGCTGCGCCTTAGTGTGAAGCACCTGACGAGGATGAATGCCGTGCCAGTGACGATGTACCAGTATGACTTCCTGTATCCGAACTCTCCTCTGTCTTTCGCGAGACTGATTCCGTTGATGTCGTACGTTCCGACTGCGCCTACTCTGATGTAAGCTGTGCTATCCTCAGCACAAAATGTTCCGTTTGCTTCGGCGTAGATTGAATAGTATCCGATACTTCCGTGATAGAAATTGCCTTCGAATGGAAAACTCTGGTCGGCGCAACTGGATGGTGTACTATCGTGTGGCGTGACGGTATGGTTCATCATGACGAAGTTTGCATGCGCGTTGTACTGCGGCACAACAATATGGCAAAGCACTCCATCGTTTACGTGATAGTAGTGAGTGGGGCATGCATTCCACCGAGCACCAGCAATGATCATGGCAGTCGCTGGACAATACTTAAGTAGATCTGCTGTCTCCACCTCTGCGTCTGCGGGAGTTATCCAGTTTTCTGAAATCTTGTGCGGAGTCACGAACTTGGCAAAACCTTGTAGCTGAAGGAAGAACGGCCCCAAACCAACGGCCACCCACACCATCATTACCGTTCGCATGACGGGCGTTTGGATGCCATGATCTCTTCTATTCCTTCGCTGTCGCTGCGTGCTTCTCCCATTTGGAATACCTGCAGTACTTGACATTTAGCAACAAAACACTGCCGATCATCTACACGAATGCGAAGACTATTCATGTCGAGCATAACCGTCGCCACAGACATGAATATTACCACAACACCTGAAAAATGATGAACTTATGAATGATGACAGCGCTAGCAATTTACTTGTTCATGGCTGGACGATCAAATGAAGACGAGCGTCACGAATCGCGACACCGAATAATTTATACGATCTGATATTGCTGCTGTAGATATTTTGGCATTCTGGAGAGGGGTGGCCTGTAAAAGGTCGTGGTGGTGAGTCCGTTCATGTTATTTTAGACTTCTTGTCCGTCCGAAGTTCTGGAACGCGATTAACCACTTTTTGGTTACATTTGTGGAAGTTACCGCATTGTGGATGACGTGTCAGCACAATCCTAACATAACACTCCCGGAAGACATTTGCGAACCAGACATTAAAGAACTTAAGTTGTTGGACGAACTCGGGAGTTTCCGAGTTTTGGAGCTCAATTTGACAGAAAGCGTATCAAATTCCGATGATCCAAAAATAGTCCGGTGCTGGGTAATTTATCCATAATTTTTCCAGGTTTTTCTTGGTCCAATCTGGAGATATTTTTTTGCAGGGTTCGACTCCCTATATTCAGCATCGTCGGGGCCACAAAGGATTCATTATCCTGTATCCGTATGATTGATAAGTGCCCGCAGGATTTTTTATAGTGTCGTCAACCTTCAACCAGTTGTCATTTGTCTGCACCAAGCGGAGAGTCAATTCACAAGGAGCAAGCTTGTATTTCGGCGATACCTTTGCTGGGAGAGATAGCTTCACTCAAATCAGTCACCGCTACTCCGCGTGTGGTCTTCACAGACGTTATAGTTGCTTCGCCATACACAGCGCAGCCCACCTCATCCATTTTTTCTTCTCACCACGCATCTACCAAACCACGCCTTACTTAAGTAACCTATATGTCAGCTATGTCTACTCAAGGACAGACAGGTATCCTTGGTACAGTGCTTACAGTAATTAGTCTGGCCCAGACTAATTTATGTAACCAATTTTTCATCGAGCTCACACTAAATAGTCTGACATCAGTTCGTACAGACTAATTCTGAACACTGACTAATTTTGAACACCAAAATTAGTCTGAGCTTCAATGAAAATGTGCACAATATAATATTTAAATCGCGAGCCCTTTGTTTTAACAATGTTATCACGTAAGCTTATATCATAATGCTGGTATGGCCACGCTACCGGCCGCCGTATCGCCAGACATTGTTGCATCTATTGCCTGCTAACTTCAGTGAGAACTTCAACAAATAGAGAACTGAGTAGATTTGAACAAGAACAATTCGCAAAAACTCCGTTGATAAAATACGGATAATTTGCAAGCCAGTGTGTCAATATTTGTTCCAGTAGGCGCCGCTGTTCAGTAAGTTTGGATCAAACGGAATTTTAAAGGTTTTCTGACATTTATAGTTCTAAAACACTGCCTTAGTCCAATACTTTAAGAAAAGTTCTTTGTTTGAGCTTCACTGGTAATTTTTTTAGTTGTTGGACTAACTCGATCGTCTCTATAACATGTAATAATGATTAAATTCTCCTGAAAGTGCGGGAATAATTGGCTTGTGGACCAGAGTCCCATCAATACTCAGTGATAATCCACAGGGCATCATAGCTTTAGCGTACGGTTTCGAATAATCATTACTCGAACTCATATGCTGACCCCAATATTTTGTCAGACTATTTATGAATATTTTTACGCAGACTACTTTTGAATCCAGTGATTTCACGACGACATAAATTAGTCTGGCACAGGCTAATTCTGAAGACAGACTAATTACTGTAATCACTGTACTTTTAAGAATATGGTTATAGAAAAAAGAAGGTTGGGTTTCCAATTTGCGCCTGTCAGTCTCGGATTTACCGGTGGTAGAACTAAACTGCGTGGCGTATGGCGAAGCAACTACCTAGCCAATAACTTCATATTGCAGACCCGTTTTGCAGGCGTTGTAGTGCCTGGGCTGACATCAAATCCCTCTCAGATCGGCATTCGACGCTCCCAATGACGAGGAAATTGCGATCTCGACTCATACATATAACTAACAATATTTTGCGGTTATACGGATCGGATCTTTATTAGATCCAGGTTGTTTACGAGAGATGACTTTAATCAGGTGTGGTAGGATACTCGCACATTGCTTCTCGCCTGAGGACTAAGCGACGGCGCTCTCTCTCCTCCCCCACATCCCCGGCATCGGCCAAGCGCGAAATCATACTAGTGTATATCGGGTTGCACAGCAGCCACCAAGTTGAAGCGGTCCGCTCGTGGTTAGGTCATAGTGTACCAATCACATCACTTCATTAGTGTACGGTTCACCAAACCATCAGTTTCTGTTTTTCGGGCTCAACAATGGGGCAGGCATCCTGCAAGAGCTCCGTCCCTACTGGCCTTCCAGCTCCACCCCCTGCCCCAGGACCCAATCCAAGTGCCAACAGCAATGGTCTCCTAAGCGTTCTGGCCGGTCGTCCCCCACTCGTATGCGCCTTTTACTACGAAACTCGTGTTTTCACTCAGCAGCTCCACCTGCCGCTTGTGTACGACCGTCCACCGTCTGGAACACTGGGGACGACGCTCGTAGACTTGGAGATGGAGCTGAGAGACAACCTACAATTGCCCACAGGCTCCAGTGTATTCGCTGTAGTACCGGCGGACGAACTGTACAGTCCCCCGTACCCTTTGGTAATGATCAACATCGTGGCCGCCAGAATCTACGCCCACATGGAAGAGGCTCGCATCCCAGTGCTACATTTCGCCTTGGTTGTCCGAAACATGGCGCTCCTGAAGCAACCTCTGCCTATAGGGGACGCCTACGAGTCTCCGTTCTTTGCGGTGAACGCATCTACGTTAGCAGAACCAAGTAACTCCATTGCACGGACGTTGGCTCGTCGTAGGTTCGTGCAAAACTTGCAGAATTTTGAGTTCGCGAGGTTGGAAGTGACGCCGGAACAGGCCAAGATCCCGAAATTTGCGTTTGAACGAGTGAGAAAATGGTTAGCGGGGCAATTGGAACTGCCGAAGGAGAAGAGATGGATCGACTATGTGGATGTAAGCAAGAAGATGGAGAAGGAAGAAGAGGAGGATGACGGCAATCCAAGGGACAGTTTGTATGCTACTCATCCGGTGGTGTCGCGTGGACGACGTGTGGGCTTCAGCTGGGATCACAATCGCGAGTACATGCAACTACGTCTCCCTATTGCTGCAAGTGGCACTCCTTGGCCTCCTGCATACTTCCAGGACAGCGAAGAGAACAAGGAGTTCTCCAATGAATTGCTGACGTTGCTGGAACTGCTTGATGATATTTCACGTGATTGTATGAAAGCTGTCTGCGAGATTCTTAACATCGACGAGCGCTGGGTATTGGACGAGCTACTGGATGATCGAACTCGTCCGACAGAAGACTCTGAAGGGCCTAGAGACAGGGGCTATCAATATGGTGCGTCAGTACTACGCATTTACAATTACCGCAACAAGGCTGGGAATGGCCAGGGACCGGCAGAAGTTGATCCGAACGACCACTCTTGTGGTGTCCACGCTGACCTTGGGCTTGTGACAGTGTCGCCTTTGGCCACTGTTCCTGGGCTGCAGATATGGAACCTGGAGCGAATGGTTTGGGCCGACGTGGAGGAGAGTGCCACATCACTTCACTTTTCTGTATTCGCTGGTGAGACCCTTGGCCTGCTCACACACGGCGTCATTTCTGCACCTCTACATCGTGTGCCGCCCATTTGCGTGGAAGCTGAAGCCGAGCGCCGAATGTCCATGCCTTACTTCTTGAGAGCAAAACCTGACGCTTGCGTAAACCCGAAAGCTCAACCCGCCGAGCAAATCACGTGTCGCGACTTCATGGAGGAAATTCTTTTCAAGAAACGTCCATGGCGCCGAGAGAACAGCAAGAATCCAGCACCACCTGACTATTAAAATCGCACACATGAATCGCCGGTTGGTTAAGTCCCAGTAAAGGTGAATGACTTCAGTAGTCCTTGTAGCCGTGTGATCTGAGTAATTGTTTAATCATTTGTTTTCAGGTTGCATCGTGGAAAAATGCCTACGCCACCACTCTGCCACATCTGCTAGGTAGGCCTCTGCTCGTTTTGCAGCTGCACTAGCTTCTTTGCCTCGACGTCGCCATCGTTTCATCCGAATAGACTGCAGAATTTCAACTTTACTCGACAGCAACGTGGTTTGGCCCATTGCTTTCCCGATTTCGTTCATTTGCAGCTCAAGTCCACCAGTGTCATCCTGTTTGGACGAAGACTTTAGATAGTCTCGAGCACGCTTTGTGGCCGGTGCGTATGCCGTTTCTAGCTGACTGAGGACGTTGGCATCCAGCACTAACATGCCCCGGAGTTCCTGCGAACACCAATCCTCCCGCGTCATCTGCATCCACTCTGACGCAGAGCGCGAGCCTACATCTGAAGGGGGCGCAGCTCTAGCAAGTATTCTGCCGCACACTGCAGCTCGAATAGCAGGCTGGTGCTTCTGAAAGTGCTGCACTGTTGAGCGCTCCACCGCTTTACGCTCCTCCAAAATATCGGCACGACATCTGCGCTGAACTGGAGAAGGTGGAACCTGCACGAACTGGAGCGCAGTCTTCTCTGAATTTTCAACCAGTCCGTCGACTTGTTCGAGTGGCTGTACTAGTGCAGGCAAGACACTCTCATCACTACGCTTTTTTGGTTCATCGTTCACCTCACCAGTTTCAAAACTCTCAGCAGTTTGAGTTTCTTCTTCCGATAGAGGGTTTGCATCGCCAGCTCCTTGTGGCTGCATCTCAGGACTGGGTAGCTGTAAACACAACGAGAGTACACCGTTTTTCCTCCGAAACACTAAGAATTGTGCAGCCAGAGCAGCAAGTTTTCTCCATTCATGTATGGACATCACCGTTGCTCGGTGTCTCCACTCCACTTCATCTTGCAATAACGCCAACAATGCCACCTCTGGCAGTTGTTGGCTACGCTGTAGGAGCAGATATTGTAGACTGTGGTAGTCACAGTCAACGAAGTATTTACGCTGTGTTTGGAGTTCGCGACAAGAAAAAATAAGGCGACGTGGCTTATCCACGTCATCGATCTCCACCTGAATCCCTTCCATCTTGAACATGTCCTTGTCTTCACGGCCAATGCAAGGAATTTGAATAGCACGTCCTTCGGGGTCGGAAAGCTCAAGGACATTCCGCAACATTCGAGGGTTACTAAGTGAAACTTGCCAACTCACGGAATTATTGCTATTGTCGTTTGGGGAAGAATTTTGACGTAGAGCAAAGAGATGTTGCATGGATTTGGTGGTACAGGCATTGTCTCGAAATTCATGACAGCCACGCTTACCAAGCGAAATTTCCAATTGACGGAATCCAACAGAGATGGCTGTGATCGTCCGTTTCTCCTTTTCTACCTCATCGGCGTCGCTCTTGAGAGAATCGACGCACACACCTTCAGTCATCCGACTACGTTTTACTGTTCTTGCGATTCGTAATCGTTCAATAGCGAACTGTTTCCAGGGAAGATACTTCGTTGAACGTACTGCTCTCGGCCGCTTTAAAGACACTACTTCAAGCTCGTGATCCTCCGACCTTTGAGATAACTCCATGTAGATAGCAGCACAATCATACAGCCGCTGGTACCAGTCACAATCTACTTGTAAGGGCCAAAACAAGGCAGACCCACAAATATTGCTGCCGCCGGTAAGTGCTGCAGCGCGCGGGTTCAATTGAGCTCGAGAGTTGGCGTCATGTGCAGCAGCCTGGTACACTAACACACCGTAATGTACTCGCTGGAAGGTTAAAGCCCCATTACCATTCGAGGTGCTGCGCCCAAACCGAGAGTCAGGTACATGGTGCTGCTTCCATTGCTGTTGGAAAAACGAGCGCAAATGATTGACCATGATTTGTGCGTAGACTGCAAATGGGGAAGCTGGCGATGGAGTCCATGTGGGCATATCCGCGAGGAAGACTTCTTGCATTGGTTCGTTGATGCCACTCGGGATTAGAATTCCAGTGTTAACAACATTGGCTGGTGCCAGCTCTACCGGTATCACCGGAGAGTCTGCTAGTCTAGCGTTAGCTTCGTCTCCAAACTTATTCGTACCATCTTCGACTTCGTCAACAACAGTGGAGGTGGTTGGTTGACGTACCAGGAAGTTGCAGAATCGCGCGACCTGCCTTTTATGCTTCCGAAGCTCTTCCAAACTATTTTCACTTTGTTCAATCTTCTTGAAAGTCAACTCGAGGTTGTTCAGCGTTGGTTTCAGCTCGTGTTCAAATCTGTCTAAACATGCTTGAAGCAAGCTAGCAGCAAGCACAACGGGACACCACGAATCGAATGGAACTGCCACCGAAATGAACACGGGCAAGTCTATCGTTGCAGAAGGTATCCATGAGTTTATAAAGTCCAAAAACACACCGCCACTGTCTTCTTGAAGCATGCGCGTGGTACTCAAAGCTGCTGTTATAATCAGCCCGTGTTCACATTCCACCTCTGTGCTCTTAGTGACCACCCGTAACTCCGAGTGAACCTGTCGCCATTGGTCTATCTTCTTTGTTGCAGCTGTATGAAGATCGGAAAGTCTCTGCCAGGTGCAAGAAATATACTCCTTTGCTGGCTTCATCAAACCTGCAATATCAATACAAAGAGCATTGTGATCCTCACGCTTCATTCCCGCCCATGTTTCTCGCTTTCGACGTTCTTTTGTCTCTGCTTCCAGTTCCCCACGTAATCGAGCAAACAAAGTGTGTGTTTTCACGAAGAAATCCATCCGCATATACGGGAGTTGCTTCTTCCACGCCTGCGAGAGCGACGATGATCCCGCTACTGCTTCGATCCAATCGATCGTTCCAACGTATTCCTTCTCTAACTCAAATGGAAGACGTTGATGCGCAATCAGTGCTAGTTGATCGAACTGCAAGCTTGAAAACGTGGCTGCATCAATTGCAGAGGATCTGCGGGTTATTTCAGCCTCAGAAACAGCACGGATAGGATTCCGTGGACTGGAAGCAATCCACCGATTTAGTAGTCGGAAGCTTTCTCGTAAATGAAAACCAAAAAGCAATGGTGATGTCCCAGATGTAACCATTTCTGGATGCTCCAGCATACTTTGGAAGCGTAGACGACTGCAAATCCATTTGTACAGCATGTTTCTGTTTCGACGAAGCAACAGCGAGGAGGACGACGTTGCAAAATTGTTTTGTACATCGGAATCGGTAGGCAAAACACTCGTTTTGATCATTCTATGAAGGCCATCGCGCTCCAGTAGAAGCTTGTACGTCAGTTCGCTGTTCACATCATATCCGAAAACCTGGAAGTCACCAGCGCTGTCTTCGACTATGCTAATGAGAACCTGTCGCTTTTGAATTCGAAGAACCGTCTGATAGCGCTTTGAGCGCTTTTGCGCCAGGAGCCCATGCTCTATTCGCACATCTTCAAAACCATCGTCGCGCTGATAAAACCTCACGTGTTTCAGAAGATAAACCAACAGCGTCGAAGCGTATGAATTGGACTTAACGCAGCTAATCCATAGTCGAAGCATTAGTGGTTTGTTGCCCAGTAGGTCGAACACTTCGCTAAGTGGCAACACCAATCGAAAAAAATCTCCGCTCACTGTGTGGTAAATGGCAAATGTTAGATCTCCCCAGTTTTCATACACGACGATGACACAAAGTCTCCCATCGACAGCTACTGCTTGACGCAGAATTTCGTCTCCTTGTCCACACTTCCGACCCACTTGCAGATCTCGCATCATTCTGCTGGACAGAAATTGCGGCGACAAGCGGCGCATCGTGTGGTAGAATTCGAGCTTCTGCAACGTAAACTCTCCGGTGAATCGATCCAGCATGGTAAGAGAAAGAAGAATGTCCGCTATCGACCGCCAAGCACTTCGTTTAGCCTCACTGGAGTCTTGCCAGATTTGTTTGCCACTTGAGCCGGTCAAGAGCTGGACGAGCTCCGATTCCAGAAAAATATTGTGCACAGAGCAGTCCACCGGGTCGTACGCAGTCACCCAAAGATCTCTTTTCAAGTGAGAGCTTTGGTTTCCACGCGCAACAAGAGGCCACATACTGACCGTCACTACCATTCGACGAATCTTTCTGTTTTGTATCGATAGGTTTGATAAAACTAACGTACGTCTTCGCAAAATATTAAGTCTTCGGCGAAGTCCAGGGATATCAAGTCGGAAAGGAGCCATACCATGCCACACAGGGCTTTGAATCACGAGATTGCGGCGTGTCGGTACCATATAAGCGTCTCTTAGCGTCAAGAAGCGAGCACACAGTTGTTCCATAAAACTCTCCATTCGCGTCCTAGTCGATGTTTCAAGCAAAATTGCCTGCTCCATAGCTTCGCTTTCTCGTTCAATCAAAGGAAGCCACCTCCTATTGTAATCATCTTGAGCTTGGGAGGCACCTGCTCGGGCGTATTGTTCATTGTACGTAGCTTGGAAAAATGCTACACGAAGACGCTCCACTTCCTGGTGTACTTCCTCCAAACGTTTCGTCAGCTGTCGTTTCTCTACAATAAACCTCCAGTCGTTGGCATTTTCCAGCGGATCCCACGCCTGGGCCTCTGAAAACGGGCGTGACGCGAAGTCTATAGCTTTTCTCGCGTTACCCACTGAAACCCCATGGGCATATTTAGTACTATCCAGCAGCGACAAACTTTGCTCCAGCGTTACCATTAGGGACTTCCGTGTCTGCGTTGCCTCGCTGTTCATTCGTCTCCAATTTGCAAGATTCTTAGCTGCATTCTCAGCGTTCTCAAAACAAAATGTTGCATAGCGGGATGCATCGGCTGCTTTTAGTTGACTTCTCTCCATATCCACGATAAGAGGGCGATATGCCGGTGTTGCCGGCTGTAGGTGGACTTGTGAAGATGTCTGGGACGAAATCAATTGCTGTAGCTGCGGCGTTTCAAGTCGGAGTCGATAGATCACATTGTGATATGAACTATATGCGCGAACTAACCAACTTTCCCTATAAATTTCATCATCTTGAGCAATCCCACCGTTCAAAGAGCACGTGCAGACTCCACGAAAGACTGAAAACTTATTTCCATGAGACTGGTAACTCGTTTTGACGTGAAATCTCCGAGCACAGCTTGAACAGCAAGAGGATGGCATTACCGATTGCTTGATCGTCGTAACATCTCGAAAATCGCTGAGGTGAAGCTGGTAATGGCGAAGAGAGTGGAACGTCACAACCACAGGATCTCCATCCATCATGACTGCGCGAGTGTAAACTGGAGTACAAATGGTCTTGTACGTTCGATGAACTGCTACTGAGCGTACTTCAATGTCATAAAACGTTTTTGCCACCGTGGCAATCTGCTTGGCGTAAAACAGACGGAGCTTACAAGCAAAGCGAAGGGCCTTGCGCGTTGCACGTGCCTTTTGTCGACCTAGAACGCCACGAAACCACCGTTGCACTACCAGTGACATGGTACACCACGAATCGTATCGTTGAAGCCGCTTGGTGACATTATTCACTTCTAGCTGGACCACGTCTCCGCGAACCTGTTGTCCCGCTGCAATGAGCTCGGTAAAATTTGTGCGGGACAGAACAAAATACAGCGGGACCTTGTTCAGTTGACGTAGTGCTGCTAGAACCTGTTGTCGTCTTTGCACCATCTCTTTTCCAGCCTTTTCCAACTTCTCCTCGAACAAGAAATGCAGTTGATGTGCTCCTCGGACGACTAGGCTGGCCCATTCGCCAGCATCCGGACGGCACCAAACATTGGGCTGCCGCAAAGCCAGAGGTGGCCTCTCCTGCCGAATTTTGAGCGCGGCACAATGATCCCAATACAATGCTTCTACCAGTCGATACTGCGGAGCTGAAGGCTTTTGGTTGGTCTTGCTAACGGAAACACTCTTACTGGAACTTTGCGTCGACAGTGAGTCGGAGATCAACTCGGGTCGATAGATCTGCAACTCCTGGAGGAAAATCTGCTGAGCCTTGAATATTCGCTCGCGATCCAGAGCCTCGTCATCGATATCATTCACATCAGGTGAGTCGGAAGACTCTCCTAGCCGCGGAGCTGTAGGTGTTGGAAACGTTGTGAAAACGGCGAGGTCTGGATCCTGGATAGGTGTCTTAGGCAAGAGAAACAGATTCCCGCCCATGGGGAATGCTTCGCCATCAATCCCTCGGCCATTGTTTAGCGCTGCTTTGAGCGGCAGCACGTCGTCTAGAAAGTCCAAATCGTTCGCCATTTTCATGATGTAGTTCACCCCAGTCCCGTAGAAAAACGGTGGCACCCAGTCATCTGACGCAGAGGATGATACCGATGCTAGCTGCTTCGTTTTGCACTCGATGCAGAAGCTTGGACCATCCTTTTCACTTTCCACAGCAAAATGCTTACCGCATGACCGAAAAACATTTCGTCGACGCGGTAGGTGTTCGACCGTGGTGTTCAACTGACGTGCCTCGGAAGCTGCATGTTCATCATATGCACGCTCGGCTTCCTCTTGCGTCTCGTAGTATCCCAGATAAACAATGTGTTGCTCTCTTTTCCCAGTGATATCTTCACTCCGACGAAACCGCTTCACTTTCGACACGAAAGCCTTAGATCCTTTGTAAAGTTGTTTGCCAGTATCCAAGGTTATCGACGCTGACCATCCAAGCAATGGAGCTTCTGTTTGTGGTTGGCTGACTGCCTCACTAGATGAATTATTTCCTGAGGTGGCTGCATTGTTAGGGCCTTCTTTCTCTTTCAGTGGATTGTCATAGCGCGCAAACCCAATCTTTCGTGCGTGTTGCCGCCAACGGTCGATAGTTTCCAAGACTTTCACGGTCAAGAAGCGGACGCGATTTAATTCGGCTAGCAACTTCTGCAATGTCTTCTCGGTTTCGGACCGCAAGTTCTGCTGGAATCTGACCATGCATTTGCGGCTCAAGTGATGCACGCGCTCCATTTGTGCTTCTCGTTCGATGATCACTGCTAGTACATTCTTCTCGAGCCACGACTCCTTTGTCTGCACCCAAACAGTCATTTGTGTTTTCTCCTCAAACGAAATGTAGTAGTGGCGCTTCAAACAAACAAGACCGATACCCTTCATTGGAGGCTGACTAGCGTCAGCCGTCGATTTATCCGCTCGACGCTTGGAACATCGTGCGAATAACACCCATTCTCTGCACAATGACGCACTTACTTCAGGTCGGGACTCAGTTATATCACTGACTGCTGCTTCTCGAGACGCTTGGTTCATTACGCTATCGCCGTCAATCTTCACCGCCACCGGCGTGCCTGGCACTTGTGCAGAATTATCAGTAGTGCTTCGGCTTGCTAGCATTCGTGCAGAATTATCAGTAGTGCTTCGGCTTGCTAGCATTCGACGGTTCCTTTCAATTGACTCGTTCATACTCAGCCACGACCCAACACGCTGCATTGACCGGAAGTCAAGCTCGTCTTTTTCGATGGCAGCAAGACCGATTGGCAAGACAACACTCGGTTTAGTTTTCTTCTTTGCTGGTCTCAAGTTCTCTTCCTTCTCATGCAATTCTTCATCAGTAACGCTGGAATTCGCCGACTCAGGTCGTGCAGTTTCACTACCGTGTAAAGCCTGCGAAAGTGAAGACGCTGCTGGTACGCACTTCCGGAAGAGCTCGACGCCAGCAGATGATTTAAACCTTCGAACATGGTCATGAACTCCACATGCCACATATTTACCATTCAAATGCCCAGCTCCAGCACCTGCAACAGTCCAAGTCTGCATTCCAGACCTAACTGATGTCAATTCTGGTATTGGAGGTACACCATGCGCCGAGTAACACATCCAGCCACTTGTCGGCGGACAATCGTTGTTCAGTACGTCCTGCCACTGTTCTTCAGCTTCCAGACGTTTGGTATTCACGTCAGATGCCGCAATGTAATAGACGACGTACATTGAAAGCTCCTTCTCGCTGTCAATCACAGTATCTGGTGTTTCCTCTCGAGGTGTAAACGACAACTTGTTCGACGGAGAAGCAAGAACCCACACCCATTCGCACTCCTTCTTCCGAAAGAATGACATCGGCGACAGCACGTTTCGGGGTACTGGGGAGGACCGGAGTTCTCCGTAGGGATCTCTTAACAACCCCTTCATTTGTCGAACTGTGTCACGTTTCAACTCTGCTTCTTGCTGCGCTTTTTCGGCCTGTTGCTTCATTTCCATCACTTGCTGGTACCTTGAAGTGCGTTCCTCGAACCGCCAACCACTCTCATTTTGCGTGTAGGCCACCATTTTCTTCCGAGCTTCGTCCCCTAACTGGTGCGCTTCTTTCGTTGCTGTCACAGCGGCCAGCTCCTTGGTCGTCACAATGTCTGCATCTCGCACGTAGATTTCTCTGGTGGCCGTACGTTGAATCACGTTCTCCACGTTGAGAAATGGGTCTTTTGGCGGTGCATTTGCCACTTTGGTACGTTCGATTCGTTGCAGCAATGGGAACTTGAGACGGTCTACAGACGTCGGAGTCTCCGCAATGGCTGGCGTAGCTTTGGGACTGGAATTTACAGCTGGAAGATGGAAATCTCGTTCTGGAGAGGCTAATTCACGCCTCGATTCGAGCCGCGCACGGATACTCGCCATTTGATTCTCGAATCCGTCGATCTTGCGTCTGAGGGCGACCACAGCTTGCTTCTTCGACGTCTTGAAGATGTCATCGTGGACTTCGCATCGGTCCTCTGCAAGTATGGAAGAAGCTCGATTTGATTGCCGGCTCGCGTCGTCCATCGGCCGCGCATTCCGCACCGGTCGCTGAGTTCAACCGTCGCGATGGTTAGAACACGACTTTTTCTGCCAATTACTCTGCTTGTGTCAAATCTTGAAAGTTTTGTGATTACTTCACACCTACACTGTACTTCCTGAACTTCCCGGTCACTTCAGTGCAAATCGGGATGTCATCTCGATGGTGTTGACAGGATGACAGCGCTATGTGGCCTCCCTCATCGTGTGAGTCCCGCTAGTGACAGTCGATAGATATGGATACCGTCTGTACATATCCATGTGTGTAGCAATGCCCGGATGGAGGAGAGCCCTCTACAGCTCTTGTGCCAACGTCTCTTCGAGCCCCCAGTTGAGGCAGTCGACTCCTCGTTCTTGAGGTGTCGTCGTGCGCACGTGACGCCCGTCCTACAGCGACCTCGCGCGGTCCTTCCGAGTCTGCAGTGCCACAGCCAAGTGCTCTAGATGTATGAGGACCCAACATACATGTACAACATGCCGGCAGCCTCGTACATATAACTATAATCCATACACGTCGCCATCATCGGCGGTCGATTCCATCGCATATCTCAGAAGTCAAGGTAGGGTCTGTCCTCCTCTGCCATACAAAACTCAATATGTTTGGATGTGGGCAGATAGCTCCATACTGAAACCAAGCGAGAAAAAAAAACTCACCAGCATAGCAAAAACTAACACAACGTAAAACGCCGCCTAATCGACCAGACCAACTTCTGCCTCTCTACAACTCCTCGACCTTCACGCAGCAGCGCAATTCCCACCAGTATGCCGTCGAGTGTGCGTCCCCCGTGCCGTCCGAGCGAAGATGTGGCTGTGTCCAACCAGCCGAACACTCCTCCCCCTCTCGACGTCAAGCAGCTCTCGCCCGCCGCCCAGCAAGACGAACCCGAACAAGAAGAGCGCGACCTCGAGATGCCCGGCACACCGCCCATGGACGCGCACAGTCGCCGAGTGTGGGGCGAAGCGACCCCCAAACAGACCGAAGCGCGGCGACTCGTAGAGCAGGAGACGCTGCAGCCCGCGGAGCGACGCGCGGCGCGTCACGCCGCCGCCGTCGTGACCCAGCGACTCGTGCGCTGCTTCCTGGCCCGACGGAGCTTCTCGACGCGTCTCAGCGCCGTCGGACGCCCCGTGGAGCTGCAAATTACGGCCGTGCGAAGCCTCGAGCTGCTCTGCGACTTCCGCAACGTCGTGTCGGTGTTCTGCAACGTGCGCGTGCTCAAGAAGCCGTTCGGACCCTTCATGTTCCACTTCTCCACGGACAAGTGCACGAACGTGAACCTGCCTACCTGGACGGACACGTTCTTCGTCCCCATGTTGTCCAGCAAGTGCGACATTGTCACGACGTTGATCGGCGTCACAAATACAGGCAGGTTGCGGTTTTTAGGACAAGCTATTGCGCCAATGGAGCGCGGATGGGAATACAAGACCACGGCCAGTGCACCGCTGGCCAAGTGGAAGTTCCCAGTGGACGAGTGCATTGTGGGACTGCACCGCTTCGTGCAGGGCACAGTGGAGCTGGAGATCAAGCCTATTTCGTCCCGGATGCCGTGCAAATCGGGCCAGTTCCTCCTGGCGCCGCCCATTTCCACACGGCCGAGACGCTCGTTCTCCTTTTGGTCTAGACAAGTGTCCAGCAACGGGTTGCTGGCTTCTCCGGCGCCTCTGACGCCCAAGAAGACGCCGGCGAGCGCCTCGCCGTCGCGGAAGACGGTGGTCACGCGCTGGGGTGTTCTCACAGACACAACTTTCCACCTCTTCGACAATACAACGGCCAAGCTGCTGATTAGTTTGGATCTGGCCAAGTTGCAGATCATCAAGTCCAGTGCGCAGCCCAAAAGCGACCCGAGTCGACTGTTCCCCGTGAAAATCTACGCCAAAGGCACCATGTACGTGCTGTACGTGTCGAGCTACGCGCAACAGCAGTCGTGGGAGTACAAGATCAACCTGCACCGTCGTGAACTGCTGATCCCGTAGTCAAACAAGCTGGAGTGTCGGCGTGGATGGATGGATAAATGGTTTGTGTATTTAAAACAGTGAAAAATACTAGCGAGTTCAACCAATAGGGATGCACTTGTACTACACTGGGCAGCAGGACGAATTCCACTTGATGTGGAGTACGTCCATTGCTACCTTCACCCTATCAGGCTTGGTAGAACTTCTGTTTGCTGTTTGACCAATGCCCACTCTGCCTAAAGAAGTTTCGGAGGTGACAAGACCATATTCGGGTTCAAACTACTCGCAGCTCGTCTCGCTGGTGGTGTCGGATTTCTCAGACTTCTCGGTCTTCACGTCTGGTGCTCCTTGGTAGTCGACGTGCTTGCGCTCGCGGGCGTCAACACCAAGCCACAGCATGTCAGGGCGACTGTAGTGCCCACAACTGTCCACCAGCATACGAGCGCCGATAATGAGGGTCTTGTCTAGGTCAGCATACACCAAGCCTTCCTGCGTCTCCGGGAGCCACTTGGATAATCTGCGGCCGTCAGGAGCGTAAATGGTCGAGCACCCACCTCCCGGTGTGTGGTAGATTAGACCATTTTGAGTCTTCATGTGGTCGATTCCTCGTTGCGTCAGGACAGAGGTGGTGTGCATGACAAAACACCCGCCTTCAACAGCGTACTGCTGTGCAGCACAATGGCTGCCTTCGCGACTCATGCCCCAGTGGCCCGGATCTCCTTCCACGAACGGATCCAACGATGGCCACGACCTGATGTGGATCTCCTCACGTTGGAGAAACGTGTGGTACTTCAGCAGCGGTTGAATGCGCTCCCAGCAGTTCAGCGCGCCAACTTTACCTATCGGCAGATCCACAACGTTCATTAACGAAGATCCCGAGGCATCACCAAACATGGCACGCTCTACGTGGGATGGCTTGAACTTGCGGCGCTTCATGAGAATCTCACCCGTGGCTCCGGAAATCGTGACTTGGGAAATGTAGAGCGAGTTGTGGTCATTCTCGGAGAAACCCAGCACGACGTTGATGCTGTGCTTGGCTGCAGCAGCTCGGATCGTTTCCATCTCGGGAGAGTCCACCTTGAGCGAGTTATTGATGTACTTAATGGTGAGTTCAGGGTCCACAGGTCGAGTCCAGATCCACGCTGGGTAGCCCGGAATGAAGCATTCCGAGAACGAAACAAGCTGGGCGCCTCCCTCCGCGGCTTCGGCAATCAAGGAGCATGTCTTCTTCACGCCGGCTTGCAGGTCGAGCCACTCCGGCTCAGCTTGGACTGCAGCGACACGGACGATCGATTGAGATGGAGTCATATTGCGTTGAATAGTGGCGTGTTGAACGTTGGAAGTTCAGGAATGATCATCCCTGAGGTTAGTTTGGGCGTCAACGTGTTGGCCGCCTGCATATGCCTGGCATCTGGGCATCGACCAAGTCCTGCGTGGGCGTGGCCACTTGAACCAAGAGGCCACGCAGGACATCGGCCATCGCGTTTGCACTAGTCATGGAGGAGTTAAACCAATCTATTGGCCTCGGGTGTTGTTGACGCGCTACGGGTGACTGTTGTTGGCACGTGTGCCGCGCAAACATCGTCATCTTTGTGACCACGATCCTGCACCTGCAACCAAAACAAACGCAAGTGCTCTTTGTGTCTCCCTTTTAGCAGCTCAGCCAAAGCACGAAGACAACGTGAGCATTTCCAGTAAAAATCGCTGTAGCAACTGCACCGTACTCTGGCAGATCTCACTCCCTTGGACGGGTTGCCGCTCTCTTTTCAATCCATCAACTGTGAACACGATGGGGCAAAGTCTTGATTACCGAAGCTGAGGGTCTCAATTTGAGGCAGCCCTGGGGTGGGGTGGTGGGCGCGAAATCTGACGAGCGAAATGACCCGAGTGCCATCGCAGGTGTGCGGAGAACCTTTGCACTAATGTTGGTTTTGTCAAAAGCCAGACGGCTCCTTGATAATAAACGGAGGCCAGCAGCACCATGTATATAGCTGCGATGACAGCATGTTGATAACGTTAGCACGTAAAGTGCAACAAAGTGGTGATGTGTTAAACGCATTACCTAAGTACCATTTTAACCACAATGCGTGCGGCCGGCAATCGCTGAGATATCTCAGATTCACGCTATATCCTTGCATCCTCGATCATCCTGTGGCAATGGATGGCCTGGCCGATTCTATTCATTTACATGAACTACATACGTTATCAAGTGGATAGCTTGGTGTTGGGCGCGCAAACACTCGAAAGTTGATGAAGTGACGCGCAAACGATGTTGTCACGTACGAAGGCAAGTTGCCCAACACTGAAGGTGCCATATATGAATTTGCAAGCAAGTTTGCATTGACCAACATTCCTACGACCGCTTCCAGTGCCCAGACTTCATCTTCCAAGCCATGGCAGACTCCACCTCGACAGCACACACCGTGTTTGTGGTGCTCACGATCATCTCGTCGATTTTCGTGCGAGTGTCGCCCTTTCCAGACTTCTACCGTGTCTACCAATACAAAGACACGGGTGAGGTCGCTGTCCTGCCCGTCGTTCTGCTCGGAACAAACTGCTGCATCCTCACGATCTACAGCTAACTGGTCGACAACATCTTCACTTCTGTCGCGTTCATCGGTGTCTTCTACAAGTGGATTCAGGATAGTGCTTCCATCCGCCGAGTGTGCGCGGTCAACTTGCTGGTCGTTGTGGCGGTGGTGCTTTACACAGTGATCGCTATGACAACAACCGTCACGCACCAAACGCACCACGAGATTGATACGACCATCGGGTGGATCTCTATTGTCACGTCCGTCTGGATGTTTGGAGCGCCCCTCGCAACCGCCAAGAAGGTCGTGCAAACCAAGTCCGCGGCATCGTTGCCGTTTACCATGTGCTTAACCAACGCCATCAACTGTCTGCTGTGGGTCACCCTGTGCCTCATCGCCCCGGATAAATTCGTGATGATTCCGAACGCTGCGGGGGCCGTGTTAGCCATAGTGCAGTTGGTGCTGTGGTTTATCTATCGCCCCAAGAAGCCCCACACGTTGCAGGTGATCGATGCTAACACAATAGATTTGGAAATACAAATTTGCACGTCAAGCTCTGATGTGCTGCGTCGCCTCCACAGAAAGGTACTATTCACACTGAACTAGGCCCAAACTTCGCGGCACTTCACTCTCCAACAGTCCAAATCACGACTAAGTAGAACAGCTAAACAGCTAACATGGTGAGAAATAAACCCATTTTGTCGCCAATTGTTGTTTAGTTTTCTTACACAAGTGTTTCCAGCAGAGATGGCTGCAGGATTTGCATCCACCGTTCCGTGTTCTGGCACATTTCATCCCAGTGCTCTGGTACGATCGTAAAGCTCGGATACTGCAGTCGTGTATGCACCCATCGCGTTAGAACTATCACAACTTCTTGTTCTCCCATACTGGAATCATCATGCGTAGATTTTGGACGAACACACGAGCTGATCTCTAATATCGAGCTCAAATCTCGTCGAACTCTTGCCTCGGGGTGGAATGGATAGCGGTCATCTTCATCTACAAAATCGCAAACAAAAATTCCGTACCCGCGCTGTTGATCCACATCGTCACCTCTCTCGACAAACGTGGAGAAGAAAACCGTGTTGGACTCCATCTCGTGCCCACTCTGTGTGGTTGTCACGAGTCGATTCTGCGTAACCTCGGATTTCAAAGTGTCGCTGTCCTCGTCCTCGCGAATGGTGACGCTACCAAACTTTTCGGACAGACTGATTTCGAGATTGCTAAAGTACACGACGAGCGCCTCGAATGCTTGTCGAGCCGTCTTGATACGCTTGAACGGCATAACAGCGAAGGAAGACGCGTAGTAGTCGCCAGTAGAAGCTTCAAAACAATGGTCATTGCGCATTGGCCGCCATGGCTGATGCATCTGAGGCTTCCGCTTCTGTAACAGACACAGTCCACGAGATATGATTTCGTGTTTCATAGCAACCAGCGCAGCCTGCCGTGATCTCTCGTCCTTGCTCAGATGAATAAATCGGTGCAGCGTGCTTCCTACCTCGATATACACAGTGGCAGTTGGTACTCAATTAGTGGCCCCAGTCAATCTGGCATCGTATCATACACCTTACAGTGGGGGCATACTCGTTCGCTAACGCATGGACGGCAGTAAATTGGTCTTGCTGCTTGAACACTGCGCGCCACAGTAAGCGGTTTTCCACCATTTGTCCTTGTACTGCCGATCATCTCCCTCCTCCTCCCCTTGAGCTCTGAATGTCCTTGTCTTCAGCTCGTCGAGACGAGTAGTCAGTGCCTCGATTTCCACTACCAAAGCCTCCTTCTCCTCCTATTGATACAGAATTTCTGTGAGATCCACACAGTAACGAAACTGCGAAGTTCAAGATAGCATATTAATAAGGCACCTTGAGAATGGCGTGTGTAGACTTGCGAAACTTCCGCTTCCGTTTCTTGGGCTGCACGCTGTCACTTGCCACCATCGCGCCAAGGTGCCAAGTGAATCATCAGATTTCCGGGATACTGTAACAATACATGTAATCTAAATATGGGACACCATCAAGAAGCAGCCAGGGATTCTTGCCCAATTCCCATTAGTGATTGCGCTTTGATACAAATGACTGGTAAAGTGCAAGTGTTGATGTATGATGGAGTAACCTTTTTGCTGGCGGACGACATGCTGGTGCTTCGCATTGGCGACTACCGATCGATCCTATTCAACGCATAAACACGTTAAATGCGCCCATGTCCTCTCTTTTCGGTGATGTTAGTGCAGTGCTCTCTTCACTTTTCAATTTGCTTCATATCTAGCAACCACTCCGATTTACGAGGACCATGGCTAATATCATCAAGAAGACGGTCCTCATCACGGGAAGCACGCGCGGCATCGGTCTTGCGCTTGCTACCCACTACACCAAGGCTGGATGGAACGTCATCAGCACGGATCGAGCCAACAGCAACACCGAAAAGGTGCGTGCAGATCTGCTTAACTTCTGTTGATACTGTATGCTGACACTCCTCTATTCCCCCGACAGCTCGCTGCGCTCTCCCCTTTCAAGATCGTCATGATTGATACCAGCGACGAAGCGTCTGTGACCGAAGCAGCCCGTCAGCTTGAGGGTGTGGCCATTGACTTGCTCATGAACAATGCGGGTATTGGTTGGCTCACCGAGATTGTCGAGCCAACGAAGGAAATGCTCGTGAGTGTGTTCGAAGTGAACGTCGTGGGCCCGTTCCTCGTCACACGTGCGTTGCAGTCCAACCTGAAGCTCGCAGCCAAGCACCACGGCGCCGCCTCCGTCGTGCAGATCTCGTCGATTCTGGGCAGTATCAGCAGCAACACGTCCGACTATGCCATGTACTTCAACGGCCAATACAGCTACAGCATCTCCAAGGCGGCACTCAACATGATGACGCGCTCGTTGGCCATGGATCTGCGTGAGAGCAACGTTGCTGTCGTTGCAATCCACCCTGGATACGTGAACACTGAGCTCACGGGGAGTTTGGGGACGCTCCAGCCTGCCGACGTTGCGTCGTCCATTGCTGGTGTAGCGAACAAGTTGTCGATTGAGGACACGGGTAAGTTTTTGAACGCGGATCCCACGATTCCAGGCGCGGGGCTTCCGTGGTAGGCGGCAGCCAGATGCAGCTCGGTTTTGCGGGTTTTGTGGAGGTATGGAAATACGATGCAGTCCATTTTCAAAGGCACTAGAAATATATCTGCTGGAATTCATCTAAGCTTACTACTACATGTACTGTCCATAGAGTTTGCATCCCTTCGCATGTGACCGGGTGGTGGTTTCGCGACGTAGCGGTATCTCAGGGATAGCGTGTCTCAGTGAGATTCTCATATCCTTGAACGCGACGCTGCGGACAGTCCGCTGGACTCGGTTGCCCAGTGATATGCGCGCGCTGTACGGACGGCTGCTTAACGTCGACTCGGCGATATGTGTTGAGCGGGCGCCATGTCCCCCCTCGTCATCATCGGGGCATGTGTTGAACTTGCCCTGCCATGTCGATTCGCCATGGGCTGCCTTTAGACTTTCAAACTGACCTTCACGTGCATTTCGCTCTTTCGTCCTCAGATGATCCTCACGACGTGAACTCATCATCGTGCTGCAAAGCAGAGTAAACTCCCCCATTCCCCACCGCTCCCCTCTAATTCCCTGTAAGACTTTATGATATGTCTTTGATGATGACGTCAGTTTACTATGCGCAAACTTTATTGATTTCAGGTTCTAATAAGTACTACCCTGGCAAATACGGGAGCAGAACTGTACCGTAATATTAGACCGAGGGAGAAAATCCGCTGATTTTCGTCAAACCTCATTCCTGAATTTGCCGAGTCCATCACAAACAGCAGTTGGTGGTCGGTCTTCTTCGCCCTCTCTTCCCTGCGCTCTCCCGCTTCAGCCCCCCCCCTCCACCGCGCTTCAGTCCTTGAAACGCCGATCCGCCCTCGCCTGCCGCCGTCTCCTTCCGCTTCTAACTCAAGCAAGAGACGTCCGGCATTCGTCTTGTTCCCGTCCGTTCAGCAGCTCAAGGGGATGCTGAAGGACTGCCCGCAGCACCAGTGGATCAACCAGCGCTCGCACGAAACCCGCACGGCCTTTTGGCAATCCGAATAAGCCCCCGACCTTCATTTTGTTGAATAAAAGTACCATTAATCCCGTCGTCGCGACGGCCGAGTGCGTCATGGCGGTCTACCAGGTCCACGGGGGCTTCGAGGCCCTCGCCAGCGAGAGTCTCCGTCAGGTGCTGGACTTCCTGAGTGTCAGAGAGCAGTTCGCACTGCTGAGCAGCAGCAAGGAGCTGCTGAGTCGAGAACCTTTGGCTCCGGCTGTGGTGTCCTACTGCGGCCAGTGCGAGGCGTGCGAGGGCAAGACGGAGCATCTGTGCGCCCGCAAGTTCAAGCACGAGTCGAAGGGCTTTTGGACGGCGATGCTCAGACACTCGACGCCTACAGGGATGACGGAGCTCTGTCTGGCCAGTTGTGATGGATTCGACGCTTCGGTGCTGAAAAGTGCAGGTGCCAAGGCGGCGTTGAAGCCGCTCAAGGTCTTGGAGCTGAACAGATGCACGTCGATGGACGCAGAAGCTCTTGGACTCCTTGCCGACATGTGCGGTAGTCTGAGGGAGCTGAGAATCAGGGATATGCCGGTGGACCGCGCGTCGCTGAAGAAATTGCTGAGCAAGAACGTGACCACGCTGCGTGTCGTGGACTTGCTGGGCTGCCACACGGTGAAGGGCGAAGATGTCCGTGGCATTGCACAGTGCACGCAGCTCCGAGACTTGAGTCTGTGGGGATGCCACAATGTGGACAATGCTGCTATTGTTCATGTCGTGCAGCATTGCTCGCAGCTCGAGAGACTGAACCTCCGCTATGCGCACAAGGTGGACGACAAGGTGGTGGCGGCAATTGCCGCGCACCTCCCGCAACTCAAGGATTTGAACTTGCGCTACTGCTACAAGGTCTCGGACAAGGGCGTGCAGTCACTGTGTGAATTCCTGCCGGGGCTTCGCTCGCTGAACCTGTCGCAGTGCTCGCGTCTGAGCGATACTGCTATTATGCACGTGGCTACGTCGATGAGTCGTCTCAACGAGCTGCGTCTTTGGGGCTGCACGAAGCTCACGTCGGACTCCGTGTTCTTTATCTCGGAGGGGCTACCGGAGCTCACGCTTCTGGACCTGCGCAGCCGAGACAAGCTCGAGACTGTCATTGGCGGTCCCACGGCCCTCAAGTTCCTCATCCAGACGTACCGCAGCAAGCTGGCGAGATGGGAGCAGGCTCAAGGCGAGCAGACCGGCGTGTTCAAGCGCCACACGATGGTCGCTGCAGCCGCGTGAACGGCCTGACTACTGTAGTTGTCGATGGTGTCCAGGCGGCCTTCTCTGCATTCCAGTTGTGTGCTTCTCCTTTTCAAGCTTTGGATGTTACGACTTCGGGTCTGCTTGCAGCATCCGTAGCTTCTTTGATTCTTTTGGTCTCGCCGCGCCGTTCATGTTCCTGACACTCGAGAGTGATAACGAAAACTAATGCACATACCTCTTACTAAACCCCACTCTGTGGAAGCTCTCTATTGCATTTACAACCACCACCAAGATGCACAGCTTTATTAGCAAATCTCGTCCAACAGCGCACGCAAATGCAACGGTAGGGAGTGACGCAGCACAAGTAGCGTGTGTAAGTCGTCAGCATGCAGCGCGCTGGACGTAGCTGCCACCGAATCGTGCAGGAAAGTCGCGTTCTCTTCCTCCACCTACAAGAGCACAATAAGTTAGTAAGGACCTCAATGCTAGCAAGCTCTACCAAGCATACCTTTTTGAGAAGTGCCTTGGTCACCACGCTGGTCGATAGCACTGAAAAGTCCTCGCTCTCCTTCGTTTCTTCCTCCTCGGCCTGTCGATGCTGGTTGTGCTTAGCTGCCGACATGGATAACGCCATAGCCTTAGCGAGCAGCATGGCCTCCTCATCGTCCGAGATCACTCCCTCCGTAGTGCCTGCGTCTTGGTCTCCTTCACTGTTCGAAGACGTTGGCTCGTAAGAGAGTTTCTTGTAGAGTAGCAGATACACCGTGTCCGACACAGTGCTAGCTACCAGTCGGTTGATTTCTTTCCAATTGGAGCGCTCGACCTTCGTGTCATTGAACTTGATCCACGGAGAGAGAGGCGAGTCCTCCAGGTGCAACTGACGCGTGCTTTCGTCACTCTCCCGACAGAAGCTGTAGTAGTGCCCTGAATTGGCCGTAAGCCCAGAGTGCACAAGCACACCGTACAGACCGTAGTTACGCGACTGATTCTGCTGCTTTGCGTGCGCTGAGTCTCCTTTTGCCGAGTCATAAACTGCAAGCTCTTCTTCGGGAGTAAGCGACGGGAGCGACAAAAGCGCAGGGAATCGTACGTCATGCAGACACTTGCACGCCTTCTGCTGACTCCAGTCGTAGAACATGCGCTTTAGAGTGATAATCAGGTGCTCTGGTGGCTCAAAGATCACGGTGTGCGTCCGTGACTCAGTTTTACGCTGGCACACGCTACAGGAAAGCGCATTATCACCTGCCAACGTGCGCGTAGCAACGAAACGCGATAACATGGACTCAATGTCGTGGCGCCACACGCGCTCGGAGAATACAAGCTGGCCGTCTTGCCACTCCGTGCTGTAGTCCTTCTTGAAAGCCACGTGTACGTAAGAATCCTTAATGAGTTTCCACTTGCCACCGATAACAACTGGAGTCGAACCAGACGCAGCTGCATTGGTCGAAGCCCCGCCACTGGATGGGGTGACAACAGAGACGGCAGGCTTGGAAACACTGCCAGGTGCACTCTCTGCACCACTCCACCACCCATCGAGTTCTGTGCCTGTCTCGTTCAAGGTCAACTCGAATGGATAGCTTGACGGCAAGAAATCGTTCATACTCGCGCCTACACCGCTAGCCATTGGGTTCTCAATCCTCCACGCTCCAACAATCGTGCGGCTCTTTTTGTCCTCAGTCTGCTGGTGTTTCGAGGTGAACAGAATACCACTCATCGACCCAATTAACTGAGCATGCAGGACGACGCCGAAGTTGCCCTCCACTGAACGAGCTTCTTTAAGTTCCTCTACGACCGAGAGACTGAGGAACCGACCAAACGCTGGCAACGGGGAGCTCGTGATTTCGTACTCACCGTTGAGTGGATTTTCCAGCGGCTTGACGATATCTTTTGTCTCACATTTTGAGTAGCAAATGTGAATTGCCACACCGTTAGTGCCTTGATTCAGATTAGCTTCCATGCCGAGAGGAGTGTGTTGGATTTTCGTGAACCCGGTGGGAAGTGCGTCAGGTTGCGCACCCGAAGTCCACATCAATGCGAGATCCATCAAACTCTTGGAAGTTGAACTTTCACGGTTCGCTGCTGCACCGCTGCCACTCCGCCTAAAACAAATGAAAACAGACACGCCCGACGTGCCGTCATTCAAGTTGGCAGAATGGCCCGCAGGCGTTGTTTGAATACAAGTGTAGTGCTCCGGGACAGCATCAATCTCGCCGTAGATCACGCAAACGTCAGTAATGTAGCCGTCGGCAGGTGCCTCCACTCGTTTCACTGCTAGATACAGCGTGTGAGGTGACGCGGTCTGAGCCAGCAAGTTCCCCGAACGACCAGAGCATGTCTCTCGAACAACTTGGACGCCTTCGGGCACGCGCTCGTCGCCACGTAGGACCGCGATTCCAGAGATTGGCCATTTGATCTTCACCATTCTCGATGTCTGGACGCCTTGAATCGCAATAGGTTTCCCTCTTCCATCTCCAATAGTTCCATTAATGGTATACGATCGCGCCGGCTCTCCTTGTGACGACATCTCTGCAAGAGTATCTGGAGCACCACTCACACCATTGGGCGCACGTCGCAGTTCCACATCAAAAAGTTGTGCACTTGGCACCTTTGCGTTCTTCCAATAGCCCGACACGCGATAAACTCTTGGGGTAGCGTTGCTACTTGCACTCCCAGCTAAAGAGGGATCAGCAGACACAACAGATTCCGCAGTCGGAGCAGTTCCTGCTGTAATTGAGTCCGACCATGTCGAAACGCGTGTTGCAACGCAAGACAATTCCCCCTTATCATCCAACGCTCCCTTCACAAGTAGCGCACCCGAAATCGGTTCAGATACTGAGCGCATACGCACCGCCTTCCGCCCGCGGTCTGTTTCTTCAGTTCCCATCCAGTCGCCCTTTATTCGTGCGACGGCATCCGTAGAAGAACTTTCAGCTGGAACCAGCTCAATTACCTCGTAGTCGTTGTACTTAGGCACTTGACGGGGTGCACGGAACACATCAATTGCGAAAATGGGATTGCCATGGCCACGGCGAACCATTAACTGCGCAGGTACAAACGGCTCGGCATCTGGAGATGGCTCAGCGAGAGGTGCTGAAGAAAACGGGCTTCCGATTGATTGCCATCCTTGCTCCTCGTATGTAGGCACAGCACTGCCTTCGACAAGTTTTAAGTCTGTCAGACAGGGTTCATTGCCCCCAACCTTCAGCGCAAGATACTGCTTTGCCGCATCTTCGTGGCTTACATTAAGTAAGTGGTCCACCATCCGATAGCCCGGGATTCCGCTATTGACGATTTTCAGATCCGTGATAGGCATATCGCATCGATAGCACAGGTATACCTTAGAGCCGTCGCCCTGGTTAAGGTCCACCTGGATTTGCTTGAAGCCATCGGGGATAGACTCGTTGCCATAGATCACTTGTAGATCAGTGATGGGCGACCCATTCGGCTCGCGGCGGAAGAACAAATACACTTGCTTCTTCCCGCCGGCAGTAGAGCCACCCCCGACATTTAGATCGAGCTCCACGCGTTCAAATCCCGGCATGGAGGGCTTTGGGTCGGTACTTAAAGCCACCTTTACCACCAATTCTGTGATTGGCATGACCCGTTCGCTATCATCCTCCATTGAACTATCGGTAGTCGCCCGTTCTGGGCATCTCTTTACGCACAGATACACGTATGGTGCGCCCGTGCGATCCTTGTTCAAATCAGTGTTTAAGCGTTCGTAACCTTCCGGAGTATGGATGTCCATCGAAGATCCACTCACTGCAGAAATGCTAGTGATAGGCGTGTAACGAAGATCAATCATGTTCAGCAACAGCTCCCAGAAGTATTCCCGGTTCACTGACTTCTTGCCGCACGTTTTGCACGCCAGAATCGTCGCTTGATGACCACCAAAAATTGATGGGATGTCGTCGGTAGTGTCTTCATGCTGGCTTAATTGTTGGCTAAGTGAATCAATCAGGAAATGTGCGAAGTCCGATGTGTCTTGCTGACGCCCATTCTTAAACTCGGCAGGTAGGCATCGCTGAAGCGCGTGTGTGGCCAGGTAAGGTCTCTGCGAAGCGGTCATCTGAGCGAAAAGATCTTGGATTGTTGCCACAACGTTCCCACCGCTCGTTGTTCCGTTATCTGCATACGGCGCAGCGTAGTTTTGAGCGTCGCACGACAAAATTAAGCGCCGGAAGTCTTGTGTCATGTAAAGAGTTTGAAGGAAGCTGTTCTGGTAGCACACATTCGTCAGATTCTGCTTCATGTTCACCATGCCGGCATAGTACGGCTGCAGTTCATTCGGCTTTTTCACCGGGTCTGTGGGCGCAAGTCCACAGAAGTCAGATGCATACGGCGACGCAAGGCACTTCCAGTCGCCCGACCCGTCGCCACGATACCATTTTCCGTCAAAACGAGAGGCTGTTTTGTCCCAGTAAAGCGTACACGCGTTGGACTGGGACTGGCTAGCCTTCTTAAATCTCCCATCAAGTTTCCAGGCTCCATCCTCCGTCAGCCGAGCAAGTCCACTCAGTTTTCCATCCTTCTCTAAGTAAGTTCCGCGAATATACTCGCCCACAAAACTGTTGTCGAGCGCAATATGCATCTTGCCTCCAGTAGTTTCCCACACCGAGTCGTTCATGCTTCCAACTTCCAGCAAGTGGCTGAATGCGAGAGCTGCCGTGCGCTTGTATTCATCCAGATACTTCAGGTTTTTCAGTTTCGAAGCATGTAAATCCACGGCAGGTTCAGGGATGATCGATCGATCACCTCCATCCATGTCCATACTCATCGGGGAAGATGCAGGCGTAGCATCAACCTTAGGGGCAGGTAAAGCCATCACCACTTCGGAGGGGTCAACGGCAGCGGCAATAGGAATTTCTCGTGCCGTTGCACACACATGGCAGGTTGTATCCGACGCTTGGTTTTCCATCGTGCATGCAGAACAAATCCAAGAACCAGAAGGCTGTATCGCCATTGGATGATCCTGTTTTGCAGCATCCTCCGCAGCGTAGTAGAGAGTGGTGAGTCCGTTGTCAGTTTTGCTCTCTTGGTTGGCTACCACAACTTCGGGTTCGGCTTGTTCCGCTCGCGGAGTATCGCAAATGGAACATTTCGTAGCAGTCGCGTTATTGAGCATTGTGCATGCATCACAGGACCAATCCACAGCAGCGTTTGGCTGTTCGGCCAACGCTAATGCTGTGCAGGTGGACTCGGGTGCCGCAGAACTGGTGCCAGCATTTGTCTCGGGCGCATTGTTGCCACATACACTGCATTGCTTGAGATCAATACTATTGATCACTGTGCACTTGCTGCAACCCCATAGTGAAGCGTTCACTGGTCGGCTAAGCATGGGGAATTCGGAGGCTTGAACAGCACTATTGCAACGACAAAGGCCGTTACCACGAACATGACAAGCGCAAGCAGTCGTGGTCACGCCCAGCGCAACCAGCTCGTGGCCTTCGTGGCAAATGACAGCACAAATCCGACAAATACTGTTTCCATGCACCAAACTGCACGTCTGACACCCATACGATTCTTGTGCAATGGCGCTGCCATCCGTGCTCACCCGGGTGCACATAATGGTATCGTTCTTGCTGGTGTTGTCACCACTGTCACCATGTGAGCCTTCTAATTGAAGAGGAGCATATACGTTCCCCAGGACTGAGTTTGCAGCGTCCTTGGACGAATAAGTATTGATCGATTCAAACGTCCACTTCATCAGTCCAATTGTGGTTTGCTGGATAGATAAACCCTTGCTTGCGGGGAAAATCAAACCAGTGCGCACCGCATTGCCTGGCTCCATACGAAGTGCAAGCTCAAGATCCACTGCAACTTCGAACACCACGCCAATGCCGCCAATAGCAACTGATAGAACACGCCCAGGCAGCTCGTACTTAATTTGGACGTCGGACGGAGAAGTAGAAGGTCTCCCAGCAACGCGAAATACGCGGGATAGTGGATTGCCCTGCTTTTTCGACCAAATGTACAGCCCCAACTCGTACATCAAAATCCCTGGGGCTACAACATCCGAGCTCACTTTGAGCAACATAGCAGAGCCTTCGAAATGCCGGAGCGATGAATCTCCATCATCACCAGCTACATTAGATATTTTCGCTGCTTCTGACAATAGGGGAACGAGATCCCAGAAAGAGGCTTCACACAGCGCAAACACAACAGTTTTACGTGAAGTCGGTGTTTCATCTGAAGCTGGGGGCGCGATTGACAGCACAGATTGAAAGCCACTCGCGATGGAAACAGAATTCTGACGCCATAAGGCTGCTCCAGAGTCTCCGCAGTCGACTTTAAGTCCACGTACTCCTTCACTTGACTCGTCGGGAAGAGAAAACTTGCCACTGCCGAAAAAGTCGCTTCCGAGGGAGACAGCGAACGCATTTTTCACCGGAATAGCCTCTGTCGGGGTTGCGGGGGAGAAATTTCGGATCGACGAGATTGCTGCATCATGGATAGCGTCGGGGGATTGATATCCTTCGATAACGCATGCATGGTTTAGCTGCTTTGACATATCCATCAATAACCGCTCTGAATCGCCAGTAAGAGGGTAATACCCCACAAGGTGTCCTTCTCGACCAGTTAGAGCGTGCCGAATGCTCCAGTTCTCATCAAGGTTGGATAGCAGCGTCGACCAAATGCGCAGATCGAGCATCTGTCCATAGAAACAACTTGGCGCTTGTCCTTTTTCGTTTGGATCACAGCTTTCGAAGCTTCCACCGATAGTTAGCAATGACGCTCCGGGTGCAGAGGGACCTGCCTCATCCGATCTTGCAGTTTCACCTGCTACAGAACCTTCGATCAGAAGCACCACCTTATCTTGGCCAAATGAGAGGGTCACGTGACAGAACACGCCAAACTGCACAGCATCACGAGAGGTTACGGTATAACGTCCTCCAGCTATCTGCCACACCAAATGTCCGGCACTAGTCAATGACAGTTCGAAATCATGGCCATTAGCCAGCACAACTTGAGTCTCATTTCCTGACGGCGAACGCTCCGGGCGAATCCAAACTTGAACAGTAAACTCTGTATGATCAGAAGTTGATAGCAAAGCTCGCTCCAGCACTAAAGTACTCGCTGGATTACCTTCGGGGGAAAACACAAAAGCTGGCAGGTCGGTAGAATCCATCATGGCGTTATTTGCAGCTGCAAGCGACGTTGCAAGATCGAAAGTAGTTTCAATGGTCTGTTTCCTTGCAAGCCACACTCCTTGCTGCTCACCACGCGACCATCTCATGCGCATAAACGACAAATCCGAGCTGAATACCGCCGAGAACGGCGCAGGGTTGCTACCTTTGCTGCTACTGGGGATCGTTGGCACATTCGCATCCGCCGGACGCTCTGTTCCGCACGTCGCGCACTTTGTGGCACTACCTTCGTTGTTCATCGTACACGCGCGACAGTCCCACGTCGGCGCTGAAATCGGAGCCATCGGCGCAATTGACGTGGCAGGAGCATTTTCATCATGCAGCTGTCTCCAATGTCCCTCAAGTTCCCAGTTCGAACCTCCCATCGTCTCTGGATGCGACAACAACACCTGCATCTCCGGCATTTGCTGGAACAAACTCCCTGTCAACTCCAATTTCTGCTTCAATTTGGGATCCGTCATCGTCGCCTTCACTTCATGTGCAAAGCAGTTCGTCGTCTTCTTCAACAAAACCGAGCCTGCATTCTGGGGACCTGCATTTCCATGTTGGTCACTGATAAACTCGTCCACCACCCATTTTCCTTCAATAGACGGCAGCATTTCACCCAATTTCTCCGCCGGTAGCACCCACGCAGTGGCTCTCAATAGTCTCTCGGCTTCAGCAGCTGTAGGTCGATCCACACGAGACCCAAAATTTGCTCTCATCGCTCTGCGGAGCGTCATGGCCTCAGCTTCATAGCCTCGATGGCAATGTTCCAAGGCGGCACAGGCCACCAGCAAAGGGTGCACCAGCTCCGTGTTCTCTTCACTGTCTTCTCCACTGAATAATTCCGCCAATTTCACAATTTTAGACACATTTTTCTCGTACAACTCGGCAGAATGCTGGAACCCTACGAGAACTTCAATGTAGAACCGCAGCGCTCGTTCCCGGGTGTCTTTCTGCAGTATTTTAGCGTATATGGCGTCCAGCAATTGGGTAGAAACAGCGTGGAGAGCGTCCCAGCGTTTGGTCAACTTGAAGCTCTCGAACGTCATTTGCGCCAATCGCACGAGTCCTGAGCAGTGCAGTGATTGGTGCAGCAACAGCACCCGCAGTAAACTCAGTAGCTTATTGGTGGAAACGTTGGTGCTCGCCAGCAATAGCGCCAGATCTTCGACCAATGGGAGGGACTCCTCGCATAATGAGTCCCAGTACTGTAGCTGCTCGGGGGTTAGGCCTAGAGCCGCATCCACACTCTGCACTCGAGTAGCGACGTCTTGAGCGTCTGTGGAGGCTGCCGCGGCGGCGCTGATGGCCACACACGCGCCCAGAAGAGCGCGGAAGTACTCCGTCGCCGCCTCCATCGTTGCGGAATACTCTGCTCCGATCTCCTCCCTCTCGCGGATTTCTGAGGATGAATACGGTGATCTGATTGGTGGGAAGTGTACAGTGGGATTGAATATGATGGAGGACGACGATTGGTTGAAAGATAATTGATTACGAAATAAGTTTTTGAACGATGAGAGAATTAGTTTTAAGGATTAAGGTACTGCTCTAACTGCAGCCAGTCAATACGGTAACTCAACCAGTGCATCATCTCGTTGATCATGGGCGGTAAGAGTCGCGCTGCGCTGCGTCGTGAGAAGAAGAGGACGCAGAAGCAGAAGGGAGAACCGGCTGCATCTTCCAGTGCTGGATCCGGTATTGCAAGCTCTGAGAGGCCCCAGAAACACCAGCAGAAGACCATCTACGACAGCGACTCGGACTCGTCGGACACGGACACGAACCGAGCGGCGGCCATCCCGCTGCCGTCGCTGGAGGACGGAGACAACGTACGCGACTTTGTGCAAGATCTGGATAAGAAGCAAACGAAGCTCATGGGCAAGCGCGCGCGCGCGGAGGTGGAGCAGCACGCGGTGAACCAGCGCAAGAAGAGATATAGGGAGGAGAAAGCCGAGAAGATCGTGTGGCGCAAGTTCGACAGGGAGAATCGCGCCTTCGAGCAGTTCTATGAGCGCTGCTTGGGACTGGAGAAGGAAGAGTTTGCACGCTTCTTGGCGTGCTTGAGAGAGCCGCTGCCGGTGCATCTGCGTGTCAATGGGAACTACACGAGTTTGAGTGAGATCGTGACGGGGACGTTGGAGCTGGACTTTGATCTGAAGGAAGTGACGGTGCCGACGCCTGTGGGAGGAGGTGAGATGCATGTGCAGTTCGGACCCGAGTCGTGGGTCCCTGAGAAGAGATTGTGGAAGTTGGCGGTGGATAGTAAGACGCTCCGTAAGGTGGAGGGTCTGCGGTCGCTTAGTACCTATGTGCGTGCGCAAGGATCGTTGGGCACGCTCCTACGACAAGATCCTGCTGCTACCGTACTGCCGGTGTTCTTGGATGTCCAGCCCGGGCAACGCGTTCTGGATCTTTGCGGTGGTGGCGAACACCGTGCGCCCATTGTGCAAGAGAATTTGTGTCCTGCCTCTCCTGGGAGTGAGACCAACTCCAGTGGCACAAGTCTGCTGGTTGTAAATGAGCGTGACGCTACGGCGGTGGCTTCGGCTGTAAGGAATCTGACGCGCACACTGCCACTTGCGCGTGAGCTCGTTGTGACGGCGCACAAGCCAGAGGACTTTCCTGCCCCGGAGGCTGCTGATGCTCTGTTTGACCGTGTCATTTGCTGTGCTCCGTGCTCTGGAGACGGTCTGGTTCGCAAACTTCCTGAGAAGTGGCGTACGTGGAGTCCCGAGCAGGCGCTGGTACACCACCCGAGCCAAGTTGGTCTGGCGGAGCATGCGCTGACTCTTCTGCGTACTGGCGGTGCTCTGCTGTACAGCACGCGATCACTGAACCCGATTGAGGACGAGGCAGTGATAGCTGAGCTGCTTCGCCGTTCGAAGGGTGCGTTGGAACTTGTAGAGACCGACGATGTTCTGGAAGGGCTGGAGCGCTCGCACGGCCTAACCAAGTGGGATGTTCTTGACGTGGCGTCTTGGGACGATGCCCCGGAGGATCAGCGGCATCGTCTCCGTCCGTCCATGTGGCCCCCGACGTCTGAAGAGCGTGATGAGATGCACCTTGAGCGTTGTGTCCGTGTGCTGCCTCATCAGAACGATACCCACGGCCTCTTCCTCGCAGTCATTCGTAAGGTTTGTGAAGCAGATAATGTTTCTGTAGCTGCAGGACCTGCCCCATTACCTCAGTCAAAGACCAAGGCCAAGACGGCTACAGCGTCCAAGAACAAGAAGCAGGCGAAGGCTGAAAAACCTTTCGGCAGTTTTACCACCATTGACAAGAAGCACCTGGCATCAATTCGGTCATTCTTCGCACTTCGCAGCAATTCAGCTTTCCTGGAGCGCGCAGGTATGGCTCGCCAAAAGCGTGCAGTGCACGTGGTGACGCCTGCAGTTGCAGAGCTGGTGACTAACCAGCTTCGTGGTCGACTGAGTATCTATCACGCTGGCGTGTTTGTGCTTAGACCAGGAACCGGAATAGAGACTGTTACCGACGAGCTTACAGATGATGGCGCTCGGGCATTGCTGCCTGAGATGAATGCCCGAGTGTTGAGCTTGCCGCAAGATGAGTTCACGACTTTCTTGGAGTCACGCGAAATGTGGTTGAAAAATGCTGGTGAACACGCTCGCGAGCAGCTAGCTGAAATGACCGAGGGTAGTCTGGCTGTGGCACTGGACGACATGGAGCCCGCTCAGACCGGTGACCGAGACATCGTGCTAGTGGCCGTGAAGCGACACAACTCCTGCTCGATCGTGTCATCTCCAGCTGCGATTGCGCGTGTCAAGGCTCTTCTAGAGGAGCTCAACGATGCAGGTGGAGATGGCGAGGATGGCTACGACTCGTTTGAGTTTGAAGACGAGTAGATGACTGGAAACCACACAATGAACAACCTTTTTTGAATGAACAGATTTATCTTATGGTTAACTTTGTCGAAGCGGAGAGTGAAGGCCTAACGTTACTTGCTTTGCACGTGCTGTGAAATGTACTCTAGTACAGCATTTGCATCTTCGGGAACTCCAACACCGTGTGATTGGAATGGCATCTCCGGATATTCGGGGTTTACACGGACAAGTTGCACTCCGTCAGTGTAAGCGATGCGCTCGTTGGGTAGGCGCAGCACGCCGGGAGTGTTGAAACCAGCGCCAACTTCGAGAATCGCAAGCTTCTTGCCATCGTTTCTCACGTGGTCCAGCACTTTAGCAAGCCACTTGTCGTATACAGCACGACCCTCCTCCAGAGCGCTCTGCAGGAATGAGTCGTCTACACGCAAGAGCAGGAACATCTTACCACCGCATCTGGGGCATTTCGGAATTCCGGCCGGGTCTTCGATCCTGTACGTCTCCGGGTTAAAGCTCTCGAGTGCCTTCTCCATGAACGGACGGGAACTCCAGACACTATCTTCTGCGCAGGGCTGTGAGCACTGGATGCGACCGTACTCTCCCTGCATGAGGTGGACGGATTTCGTGTTAAAACCTTCTTGCTCGAACATGCCGTCAGCGTTGCTCGTCTTGATGAACGCTGAGCCAGAGTTACGGCTTTCAAACGAATTCACGATCTCCTTCACGTAGTCGTACGTTGGCACCGTTCGATGGCGCACCCAGTCGAACCGAACCATGCTAATCTGCTTGAAGAGATACCCCCACATAAGACGTTCGTCCCAGTTCGTGTACCCGATCGAGGTGTACATTGTGCGAAAGCTGGGGATAATCTTTCTGATGCCGGGGTGGAACTTTTTCATGACTGCTTCGGAGGTGTAGTCAAGACCAGCAGCGGCTGAAAGCCCAGCGCCACCAGCCACAAGCAAGTAGTCAGCATCTTGGACAGTCTGAAGCGCACTTTGCAGAGCCGAAGAAACTGGTGCAGGAGGCAAAGCCACGCTACCCGGACACTTGCTCTCGATGTAGTCCTTGTACAGATCGTAGTCGCGCTTCAAGAACGTGTTGAAGATCACCTTCCATCCACGCGTCTCCTCTTGATGCGTTGCCAACCACTCCAGCACACTGTCCACGGCCAGCGGCACAGCGATATCGCTTGGGAATGCAAACAGGCCTGTCGAGATACACGGGAAAGCGACCGACACAGGCTCCTCTGCTTGGCCACCTACCGTCTTCAGTAACAAGTCCAGTGACTTTGTGTAGCAAGATTGCAACTGCTCGCGTTCCACAGCAGTGGGCTTAGAGCCTTGACGTAATTGTGGCCCGACAGTATGCAGAGCGTATGAAGCTGGCAGAGCGAAGCCCGGCGTGATCTGCGCGTTGCCCACAGGTTCCTCGTGTGCCTGACGAGACATGATCTCGTGACACGCTGCACGCAGACGCGGACCTGCCATGCTGTGGATCACGTTGTCGATGCACTTGTGTGACGGCTGGAAGCAGCCGAGCAGTGCCGAGTTGGCGGCATTAACGATAGCCGTCGCCTTGAGTGTGGTGATGTCTCCTTTCCACAATGCGATCTGCTCGAAGCCGTGTGCGTCTAGCGACGACGAAGGCAGGACGGTCGGCAATTTCTGGGCGTCCACGACCGTCTTGCGGTGCTTGAGCTCGAGATCGAGCTCGAGCAGAGCGTCCATCTGACTGTAGAGCTCTTCTTCTTGTTTGGCATCGTCACTGTCGTCCGGTGGCGGGCGGATGACCAGCAAATGCTGCACGATCTCTCTGATGTCGGAGCTGGAGGCGTGGTGGAGGTGGTGCAGCGAGTGTCCTGCTTCAGTGAGGAGTTTCGATGCTACTGCACGCAGCAGTGTGTTGTAGGTTCCTGAAGAAATCGATGGAGCCATGGCTGGTCGGGTGTGTGACTTGAGCGGAACGAAGCAAATTGATGTATGATGTGGAGACCACTGCAACTTGCAGCGATGTTGCAAAAACGTGTAGGTAGGATGAATGAATCACGATTACGCTCTAAAGTGGATCCAAGCAGTTAGATATGGGACGTTATTTTGGTTTACGAGTTTGACGGATTTTTCGCCATAATATGGATAAAAATTTAGAATACGGGGGTCGAGCCATTCGGGCTAAATATGGTTATCGATCCGGATATTTCATCAAAGAATCGACTGGATCGATAACATTGTTGACTCCGAATGGCTCGGCCGAGTATAAAAATATTTTTTTTCCAAAAAATGAGTTTTTCGAAAACAAAATCCATAATGAAGATTACTCCCGCTTTTCACCGTAAACAATCACTTTGGACCCGTAAACAAACCGCTTCTTGAACCTGAACCGGCGCAGTCACTCTGTAGCGTTGGCCGCGACCAAGAAGGCGTCAGACGCTGCTGCTGCAGCGCAGCAGGAGCACGCGCATGGCTATGGGTAAACAGGTACTTTAATATGGTACCGGTACCAGCTAATTTACGGCTATCAACCACGAACCTTAAAAAGTATTGACGACAACAGCTACGCTGATTCTTTTGCTTTACCGCTACGTGTATGGCGCTCTGGTACCCGAATTGCCTTATAGAGATGCTCAATGTGATCGTGCTGCGTTTGATCGACTTGCTGAGAGGCTGCATTGCAGTTGGAGCAAACATTAGTCCGTCGTCACCTGTGTCGACTACGCTCATGACGCCCACCGGACTCGTGAATCAAAGGGCTACGTACTTCAGCTTCTGCCAACACCAACGCCACCCCGTCGTTGGAAAACAGCAATCTCCAGCTGCGTAGCAAAGAGAATGACAATTAAATGGACGAAGGGACACGACGCACTCTTGTCGAGGACGTTTTGGTGCTGAAAGAGCTCCACTGTTGTCACCTTTGTCTTCGGCGAAAGCTGTCTGTACTTGGTTTCCGTACGTACAACGGATACATCAGTCTTGAAAACCGTCAGTCGGTTGGCGCCCAGAAGGTTGGATACATGCCCGAGATAAATTTCCAGAAGAGTGCCGACAGCAAGCGCCAGAAGCTTGACGCGATAGCGTTGGCTGAAATGAAATCCGTGCAATGCAACAATAAGCAAAAGTCCCGACAACGCCACTTTGGACATCATACTGTTCACACCGTTGTTGTATAAGATTGCCATGCGCTCACTAGCCGTCCCATACCTGCATATTGTACAGTACAAGACACAAACTCACATAAACGCATAGTTGTCGCTGCACGCTCGCGAATATCGCGAACGTGCAGCGATGACTTCTCACCTCAGGCAGAGATCGGAAAATAATATATCATATTGTATGGTATTCTATTTTCGTAATAATCATTGCAATAGACAAACTAAACACAATTAGTAATTCCGATTTTTAAACAGTTTAAAAGGGTATTATTTAAACTTTTATCTTGTGTTTTGTATGACTTCACAATATTTATGATAATTGAATTTAATATCCATAAATGTTGATTTCAATAATTTTAAATTATCTGAAAATTGCAACAATAATAATTTTAATTATATCTTAGCAATCAATTTACAACTCAAAACTAAAAAACATTTCAACGGAAATATATTACGGCATTATTTTCCTAATTTTGGGTTTGTGGTGTTCATCACACCACTGACCTAAAATCATTTTGGAGTCGTACGCTATGCGGGCTCACAACCTCGCGCAGAAGATCCTCGTCGTCTTCGTGGACGGCGAGGGGGACACCACCTCGCCAGCGTTCAATGACGTAGCAGCGTGTGGCTGCAGTGGCTTCCTCGTGCTGCCAGACCCGAACACCAGCGACTTGGCGGCGCTGCTGGGCGCCCAAGGAGAAGAGGGTACCATCGCGTGAGTCAAGAGCATCTATTCGTGCAACATTGCTCATTCCACTAAAAATAGGTTGCTGTGACGATTGACAGGTACCCGAAGATGCCCATTTCCTTCTACAGCGCATCAGATTCCGCACTTCAACTTGCCAAGAGTTCAGGAGTGACGTCGGTGCACCAAGTCTCAGAGCATGAAAATGACACCAATAATCAGATCATTTCACTGCTGGCCGACCCGGAGATCGCCAAGGCTCTGGCCCTTGTGCACGTTGAAGTGGCTAAGAACTCGTCCTTACCTGAGGATTACTGGGTCTATTCCCTCGTGTCAGAGCTGGCAGCGCAGCAGCAAGAGGACGGCAGCAGCAAGGTCTTCGTCTCCGTTGTGAAGACTGCCAGCCAGCCAGTGTTGAAACCGTCGGAGCCTCATCCTCTTCGACCCCAGCAGAGCTACCAAAAATGGGACCACAAGTACCCGGAGCACGAGGCGGAGGAAGCCCCGCGACGCCTCATGTTCGCCAGTTTGTACCAGGATCAGACGCGTCGTGATGCCGTGCAGACGTATGATGAAGCAGAGGTTGACAAGCTTGGCGGATATGGAGCGATGGACGCACGCGTCTTCATGAAAGAAATGGCCTTCCGCCTTGGATGCGCCCCGAAGTATGGCGCTTAGACTTGCCTGTTGCATGCCATTGAGGCAATTGATCAGTGAGGACACAAGTGCCGTGCTTAAAACAATGACACGTGGAGCTTTTGTTGTGAATTGATCAAGCTATCGCACAAATTATCGACAGGTTTGTTGAATAGTAAGACGACAAGAAACTTGGTCATCCTGCTTACGTTTTTCAACAGGCATTTTGAAACACAAAAATGAAAATGAAATCGAGTCATGAATTTTCTCGGTGTAACATGCAACAGCACTACTGGAAATGAAGTTGGTGCGCGATGTAGTCCAGCACACTCGTTGCGTCTTCAGTGACTCCGACACCATGGCATTGGAAAGGCATTTCTGGATACTCTGGGTTTACACGCACTAGCTGGACTCCGTCCTGAAGTGCAAGCCGCTCATCAGGAATGCGTAACACAATGGGAGTGTTGAAACCGGCACCCACTTCCAGGATCACGAGTTTCTTGCTGTTGCTCTGCACCTGATCCATCACCTGAGCCAGCCATTTCTTGTATCTAGTGCGCTCCTCTTCCACGCCACTGTCTAAAAAGGTGTCATCTTCACGCAAGAAGGCGGACATGCGACCGCTGCATTTTGGGCACTTGGGAACAACTGTTGGGTCTTCGATCCGGTACGTCACCGAATTGAAGCTCTTCATTCCCTTGTCCATGAATGGCTTGATATCCCATACGCTCTCTCGGGTGCACGGCTTGGCGCACTGAATTTGACCAAAGTCACCCTGCATAACAAACAAAGGAGACGGGTCGAACCCCTCTTGCTCAAAAATGCCGTCTGCGTTGCTGGTCTTGGCAAAAAACGACCCCGTCTCCCGACGCTCAAACATGTCAGCAATTTTCTTCAGGTGCACGTATGTCGGTGCCGATCGATAGCGAAGCCAGTCGTATCGAACCGCACTAGCGTTCTTGAAAAAGAAGCCCCATTTGAGCGACTCATCCCAATTGCGAAATCCAATTGTGTTGACCAGTGTCCGAAAGCTCGGAAGAACTCGGCGCACGTTAGGATGTAGCATCTTCATCACCTCCTCTGATCCAAAATCAAGACCAGCAGCGGCTGAAAGCCCAGCGCCACCAGCCACAAGCAAGTAGTCAGCATCTTGGACAGTCTGAAGCGCACTTTGCAGAGCCGAAGAAACTGGTGCAGGAGGCAAAGCCACGCTACCCGGACACTTGCTCTCGATGTAGTCCTTGTACAGATCGTAGTCGCGCTTCAAGAACGTGTTGAAGATCACCTTCCATCCACGCGTCTCCTCTTGATGCGTTGCCAACCACTCCAGCACACTGTCCACGGCCAGCGGCACAGCGATATCGCTTGGGAATGCAAACAGGCCTGTCGAGATACACGGGAAAGCGACCGACACAGGCTCCTCTGCTTGGCCACCTACCGTCTTCAGTAACAAGTCCAGTGACTTTGTGTAGCAAGATTGCAACTGCTCGCGTTCCACAGCAGTGGGCTTAGAGCCTTGACGTAATTGTGGCCCGACAGTATGCAGAGCGTATGAAGCTGGCAGAGCGAAGCCCGGCGTGATCTGCGCGTTGCCCACAGGTTCCTCGTGTGCCTGACGAGACATGATCTCGTGACACGCTGCACGCAGACGCGGACCTGCCATGCTGTGGATCACGTTGTCGATGCACTTGTGTGACGGCTGGAAGCAGCCGAGCAGTGCCGAGTTGGCGGCATTAACGATAGCCGTCGCCTTGAGTGTGGTGATGTCTCCTTTCCACAATGCGATCTGCTCGAAGCCGTGTGCGTCTAGCGACGACGAAGGCAGGACGGTCGGCAATTTCTGGGCGTCCACGACCGTCTTGCGGTGCTTGAGCTCGAGATCGAGCTCGAGCAGAGCGTCCATCTGACTGTAGAGCTCTTCTTCTTGTTTGGCATCGTCACTGTCGTCCGGTGGCGGGCGGATGACCAGCAAATGCTGCACGATCTCTCTGATGTCGGAGCTGGAGGCGTGGTGGAGGTGGTGCAGCGAGTGTCCTGCTTCAGTGAGGAGTTTCGACGCTACTGCACGCAGCAGTGTGTTGTAGGATCCTGTAGCGACTGACGGAGCCATTAGTGATGAGAGGGTTGAAAAAGTCGGTTGTGAAGCTTGTGCTGAATGGGGAATCTTAGAGAATGGGGTAAGCTTCAAAGGAGCATTGTTGTCTTCGTCTTCATGTACGTGGTTCGACCTCTTGTCACGTTTTTAGTTTGACTGGTTCGTCATCAACTTGTCTCCATACTGCCAGCTAGACTCGTAATCGCTCGTGCTAAGGAATTCGACATGTAGTGACGATGCCGATGTTTAATAATCTGCACCAATTAGAGCTGCTGGTTCGGGCCATCACTGAGTGTTGGTCTCTTCAGCAACTGACAGGTTGTATCAAATTTACAGCGTAACGTGCAATGCATGCATAACCAACTTGTGTAACCCTCTATAAATCAACTTGATATTTGTATGGAGTTAGTCCATCAATACTTTGTTTAGGTGTAAAATCGTACCCCTTCCTTGACATTCATCGTTTTGCGTCCATTCATCAACGACACAGAATCAGGTACCAATGGCCGAACCCGTCAAGATGGAGCAGCAAGCGACGCCGTCTACAGAGACCGTGGAGACCTCGACCACCACCACTCCCGTCTCAACTGAAGCGCCAGTTCGTGAGCGGTGTGTTGGTGAAGCTCCCATCAAGAAAGAGTTCGTACAGTCCCCAGTATCAATCAATGCTTGTCTACTATCCACCAACAATAATGAATAACGCCATAGGTTCTTGAAGCCCAAACCTGCACCGAAGCCCGCTACCCCGGCCAATAACGAAGATAGCAATGCGAAGGATGCAATGGAAGTGAAGGATGACCGCGACCGCGGGAAGAAGAAGCGCGGCGGAACCTTTAAGAAGCGCCCGGTGGATGCTGAGCAAGACCCGGCGGACATGTTGTGCCGTCCTGTGGCCTCCGGCGAGGGCTGTCAGTTTGGTGACAGCTGCAAGTTCAGCCACGATATGGACGACTACATGAAGCGCAAGCCGAAGGATCTGGGCGAACGGTGCCCGGTGTTTGATGCCGTGGGCTACTGTCGCTACGGCGTGGCTTGTCGGTTTGCTAACGCACACATTGAGAAGGTGGATGGCACCTATCGCAACGTGAAGCGTGAAGGTTATGTGGAGACGCAGGGTCACGACTTGGGTGATGAGGTGAACGACCTGACCCATGATCTGCGGCTGAAGCTGCGCAAGGACACGTACGACTTCCAGTCGAAGCAGCAGATGAAGAAGTGGAAGAAGAACGGCGGCAAGCGTCAGCAGCGAAATGATGAAAAGAAGGAGGTTAAGCTGGAAGGCGATGCTGCGTCTTTGCCCACCCCGGAAACTACTCAGACCAGCGAGGAGTCGACTGCAGCGAAAACGGAGTCTGCCGAAGTTGCGGGAAAAGAATTTGCGTCTGAAGATGTCAATATGGAACCTGCTGCTGAGAGCCCGCTGCTGGCCGAACGCAAGCCTGTTAACTTTAAGCGAAAGATCTACATTGCTCCGCTTACTACTGTGGGCAACCTGCCGTTCCGTCGGTTGCTGAAGCAGACTGGCGCTGATATCACGTGCGGTGAGATGGCTATGGCCACAAACCTGCTGAAGGCTCAGCAATCAGAGTGGGCGTTGCTGCGGCGCCACAAGAGCGAGGATGTATTTGGTGTACAGCTTGCGGGATCGTTTAGCGACCAAATGGCCCGTGTGTGCGAGCTTCTTGCTCGCGAAACGGATATTGATTTCGTGGACATCAACATGGGTTGCCCGATCGATATTGTGTGCCGCTCTGGCGCTGGGTCTGCATTGATGACCCGGCCTCCACGGTTGCTTGAGGTCGTCTCTGGTGCATTGACCGGACTGGAGCTTGGCACGCGCATGCGTACTGGTGACACTGTGAACACCCCAGGGCTCACCGTAAAGCTTCGCACCGGGTGGAGCGACAAACAGCCGACTGCTCATAAGTTAGTGCCCAAGCTGCAAACCGTGCGCGCTTCGCAGGCGTATGTGAACGCCGCGGTTGTTACCGCTGACTTTAAGTTGCGCGCTACACAATCCGTCGACGCTATTATGGTGCACGGTCGATCACGGTTGCAGCGCTACACGAAGAACGCTGACTGGGACTACATCTTCCAGTGCAGTGACGCCAAAAAAGATAGCATTGATGACAAGCAGCTGCCCCAGGTGCCGTTCGTGGGCGGCGGCGATGTTCTGTCCTACGAGGAATTTGACGAGCACCTGCAAAACGGCAAGCTGGACACGTGCATGCTGGCACGCGGTGCGCTCATCAAGCCGTGGCTTCCCACTGAGATTAAGGAGCGCCGCCACTGGGATATTTCGGCCTCGGAACGCTTGGACTTGCTCAAGGACTTTGTTCGCTTCGGTCTGGAGCACTGGGGCTCTGACCAGAAGGGCGTAAACCGTACGCGTCGCTACCTCCTCGAGTGGCAGTCGTTCCTGTGCCGCTACATTCCTGTGGGCATATTGGAGGCTCTTCCCCAGCGCATCAACGACCGACCGTCGCCGTACTACGGACGCAACGACCTCGAGACATTGATGGCCAGCGATCAGGCAGTGGACTGGGTCAAGATTTCCGAGATGTTACTTGGCCCCGTGCCGGACAAGTTCCAATTCGTTCCCAAGCACCGTGCTAACGCGTACCAGGCTGCATAATGCAAAATTGATGGAGGAAGAGTCGATGCTGGTGTAGGTGGCAGGGCTTAATGCACACCCGATAATAGAAACGCGCTCACATTGCTGCGTCGTGGCAATGGGGATGTCTTTGCTTGGAGAGCATATCTAAATTATCATTAAATTCAACAACGTAAGATCGCTGTTGCATTTACTAGCTACTTCGAAGGTACTGAAAGTAGCTGGTTCAGATCCGCGTACAGTCGTGCAAAAAGCACACCAACAATCCAAAGTTTTATGTTTATTAATACGTGGTATTTACCGGTAGCTGCAAACAAAACTCGTGTTGCCAAAAAGCAAAGAGTTCCTAATCGAACTGCGCTGTTGAAACCATTAAGGCAACCAGTGCGTGTGCAAACTGGAATGCCGTGCCCCGTGCTTTCCGTGCTTAGAAGTCTCATCACTCGATGGGCACAGGTAAATGCACGGAGCTCGTCACTTTGACGATTGCCAGTGGTGCGGCACCTTCACGACAGACTTCGTCGGCTGGCCACTCGCTATGCTGGTACCATCTCAAATCAAAAGTATCTTTAGAAGAGTCAGCCACTTGATTCACTTGCCGCGAGTGCTCGAAGCGCAACTCGGAGTTTCTCCGGCAAACAAACACTTAGACAGTTCGGCTGTCAATCACAACCTGCCAAAAAGGAAACGTTGGCTTGCTCGGTTTCAGATGAAACCAAACCAACCCGGAGCAAGCTTCAACAGCAAATTGGCAATCATTGACAATCAACCTCAACCGTCCCTCTCTGTAAGGGACAAAGTGGGATCACCTGGCACCAATATCATTTATCAAGTATCACGAGATCTCTTCGTTCATACAAATGCCAAGTATAGACCCTCTGGTGCGAAGAGACAGACTGGCCCCTCTCACGCTGTGCCGCCCAGCTCAGGCATTAACCGATCGGCTGCCGAGACCGCCCGCACTTCCGCCAGCCCCCCCTCCCGATGCTCGAGAGCAAGCCGGATTCCTTGGCCGGCACGGAGCTGAACACGCGCAGCATGGACAGCAGCAGCTCCAGCCTGACACGGCTGTCGAGCGGCGTGCTGCCCCCGCCGCGTCTGAACGTGGGCGTCTTCTCCAAGCGCAAGGGAGTGCGTTACCACCGTGACGGACAAGTGCGCAGCTGCCGCTTCTGCGAGATCCTGCGCACGCGGGCTGAGCCGTTCCTGTACCAGGATGATCACGTGGTTGTCTTCCGTCCGCTGCGCCCCATCGTGCCCAGCCACGTGCTCATCGTGCCGCGCGCACACATCCGGAACGTTAATCGGCTGGCTGCGAGACATCGCGGACTGCTCGCGCGGATGCACCGCGTAGCCGAGGCGGTTATGACCCAGGGACCAGAGAGTGGAGCGGTGGAGGACTGCGTCGAGTTACAGCCGCAGGAGCCGAAGGACGTACATGTACACGAGGATGGGGACGAGAACCGCGTTCGCTACTCGTTCCATGTGCCGCCGTTCAACAGCATCGACCACGTGCACATGCACGCGTTCCTCGACGACCCGCGCAGCTTAGGTTACTACGGACGCCTCAAGTACCGCACCGAGTCGTGGTGGTGTCGCTCGTACGACCAGGTCATGGCCAGGCTGCAGGAACTGGCCGCCGACGTCCAGCAAAATGAAGCTGCGGACGTGGAGGAATCGTCGTCCAGCTCGTCGGGGCTTCTTTCCGAGGAGCGCCAGACGGCATAGGGAGAGTCTATAGGCACCTATTTATTTGCAATGTAATCCAAACTTGTGGGTCTCCTATCCGGTGGTTAGTCGCTGCTGCCATACTCGAGCCGCACGTGCGAGGAAGTGCTGCGGCGAGGAGTGGCAGGTTGCCATCCGCACAGAATAGCCTCGATGTCCTGGAGACTACGCCTGCTGGTTTCGGGAACGTACCACCAGGACAAGACAACTCCGGCGATGTTGCACGCCATGACGATACTGACGCAGATGCCAAACACGGACACTGGGTTTGGCATGAACTCGCGGAGCGCCGGCAGTGCGTGTGCGAGACCAATATTTACAATCGCTTCCCAGATCATCACGAGACTGACAGCGCCCATGCGCTGCTTCACGGCAAAAAGTTCGCTAACCATGATCACGGGCACAACACCGAGGCCGAGCTGGTGCCCGGCATTGACCAACAACATGGCAGCCCAGCCTGAATCGCTTAGCGCCACGCCGTCGTCTTCCGCTTGCTGCGCATTTCTCGAGATGGACACCAATAGAAAAGCACAAGCCAATGCCACCAAGTAACATCCACACTGCAGCGCCGCAAGCCGTCCTCTCATATCAACAAAGTAGAAGCACGCTACTACACCCATCGCGGCAGCTACTGCAACAGCCATGGTCACGGCAATCAAACCTTCTTCAGCGCCTTCAACCGCAACACCGAAAATCGTGAGGACGAATGAGACGTTGGAGTGGGTTCCTCCAACACCCCTGCTACCAGATTCAACAAGCGTCGATGTAATCGCTGGCTCAAGCAGGAAACAACTCACAGCACGCAACGTAAAGAGCGCGGCGCAAAGAAGTACGGGGCGAAAGAATGCGCCGTGGTGGCGCCGCTCCGTCGCTGCCAGCACCTTTGCATGAATAATAGCATTGGTCTCATCCTCCGCAACTCTTTCATCGCGGTCAAACAGTTTGTACAGCACTTCAAAAGAAGCTTCCCGGTCATCGTGGCGAGCGATGAGCCACGTGGGCGAGTCCGGAAGCTTTTGCGCGAACAGCAACAACATCAACGCAGGAACCACTCCAGCCAGTGCCAGCACTTTCCACTCACTGAGGTTGAAGCCAAGGTACTGTCGACTCAGGTACATGAAGAGCGCCCCAAGTGCCAAGTAGCTGATCCCTCCCAGCGCCGAAAAAACCATCTGCGCGCAGATCACTCGTCCGCGCGTGTGCGCAGCGCTCACTTCAGCCAAGTAGACCGGTACGATCACGTAGATAATTCCAGCCGCTGCACCTAGTAAGTATCTCCCGATCAGCACCGTGAGCTCTCCGTAGGCGACGCCAACCAGCACCCAGCCCACAATAAACGGGATAGCCGCCAGCTCCAACGTGCCCGCTCGACCCAGTCGATCTCCACAGTAGCCAGCTGCAGCAGCTCCAAGCACCGTGCCCAGATACAAGCACGAGCGGAAGAAGAACTCGGCGTGCTCGTGTCTGGCTCGGAACACGTCCACCTGCATGTTGTAGAGTCTCCCTGGAGCGATGGGGAACAGCGTCAGCCAGGCACACGCCACGCCCGCAGCCCCCATGGCTGCTAGATGCAGAGCGAAGAAGGCGTTGCGTTGACGCGCCTGACGCTTGTGGCGATACTCAGGTCTGCAATAAATGGATACAAAAGAATTCTATGTTAGTGTTGCATGTGACAGGAACGCGGTGATGGATGTGGTACGAAGGTGGGTGGACGGACCGAGAGTTGATGGGGGTGCTCTCGTCGCTCGGAGAGAGGAGCTCCGACGCGTCCGAGAGCTCCAGCGGCGCCGAGATATACTGGTGCGGTACGAAGGCGAAGTCGCTGCGTGGAGGGTCCCGCAGACATTCCACCAGGTAAAACCAACTGCGCGGACGTCGATGAGCGACCATAGCGGGCGAAGCGCTAGTGATGCTGCGGACAGCAACTGATTCTGATCGAGCAGTCACAAGATGCAACTGTGTGGGAATGTTGCGCGAAGGTAACTGCTTCAGCCACGTATCACGGCTTCATGTTGAAGTGGTCTGTTTGTCTATCTGGTGTGTAGTCTGCTACTACTACAGTGCACTACGAGGATGGCGACGTCGAGGTCGAAGTCGAGGTCGAAGTCGAGGTTGATGGCTTTGCTGACGCGCTGTCTTCAATACCAGGGTACTTCTGCGTCAGCTCGCTGCCCAGATGCTTCTTCCAGCGGAAAACGTTGAAACACGAGTGCAGGAACGACTTGATGCGGACCTTGGCAGCTTCCTTGCGCGTCTTGGGGAACGGCGTCGTGTCCAGACAGACTACACCCGGCAGCGAGAACATGTCGCTGTAGCCCATGCCAAACACAATGGCACCAGGGCCCCACTCCTTCACGTAATTCGATAGCTGGGTTGAGATCAGCCGCTTGCTCACGATGTGAGCGCCATAGTAGTTTTTAGCATCGATCCACCGGATGGGCACGCCGTTGATGATCACGGGGTCCAGCAGCAAAATATCCGGCGAGATGACGCGGCGCCCGTGAGTCACAATTTGGTCCGCGCATAAGTCGGCTTGGGTCCTGCGTTGGCACAAGCAAAACGACAGATTAGTTCAGACCCTTGAGAGCAACTACTATAGCGCTTGCTACTACAGGTAGACAACGTACTTGAGACGGATTCCCTTGGCCTTGAGAAAGTGCTCGATGGCTCTCTCCAACGAGTCGGCATTATACTTTGGCGCACCAATGAACGGATCACTCTTGTGAATACTGTCGTATTCGATAGCCTTGCGCAGTTCATACTGATCGCGTTTCGAAAGCTTCTCTGCAGGTCTTGCCAGAGAATTCTACCATCAAACAACACACGGATTTTCATAAGTCAGCTGCACATAAGACTCCGTAGCACGGTAAGAAACGTCACACACCTTGATCTCCACCTGGCTCTTGCCCTTGGCACGAAGGATGACTCGCATGAGCGACACTGGCGGATAGTTGTGTACCGTCGACAGCTCGATGAGGCTGCGGCCGCTGTCATATTCCTTACAGATAGTGGCTCTGTCACGGCGGACACGATGCGTATTGACCAGCAACGACATGCGCAGCAGTTGCTTGCGCAAGTTGATGGTCATGTTGGTCGTAATAGGCAGCATCTGCAGGAGCTCATCGATATGGTTCACTTGCTTTCGCTTCAGCCGTCGAAACGTTTCTTGCTGCAGGATCAGCCCTGCTGCTTGGGTCTCCAGCACCTGCGGGATCGGGGTCACAGGCCATTCTTGTTCGATCGGCGTGAGGTCACCGAACTTATCCCGTGCGTTTTTGATGTCCTTCTTCGTCAGTGCCATGTAACTCGGTCCGTTGCTGTACACAGACGACTGCATGGACGAGAATACCGATGACATCGCAAAGCAAGGATCCAGCCCCACCGCACGCACTCCTTCCATCACTGTCAATGCACGGTCCTTGCGTCCGGATTCGAGTGACGTGAGCGACATGATTTCCGGCTCAACTTCCGAGAGACGCATCTCCATCAGGATGTCGAAAAATGCATCGGACCGCCAGACAATCGACGCACGAAGCAGCCAGTGCATGTACGTGTGCACCGAAATAGGGCGCAGCAGGCGAAGCTGCTTCAGCACCTTAATGGCACCGTCCAGATACTCCTGGCGGTAACAGATGTCCAAGAAGCGGTTGTAGTCAGCCAGATCCAGCTTCACTCCTGCTTGTTCCATGAGATCCCACAGTTCAATCACTTCAACAGCAGCCGAAGCCTCGTCACACGCAGTAAACAGTGTCCGCAATGTAGACTCATCGACCTTGCGTCCTTGATTGAGCATATCCTGGACGATGCGGATGCCCTCGGCTGGTTTCTTCGCCTCGCAACACGCCAACACTCCTGGCGTCAGGAAGTTCTCGTCCAAGTACGGGTTGCCAAAGTTGCGGTACAAATCAAACAGCTTGTGTGCATTGTCAAACGACACACGACGGAGCTTGGTAATCAACGACGCTATCTCCTTCTCACTAGGCAGAGTCTTCTGCAATGCTGAAATCTCCTGCAAAGTCATCGTAATTTTCTCTGTCTTGAGGTTCTTCAACGGCATCGGCTCTTTCGCTGGCACCACGGCAGTCTCCGCCGACCCGACGATTCCGTTCGCTTTGTCCCCAGGCGGTGCATTGCTTCGTTTGTTCTTCTTCGCACCAGACGTAACCACAGCAACAGCTGCAGTAGTCTTAGCGTCTCCTTCAATCGCTCTTGCCAGCATCTCTTCCTCAATCTGCTTCTGGGACATGGGCTTCCGCTGCTTCTGCTTGAGCTTCTTCTTCGGCGTCGAAGTCTCCGCATCCTCCTCCACCTTCGCAGCAACAACAGAATTTGCAGTTGTCGATGCTTTCTTCTTAGCCGCTTTACTCTTGCGGCGCTTGTTGGAAGCGACGGGTTTGTTGTGGTTTGCAGCATCGGCCGCTGGAGCTGAAGTCGCTGCTTCTGCCTGCGTGGAGGCAAAGCGCAAGGCCAGAGGCTGACGAGACACGCTGAGAGTGTTTCCAGGTATATGAATCGGAGCGTGGGTAGCCGAGGCCAGTCCTAGACGACGCACGCCCACGCGAGCGGCGTAGCGCGATGGCCTCAGAAGCATCAGGTTCGGGTGGTCAGGATGGATGGGCCACTGCTTGGTTGTGGGTCAAATTGTTTGGATGTCGCGTGAAGGTAACGCGCTTGCGCTTGGGGTAAATTTAACAATCTTAAACGGAATATCAAATATTAGATTAAATACCCGACTACAAAACTGAGAGTATTAAATAAAACTAGAAATAATATCTGAAAATAGAGGTGATCATACTGAAGACGCTTGCGCCCAGTCAAATCGCTTGGTCAAATACAAGCAAGAGACCTGATGGCGGAGGAAGCTGTGACTCCCGACGCCGCGGCATTCGTGAGCGCCTTGTACCGCAAGGTGCTGCTCTCTGTGAAGGCCTCGAACGCGGTTCCGTCCGAAGACGATGGATTCCACTTCCACACGCAGTTCAGCTCCGATTTCGCGTCGCGCTCCAAGAGTTCCGGAGCCAAGGCCGAAACGCTCGTGCGGCTGCTGACCAAGCGCCGACGCGCCGACGCGGACGGAGACAACGGCGCGGAAAGCAGCGACGAAGACAGCGACGATCAGCAGGAGCTCTTCGACGGGCCGGAGCCCAATGCGCGCGTCACAGACTACGCCGACATGCTGCTGGACGAAGCGTCCAAGCACCTGGCGCGCTTCGTGCGTGGCGAGACGGAGGCTTCCGCGGACTCTACGCAGCTCGTCCCACTGGAGAACAAGCCGCAGGTCTTTGAGAAGAACAAGAAGACCAAAAAGAACGAGAAGGAAGAAGCTGCAGAGAAGAAGATGGCGCGAGGAGCGCAGGACAAGCCGCAGGACAGATTCGACGAGAAGATCGACAACTCGGACACGCCATTTGTGTCGAAACTGCGCGAGAAGGTGCACGCTCGGAATGATGGTGCTGCAGCTGCTGCTACGGAGGATGAGGACGACGAGATGGTTCGGCGTCATCCGTACTTCCCGGAGATTAAGGGACTCAAGTATGCGCCGTGGCAATTGGAGGCGGCCGAAGAGCCTTATGAGATGGTGGAGCTGGACAAGGCGTCGTATCTGTGGGTAGACTCGGAGGAGAAGCTGGTGCAGATGATGAAGTCGCTGACGGCGGCGGAAGCTCGTGTGATTGCTGTGGATTTGGAACACCACAGTTACAGATCGTACATGGGACTGACATGTCTGATGCAGATTTCTACGGCGCGTGAGGACTTTTTGGTTGACACGCTGGCGCTTCGTGGCAAGTTGCAGACGCTGAACCAGGTCTTTTGCGACCCTGAGAAAGTCAAGGTGTTGCACGGTAGTGACATGGATATAATGTGGCTGCAGCGCGATCTTGGCCTGTACATTGTCAACCTCTTTGACACTGGCCGTGCGGCGCGTCTGCTGCAGTACCCGCGCTTCTCCTTGGCATACATGCTCAAGCGTCACTGCAACGTCGATGCCGACAAGCAGTATCAGCTCGCAGACTGGCGCACTCGTCCGCTGGACAAGAACATGGTCAAGTACGCACGCGAGGATACTCGCTACCTGTTGTTTATCTACGACCGTCTCAAGAAGGAACTGCTGCAGGCTGGAGCGAAGTCTCGCGAGAGCCTGCTTTTCCAGGTGCTGCAGAACTCCAGTAAGCTCTGTTTGCAGGTGTATGAGAAGCCTCAGCCCACGGAGGAGGACGCTCTGGCTGTCGGCGAGAAGCTCAAGGGAACAGTGTACATTCGCGTTCTTTCCGAGCTTCAGAAACGTGTGATCGTGGCTCTTTATCTGTGGCGCGACTGCATTGCTCGTCAGGAAGACGAATCGGTGGCCTATGTGATGCCAAACCATGTGCTCATGAAGCTTACCAAGCACCTGCCCGTACGATCTGATGAGCTGTTCTGCGCTTGCCACCCTGTGCCGTTGCTTGTCCGTAAGCACGCTCTTCTGATAACAAAAATGATCGTCGCTGAGAAGGCAAAAGTTGCTGAGGAAGAGTCGAAGACACAGCAAGACCCCAAACGCGTAGTCATTGCCAAGCCGACAAGAAAGATTTGGAACGAGGATGGAGAGGAACAAACGGTGGCTTCGTCGAGCTTGAAGCGGGTAGGATGTGCCGAGTATGCTCCTTGGAAGAGTGGCCAGCGCAAGGCTGGCGTCGCTAATGCTGACGCTGCTTCGACTGGATCCTCATCGTCCAGCGACGCCAAGCCTATGGCTCTCGGAATTGACGTTTCGGAGTCTATTGCCAACCCCGAGACAGCAGCCAGGCTTCTCGAAAAGGTGAATGCCATGGTTGCATGCACAGCGTTCACAATTGCAGAGAGCGAGCAAGTCAAAACCCCAGTCACCCAGCGTGCGTCCCTAACTGAGACTCCTAGCAAGAACGACGGTAGCGCCGATGACACCAAGCCGAAGATCCCTCAATCCATTTCGGAGGCCTATCACATGTCGAACCGATCCAAGCGGCGGAAAACAACGGCCGTGGACATGTCCTCGGCCTCTCAAGTCAAGGGTCGTGCACAGGCGTTCATGCAGAAGGTCGACGGAGACGCCAGCAAGGACGAGGAGGCAGAAGACAAGAGCACCTTCCAGAGCTTCGACTACGCTGCAGCCAGCACTAAGATCACAGGAGCCCAGTTCCAGTTGAAGAAGGACGAAGATGAAGGTTGGCATGGTCGCAACGGAGGTCGTGGCCGAGGTGGTCGCAATAACAAGAAGCAGGCAGGCTACAACCCGTTCGTGGCCATGAGTGGCAAGGGCAAGAAGGCCAAGGACCCGAACGAGCCCAAAGCTGCACAAGTCAAGAAGATGCACCACATGCCGAGAAGTGCCACGTTCAGATAGACGCAATGAATAACTGATCAACGGTACTGGAGGCCATGTTAGATACCTAGACCCAGCCAATATACACACAGCAGTCACCTCCAGAACAAAGTGCTTAGTAAAACTTCCTACCATTTTGCCCGCTGATTGGTCGAAATCGTGGCGTTTTTTATCTTAAGTTTAGCGCCATTTTGGAAAAACGGACCAAGCAGCCAACGCGAAATCTCGATGGCTCGTGGCGACGCGCTGAAGCGCATCTCACCTACGTCGTTCGAGTCTGACGGAGGGGAGGGGAGCGCCAAAAAGCTCAAGATATCGGTGGACGTGGCTAGCGAGGCGGCGACCACGGTGCGCAGTGGGCCGCTCGAAGCAGAGGAGAGCGGGTCCGACCCCATCAAGGCAGGGGAAGACACGCAGACGTCCACTTTACCGGCCAATAATGGTATAAACCGCGCTCACGACGACGGAGAACAAGGTGGGGACTTGTATACTAGCCCTTTAGCTGTTGTTTCATGCTTTCGCGAGCGTCGTAGGCCTCGGGGTTATTGACTTGTTGATTTTTTACTTACCGGTCTTTTAGACGTGGAAATGGCTGATGTGGAGGCCTCAAAAGACCAGGAGACGACGGAGAGCAAGACAGAAGCCAAGAGCAACGGTGTAACCAAGTCACCGTCTAAGAAGCCAGCCAAGAAGCGCTCAAAATCTGCTGCCAATGCGAAGACACAGGGGAAGACCAAGGTCGCCGCTAAGGCCAAGGCTAAAGCCAAGCCGAAAGCCAAGCCGAAAGCCAAGCCTAAGGCCAAAGCTGCACCTAAACGGAAGACACGGATGCAGGAGGACAAGGTGAAGGAGAGTGCCCCACTGGCTGCGCCGTTCTTCGTGGAGACCGGAGCTGAATGGAACAACACGAACATCGACTTTGATGAGTTGAGCGCGTTAAGGGCGCAGTGGGAGCTGCCAGCAGCGTGCCATATTCTCTGGCTGCTGCAGAGTCCTCTGACGCTGCGCTTCTCGAACACGCTGCTTGAGTATGAAGCAGCGCTGCTGAAGCCCGAGGATAGTCCGGTGCTGGAAGACGTGTTCACGAAACTACTGCTGAAGAAAAGTGAGCGAGCTTGTCTGAGCGCTGGTATTGGACTTAAGTACGAGTGGTGGAACAAGCAGCTGCGCATTTACTACCTTGACATGTACGACAAGTGGTATGCGCTACTGCGCAAGGCTGGCGAGCGACTGCCGGAAACCTTTTCGCAAGATGAGGACGATGATGACAGTAGTGTCTCGGACAGCAAGACCGATGAGCAGGTGGATGTGGAACTCACGGACGATGAGTGGTTGACACTCGATATCCTGAAGGCACGTCTTGAAACGCTCGGCATGGTTTGCCCACTAAAGGTGCATTTTTTATCGAGTTTTCGGCTTCGCTGGTGATGATACGACTCTTAACATCGAACTTTTTTTTTGCGTGAATACATAGCACCAGTCATTTGCAGACTTGTCGATCGAGCTGCGATGCAAGATTCTGCTAAACTTGTGCGAGGCCGTGGTGGACGATCCAGCCAATACGTACGTATTCTTCGTGTTGTCATTATGTTTATAAGCGCTTGTTTCGAGCATGTTCTCACTTACTGCGGTTATTTTGTGATGGGGGTAAACAGTGAATATATGCGTCAGATGGAAGACGACGATCTACGCGTGGATCCACTTGGCAATGACCGTGCTGGAAACATGTATTATTTTTTTCCACAGTTCTACGAGGAGCGACGACTGTACAGATTAGATCCGGAGACGCAACAATGGGCACTCTGGGCAAAGGGAGACGACGCGTTCCGCGCCATGCTTAAAGCAATGAAGGAAATTCGCGGACGAAAAATTCGCGGCGAGCAAGAACTATTGGATCACCTGGAGGTCATTATAGAGCAGATTGAGGACGAGGATGAAGCGCGCGCACGGCAACTGGAGAAGGCTAACCGCCTAGCGATCCTCGAGGCGATTCCGCGCAAGCGCTCGCTGCGTCTTCAGGTGAAGCAGCTGGTGAAGATGGAAAAGCACCAGGAGGAACTGGAACACCAGAAGGAACTCTCCATGGAGGAAATAGCAGAAATGAAGCGCGCGGAGTTGCTACGTAAGGTTGAGCGCGAAGCTGAGAAGGAGGTACGCGATGCCGAGCGCGAGGCACGCCGCTTGCACCGCGAGCAGGTAGAGCGAGAAGAAGCCCAGGCTGAGCGCGAGAAACGTCGGCTGCGCCGAATTGAGAAGGAATTGGAGGAAGAAAAACTCGAGCAGATAGCTCAGGAGGAGCGCAGGAAGCAGGAGGAAGCGCGCGAGCACCGCGCTCGCCAGCGGCATGTAGCCGAGGAGTGGCAAGAAGTAGACCAGGAGGACGAGAGCACAGTGGAAGAAGCAGCACCAATCACCGCAGCACTGGCCCCCTAGCAGGTTCCAGCGCCTTGAAGGGCCCCGAACACATCGGTGGCGACACCAGATAAACATGTATTCCTCTGTAACAAGCAATAGAGATCAATCGCTCCGCAGTGAGTGACACAGCATCGCGACTACTACTGTACCTCGCCCTCTGCTACAACGTGCAGCGCGCGTGTTCAAGGTGAAGTCAAACTTCGAATCTTGATGTAGAGGATGAAACGCAACAACATAGCCGTGTTCTTGACTCGAAAGCGCGAAGTAATTCAGCCATGTCGATTTCCAAGATTTGGCATGGCGTCATTATTGAAAACCCCTATTTTGCGTTGCAATGCACGCAGAGAGCGACCTCAGTGAACCATTGATTGGCATTCGTCAACTCGGTAGAGACATCCATTGGGCCTTGCTTTGCTTTCGATTCGATTCCGTTCCGGACGCTGCGTTTTGGCTCTGGGACGCCTACGCCGCGGATACATGTTGATGCTCGGAAGCGCGAGATACAATGGATTGTCTGGAGCCAGCAATGCCCGCCGACCAGCTTCGCTGCGCAGGTGGAGCTGGTCGGCCGGGTTCACGCTGGGGCGGCCAAATTCCAGAGACGCGCTTTTTGTACCCATCATTACAGTTGATGCAGCGTGGCGTCGTTTGGTGCGGGGCTGCCGGCTTGGCTCAAGCCTTGGGGCACCAACATTACTTGCGATGTCCGTTCAGACTTTCGTTCACGTGTTCCAGGACAGAAATCCTCTAGACCCGCACCATATCATCCCAAAGGTGTCAGTCCGTTGACGCGAATGAGCAACGCCAGCGCCTGTCAAGACATGGCAAACCCCTGATGTCCTCCGAGGGTTGCCGTGTCTTGACGTCACCTCGTGCCCTCGAGCTCATGCAGCGATCTTTCTTCAGATGTGACAAAGGCGAGAAAGTGAGCAACGCCGCCTCGTCGTGCAACTATTATTAATAATAGCATGGTATACAAATGCATACACCTTGCACTTGAAGGCAAGTCCACTGCAAGTGCACTGCCCTTCGCCCCAACCCACCGCCAACCCACTCGACACCTTACATCTATCTCCTCGAAAGTTTGACCCCCATCCAGGCGAGCTCTGGATAGGCTGGCCTCCTTAAACCCCTTTACCAAGTCTCTCTCTCTTCGAAGTGAGTGGCGCTGCACCTCTTCATCGGCTTCAGAACGAGAGATTCCTGCGACAACCATTTCCAGGAAAACCTCAGCAGATGGTGCGGCATCCATAGAAATGAAGGTAACAATTGAGGGGTGCCCCTTGAAGTACCATGACATACTGAACCCAAGTACTTTGTGGACTCAAGTGTCGATGTTGCAGCCCAAACTTCACACTCTGCAAAAAACTTCGCATCGGTCAAGTCGCTTGCCGTCACTAGGACACATTATACATGCTCAAGCATCAATACGAACCGCTGGAGACGCTTGCGCCGGCGCTCTTTGGCCACGTGCAGAAGTGGCGCCACATACCCACAGGCGAGTACGTGGCCGTCAAGAGCATGGAGCTGCGCTTCGCGGCGCGCAAGCGCTCCAAGAGCTCCGAGCGCGCGGTGGACGAGGACCTATTCACCGAGATCAAGACGAACCTGCGCGTGCAGGCGCTGGGCGGCCACCCCAACGTGTTGCCGCTGCGCGACTGCATCATGGAGGACGAGGCCGTGCTGCTCGTGCTCAAGTTCTGCCAACAAGGCGAGCTGCTCGACGTGCTCAACACGAAAAGAGCTGCTCGGCAGCCGGTTAATGCGCTGCGTTACTTTGCGCAGACGTTACGAGGCGCAGCGTTCCTCCACGTCAACGACATTGCACACCGTGACTTGTCACTGGAGAATGTGCTGGTAGACGAGCGGGACTGCTGCCACATCACGGACTTCGGATTGGCGACGCAGTGCCAAGGCACAATGACAGTGAAACCCGTGGGCAAACTTAGGTACATGGCCCCGGAAGTTAGTGCAGCGTTGGTGTATCAAGATGCTGAGTCGAAAGAGTACGACCCGAAGGTGGCAGATGTGTGGGCACTGGGAGTGATGCTGTACGCCATGGTGGCTGCCCGGTATCCGTTCCGTGAACCACTGCGTAGGGATGATCGGTTCAAGTTGTTGGAGGATTTCGGGGTGGACTATTTGCTAGAGAAGGACGAGGTGGAGGTGCAGGGGAGAGAGGAAGTGGTGGATATGTTGAGGAAGTTGCTGGTTGTTGACCCGGCCAAGCGCTCCACGCTTGCAGAGCTTGAGTCGCATCCCGCGTTGCCTGCTGTGGATGACAATGAAACGCGACCTGCTAACCCGACTGTGACAGTGTCGAAGGTGGAGCAGGAGAAACCGGAGGACTCTGTGCCACAGGTGACAGTCACAAGTAGTGAAGAAACTCGGCAGCGCACGCGGTCGCTTGGCCGCTTTACTGGCAAGGGATCACTCGCTTCAGTGAGCCCCAACGCACCACTATCAGAGGCGGAGAAGAACAAGCAAGCTCTTGCTTCTTCGGCCATCAAAGCAACAGCTGTGGCTTCTGCTCCTGCCGCTGGCAACAACGGTCCCAAGAACCAATGTGCTGGTGGCAGGTTGCTGCGCAAGTGCTTCGCCACTGCGCGAGCGTAATGCAAGCACGCACTGTATTTTATCTATAAGACGGGGGTCTTCACCAGTCCTCCGTCCACCTCTAAATGTTATCAATCGTGTGAGTCGCTACGATGACCCCAGAAATGATGCTGCGAACACCATGGCGAAAAGATATGACCCCTGTACATTATGTGCAATTCCTTTGTACTTACGCTACTGTCTGCTCAGCCGGTGACTCTACTGCGCACTGCTCTCCGAAGGAGGCACTGACGGCTGGCCACAGGTCGTTGCACTTGTCTTGGTCCTTCTCGCGCGCGCTTTCCAACGCTTGCTGTAGTGTGCTAATCCAGTGCTCAAGAGAGGGAACAAGGCTTGCTGCTTGGGCCCTCGTGGATTTGGTAGCCTTGACTCGAGCGCTTTCAAGCAAATGAACGAGCTGGCCAGCTTGGTAGAACACAGTGCGCTCGAAGAACTCCATGTCCCGCAGTGTATCACATAGGGTGTCCACGTACGCGTCGACGAAGTCGGCCGCAGGCCCATTCTGTAGCCAATGTGTCCGCTCGAGAGCAAACGCAACACTCTCCGCTGACAGCAGGGAAACGAGGGAGAACAGGTTGCGCCATCGGCTCAGCAGTTCCTTTTGAGGTGACAACTGCCCTTCTTCAGTGTTTTTGCCTCGTCGACGCTTCTTTCCGTGAGTCGTCTGCTCTGTCGCCTCGACTTCCTTGCGGAAGTCAAGCATGAGTCGAGCGAGCCAGGCGAAAAGTGAGCTTAGCGACTTCGGCGGAGTGAAGAATTCGGATGGTTGCAGGTCACGCAGGTCGTCCTTATTCTTCAAGCGCTTCGATGACTTCTCGACCAGCAACGATGTTTCTTCATTTACGTGTGCGCATTCAGCCATCACCAGGACCTTCGCATATACTTCCACTAAGCGGATGAACCCGAACGAGTTAGCCTTGCATGCTTCTTCAACTTCGTCGGCGTCGAACTCGAGAAACGGCTCGATGCATCGTTCCAGCACCTCAACTATAGGCTGCAGCAAAGTGTCGAGGCTCTTCACAGTCGGCAGCTGACCAATGTACTCGATCGTACCGAGTACCACGGCCGGGTTGAGCGCAACCTCCGACTTTTTGGCTTTCTTCGGCTTGGAACCGGCAGTGGCAGAGTGGAACTTGTTCTTTATCCATTGGTCGAGGAACTTTGCCAACTTCGATGTCAAGAACGGGAGCTGTTTCCATTGCACCATACAATCAACCATCGACTCCAGGAGCTTCCTGTTGGAGTTCTCGTTCATTTTCATAAGGTTTTCCACCAGACGTTCCAGTAAACAACCCTCGGACAAATCACCCAGGTAGCCAATGATTCTCCAAATGGAACTGAGGGCTTCCTGATCGTAAAGACGCTCTTCACTGTAAGCAAGGAGTAGCGCTTCAAATGACTCAACGGCCAGCTGCTCGCGCAAGAAGCTCTTGCACTCAGAGTAGCGAGCGTCCCCCATTACCTTCGCATGCACGCTCTTGAGAAGATTGCCGATAACCTCCAGCACGACAACTTGGCCGACCACACTAAAACCTTCCTCCTCATCGTCGTCGTCATCTTCATCGTCATCATCCTCGGACTCTTGAGGCTGTTTCAAACGCCGAGACACAAAGTTCAAAGAGCAGCGAAGCAAGAGGGCTGCCAACTTGCACACCGACCCGGCCGACACATGCTCAACAACGTTCGCATAGAAAACCATTGCTGCCTCCGGGTTCTTTCTCACCAGAGCGAGACACCGAGCCACTTGCGAAGATCCACCCACGCTCTGAGGGAAATATGAATTCAACAACAGGGACACAAGCTGCTTGCATGCCAGAGGATTATCACGGTCCATGACCATGCGGCAAAGCAAATCATTCACTGGAACAACGTCGTAGAAGTGCAAGTTCCGAATGCTCTTGATTCGGACCAACAGAGCACCAAACTCAGCACGGACTTTCTCGTTCCGATCATTGATTAGAGGAGCCAGCTGTAAACACATGACATGCATTAGTCAGCTCGGACAATGCCAGTTCAAAATGATGAAACTTACCATGGGAAGGAGTGGCTTCAGAATAGAGTGCGAGTTGTGGTTGTCCAAGATGAATTGAATGCCTTCAAACACTGCTGCACGAACAGTGCTCGAAGACACATCGTTCACAAGGTCCACCACAAGCTTCGAGATGAAGCACCGGATCGTCTCGGCCGGAAGCAGCTCCCAGTACACGGACAATATCTTAGACACACCTTCGATTGCTGCAAGTCGCAATGCAGGGTGGGAATCGCCCAGCAACCCCTCGAACGTGTCGAACTGCTTCTGGAGAGTTAAATCCATCATTTCGTTGTTGAATGCTGGGTCCCGCAAAGGGAAGTTGTCGAACAGTAAAATAGTCGCTTGGCGCCGGACCGAATCATTGGGAGCCTTCGCACCGCGCCACAGAATGGGGCTGCAGATACGGTAGAGCATTTCGTCAACACCAGGGTGTCGTTTGTTCTCAAAAAAGATCTGCAGCACTGCACGAACAGCATTGAACAGCGACGTGCTGCCTGCATGAACCGCATCACGAACGTATCTCTGAATGCATTCCTCCTCGATTTTCTCTCGGAATGCGCCCTTGCTGCCAACCCAAGCCTACAAGCATCAACACAGTACAATTTAGTCACTTTAGCAACACTAATCAACGTTAAAGCATGAAAAGAACGATGTCTTACCATGAAGTAGATGCTGCCGTACTTGACGAGGATCGAATTGCGTTGGTTCGGGATCTGGTTCCTAATCGTCTCGTTGATATCCTCCACAAAGGGCACGTGCAGAGTGAACAAAAAGCTCAGGAACGGCACTGCATCCGGCGATCTAAAGAACGCCGGCTGGATAAAGCACCGCAGCAGAATGTCCCTCAACAGTCCGCTGCTGTCATCGTCAAAGTCTAGCAACGGGAGCGCATCCTTAATGGCAAAAAGCCTTCGGATCGGATGTTTCTTCGAGTTGAACCCCCCCGTTGCCGGGGACTCGTAGCTGCGTACAATCAAGTACGGCAGCAGCTGCGTCACCAGCGAGTGCGCTCGTCCGCAGAAGTTGTGTTTCCAGCAAGCTTCACAGAGCTGTGAGATGGCTTCCTGCGTCGCCAGCACTTGGTCCGCCTCTCCTCTCAGCCGCAGCAGCTGGTCGTGGAGCTCCTGCGACACTGCAAAGAGATCCTGCTTGTCGATGGACGCGCCTTTCGTCTCCACGAGCAGCTCCGTGAACTCGGCGATGCTTTCTCTGCCCTTCAGACGACGCGCCTCCTCCTCTTCGTCGTCGCTTGGGGCCACGAGCTGCACCGCCGCAGTGTAGAAAACGTCCAGTTGTTCGCGAGGCAGCGCGCGCACTTCACCGTCCACGAGCGCCTTGTCTTGGGCGGCAGAGCCTTGGTGGGTGTCTGCGTCTGTCTCTTCCTCCTCTTCCTCGCTCTTCTTGCTCTTGGCCTTGCGCTTGCTGTTACCAGGCTTGCGACGCTGCACTTTGCGCTGCGCCAGGACCTGTGCGAGGGGAGACGCGTCACCGCGCTTGAGCGCCGCGATCGCGTCTGCCATCGACGTCGCCATGGCTCGATGCGGAATTCAAACTGAGTGAGTGAGCGCGGAATTGGAGGAGTGAATGTATGTCAGTATAACGAGGTATATGAACCCCTCCTTATTGTGACAGGTTGGTCGAGAGATCCACACAAATTTCCCCCCAGACATCGTTTGGACGCCAAGAGTCTGACACTTTGACTGACTATGGAGACGACAGACCTCGTGGTGGACGGCACGCGCACGTCGGGCAAGGACGTGCGGGAGCTGAACGTGACGGCGGCGGTGGCTATCGCCAACATCGTCAAGAGCTCGCTGGGCCCCGTGGGACTGGACAAGATGCTCGTGGACGACATCGGAGACGTGACCATCACCAACGACGGCGCCACGATCCTCAAGCAGCTGGAGGTGGAGCAGCCTGCCGGCAAGGTACTCGTGGAGCTGGCTGGTCTGCAGGACCAGGAGGTGGGCGATGGAACCACGTCCGTCGTCATCATCGCCGCGGAGCTCCTCAGGGTGAGAGGACAAGATACTTTTCCGTCTATTGATTAGACTACAAAAGTGGAGATATGGAGTGTTTAAACGTGTATTTTTACTGTTGATATGTTGCAGCGTGCCAACGAGTTGGTGAAGAACAAGATCCACCCGACGTCCATCATCGCCGGGTACCGTCTCGCCATGCGGGAGGCTGTCAAGTACATTAAGGAGAACCTGAGTGTGCCCGTGGACTCTTTGGGGCGTGAGAGCCTCGTGAACGCTGCTAAGACCAGCATGTCGTCCAAGATTCTTGGCCCCGAGAGCGAGTTCTTCGCCAACCTCGTGGTGGACGCCGTGTCGTCGGTCAAGGTGGAGCAGGAAGGCGCCAGGGGCAAGGTGAAGGCCAGGTACCCGGTGAGCTCTATCAACGTGCTGAAGGCGCACGGAAAGAGCGCGCTGGAGACGCAGCTGGTGGATGGGTTTGCTCTCAACTGCACCAAGGCGTCGCAGCAGATGCCCACCTACATCAAGAACGCCAAGATCGCCCTACTGGACTTCGACCTGCAGCGTCACCGCATGCAGATGGGTGTGCAGGTGGTGGTGAACGACCCCAACGAGCTGGAGAAGATCCGTCAGCGCGAGATTGACATCACCAAGGAGAAGATCCAGAAGATGATCGACGCTGGCGCCAACGTGATTCTGACCACCAAGGGCATTGATGACCTTTGTCTTAAATACTTCGTGGAGTCGGGCTGCATGGGTGTGCGTCGCTGCAAGAAGGAGGACCTTCAGCGCATTGCCAAGGCCACTGGCGGACAGGTTGTGCTCACGCTCGCCGACATGGAGGGTGAGGAGTCATTCGACCCTTTGACGCTGGGCGAGGCGCACGAAGTTAGCGAGGAGCGTGTAGGCGACGGCGAGCTTATCTACATTAAAGGCTGCAAGACGCGTCAGTCCACCACTGTGGTGCTGCGCGGCGCCAATGAGAATATGCTCGACGAGATGGACCGCTCGATGCACGATGGGTTCATGGTAGTTAAGCGTATGCTTGAGAGCAACCAGCTCGTTGCTGGTGGCGGCGCCGTGGAAGCGGCTCTGTCTATCTACCTCGAGAACTTCGCGACGACGCTGGGCTCCCGAGAGCAGCTGGCCATCGCTGAGTTTGCTGACGCGCTGCTGGTCATCCCGAAGACTCTGGCGGTAAACGCCGCCAAGGACGCCTCCGAGCTGGTGGCACGTATGCGTGCGCACCACAACACATCGCAGAGCGACGCTTCCCAGCGCGAGCTGCGTTTCTCGGGCCTGGACCTGCTGGAGGGCACTGTGCGCGACAACTTGGAGGCTGGTGTGGTGGAACCTGCTATCAGCAAGATCAAAAGCCTGCGTTTTGCCACCGAGGCCGCCATTACCATTCTGCGGATTGACGATCTGATCAAGCTCAACCCTAAGGAAGAGCCCCAGCAGTAGGATTCCAGCTTCCCATTGACAGCGGGCAGGTGGCAATAGCGTCTATAATAACACTCATTTCCCACTACATGTAACTTCTTCGGCAAGCTGGTATGGCCGTCTACTCTTCCGCTTCTTCCGCAGCTTCAGCTTCTCGTCTTTGTTTGAGCTCCACTGCGGCCAAGCGATCCTCGTCAGTGAGTGGCTCGCCATCGAGCTGCGTAAGCGTTGGTGCGAGCAAGATGATCGATGGACGATAGTCTTCCACCTGAGTCACAAGATTCCCAGTCAAGTTCAGCGTCGTCAGCATGGTTAGCTGTTCAAGTTGCTGCACCGCCTTGAGTGTCTCAATCTACAAACGCACCAAGAACTCTCATTAGCCCACGATACCATTCATCAGCAAAATGAGGACGAAAACGTATTGGATACGCTACATTGTTCTGTTGAAGTGACAGGGAGGTCAGAGCCGATAAGCTTTCAATGCCGCTCAATGTCGTGAGCTTGTTCTCATCCTGGACGTCGAGCAACGCAAAATTTAGTTTGTCCAAGCAACAATTGCCTTACTTGGCGAATCGATGGCCTTACCAAGAGAAGTGTTTCCAGTTTGGGTGATGCATCGTTGACAAGGCTGCTAACGTCTTCTATGACGTTGCAAGATGCGTCTAGCGTAGTGAGTGAGGGCAAACTTTGAAGACCAACAAGGCTGGTCAACACGTCACCTACGTCACCAGCACAAATGTAAGTTTGAGAAGCAATTCGCATCACATGAATTCACTTGCACTTAGTACCATTGATCTTGAGCACCGTGAGGGAGCCCGACTCTAGGCCTTGCAGTGTTTTAATCTGATTTCCAGAGATATCTAGCGACTGCAATTGACCATCAACGTAAGCAGACAATTGACCCTGAAGTATCTAGGAAAACAAGGAAGCAGCTGAAATTACCCACCTGTAGATACAGTTGTGGGAGGACTGGAGCCGCTGCCAGGGCGTTGTCCGACAGGTCCACGCACACGAGATATGGGAGCTCTGCCAACGGCGAGGCGTCGACGATCTCGTTCATGGAAACATTCACGTACAGCAAGTGTGTGTAGCTCTTGATCGGCTCCAGACTCACCAAACCTTTTTCCTATCGCGAGCAACGACAAATGTAAGCTCAAACATTCCAAGAACTTCAGGTGGGTGAACGTACGATGACGTCGATAGCTGTAAACGCGTAGCCCGAGTCGTCCACGACGCGATCCACGCGGGACAAACCCTCCATGTACACCTGAATGTTGATCTCTTCGGCCATACTTGACACTAGCGATAAAGTATCCTTTGCTCCGTTCTAGCTCAGTTTACCGTTGCGGCCGAAAGGAGACTGAGCGCACAAGTTCACCAAGCGATACCCGTGCCAAAACCGCCACCATCCAACAGACGCCGGCGCGTGAAGTTGAATTCGGTGAAGCCCCCTCCCCGGTATGTCATCTCCATCGAGTGCACGACGCCAGTCGTCTGGGCTGTCGCCCGCTGAGGCATTTTCGACTGACGATGACTCGGACTGTAGGTTCCACCAGCCCCTCGTAATCTTCATTTCCACTGGCTTCGTCGACTGATTTCGCGTTCTCGTAAGGTTAGACTTGCCATGGCAGATCGCCTTCCGTGTAAAGTTTCCAAGCGACAAGATCGGGCTGCGCTTCCACCCCGCTCAGTTTCCAGACACGGGCAACGGTATCTACACAATTCGATTACTGGAGCTCACCAAGGTAAGTAAATAGTTGGTAAGTTGGGGAAGCTCGATATATGCTAATAAACTCTCCGAACAGGGACCTGACGGCAGCGGACCAGCCCAGCAGTACAACAACCATCTGCAACCCACCCAGGAGCACCTGTAAGTGACACTGAAGAAGAGCAAACATTTTCTGTCCATCGTGACTTACCCAAACTCTGTAGAACGCTGCGTCCGGGGTTGTATCTGACCCACATCAACGACAACCATTTGGTTGAAGTGCCCTGCGAGGAAATCATCGAGAGGTATAGATAAGCTGCTGTAGAAGAGATGACTGTAGGAACTGGAAAATCGTTTGACAGCGTGCTGGTTGCAAATTTATTGACAGCCTGCAGACAACTCCACGGCCTGTAACATTGAGGTTTGTCGACGTTGAAGCAGGTGTCGTGACTCGTCACGAACTACGAGACTCGCTGCGCTTGGATGGCGAGGCCCTTTCGGCTGCCATTGCACAGTTGCCGGGGTCTGCGCAGTCTTCTCCACGGCGGCCGTCATCTTCTCCGACCAAGCTGACGGGGGAGCACGTGTACAAGATCATTCTCCTGGGCACTGCAGGGGTGGGCAAGAGCAGCATCTTGGCTGTGGCAGCGAACGGCGACGATGCATACATGGTATTTAATACGTTTAGCTTTGAGGTGATCGGCCTTGAAGGAATTAATTCACACAACTTACATTGCTGCGTGACTGCAGGATCAACGTCCGCCAACGCTGGAGGCGGAGTTTGGCACCATCGAGTTCCCCGATCCGAGCGACTACACCGGGACGAAATGCATCAAAGCGCGCTTGTGGGACACAGCCGGCCAGGAGCGCTTTCGAGCCATCACTCGGTCGCACTACCGTCGTGCAGATGGCGCTCTGCTCGTGTACGACGTCAGTGACGCCGAGAGTTTCGAGCGTCTCGGCGAATGGCTGCACACCCTCCGCGAGACCGCAGGAGACTCACTCACAACAGCGATGGTGCTCGAGAACAAAGTGGACAAGCTGCCGTTGCCCAGCAAACCCGACCGACCCAAGGGATACGCCCAGCCCGACCAAGTCCGAGCGTTTTGCGAGGCCCAGAACCTCCTGTTCGCCCGCACAAGCGCGAAACTCAACTCCCGCGCACGGGAATGGGACGGCTCACTAAAAATCTTCGACGCCGTGAAGCAGCTCGTGCTCGACATCCACGAGACTCGCACACGCCCACGCCCACGCTCTGCCTCCCCTTCCAAACAGCAACAAACGGAACCCGTCGTGCTGACCAAGAGCGATTTGAGCATCAAGCCTAAAGCTGTGGGAGACTGTGGAGGCTGCAACTCACACTGAATGACACTTACGTATATTTCTAGGTATTAATTAGTTAGATGATGTTTGGTCGCACATACTTCTTACACCCAATGCTACGAGATAAAAACCCTGAAGGACCATGGAATTCATTTAATGTAGGACGGGAGTATCGTGCGCAACGACGTGTCACGTTGACTGCCTCTCGGGGGCTTAAGGAGGCACAGGCACTTCTAGTGGAGGGCCTAGGGCCCTCCTCCGTCCAGCTTCATATACACGCACACACACACACATCCAATGGCGCTCTGCCACGACTTCAGGTCGAGTTAAACTATGGGACTATGGCAAGGTGAATCCTTTGGTCCTGGTGCTGCAAGGGGCTACTAATAAAGTAGACCACGGTGCTTCAATCACTTACAGATTTCGATATTAAACCTTCTATTCAGGTCACTGGCGCTTATGCTTGCAGCTTAAACGTAACCAGAAGGCACCGCATGACGCCACAGCGCTGCATAGTGAGTGCAAGTCAAAACCATTTGCCAATTCCGCTTACGCCACCTCTCACGCAGAGCTCATGCGTCGCGCTCTGCCGCTACTGGCGCTGCTGTTGGCGCTGCTAGCGTCCATCGCCTCCGCACTCGTGATCGAAAGGTAACTAACTACCTAACTTCGTCTACAGATGCGGGGTACTCATTGGGTTACGTTGTGGTTACTGTGCTTGCATTTTCGACAGCCCGGACTGCCGATTAATGACACATGTGTACGTCAAAACTGCATTTTACAGTTTTCGTGGTTTGATACAATATGCTGATAGTACCCTGCAACAATTGCAGGTCAGGCGAGTTCACGAACCTCACGCTACTGGAAACCGGCGGACTGCAGAACTACCCAGTTGTGCCAGGTAATGTACTACCCTACCAAGTACACTACTCTACCCTACACTAGTCAGCCCTGACATTCTGCTGTGTTTTTGCAGTGTCGCCGTTCACGGCCTGCGAACCTCTGCGCGGCCAGGACTTGGCGGGCAAAGTGGCGCTCGTGCTGCGTGGGGACTGCAACTTTGTGCAGAAAGTGTGGCACGCGCAACGCGCCCACGCAGTCGCTATAGTGGTGATGGACAACGAGCTACGACACGAGTACGACAGAGATCCTGGCCTGGTCTCCGGTAGTGTCAAAATTGACTTTGTTATTGTTATTATTGATGTTATCTGCAGACCGCCGTACCACATTATCATGATGAAGGACGACATGGCCAGCAGCATTCACATCCCGTCGGTCTTCATCTCGTACGCGTCCGGCGAGTGGCTACTGGATGCCTTGAGTCGCGCTGTTCCCTGGGACCCACTACGGATCACGATCGACGCCACCGGAGAGTGTGAGTTGATGAACATGGGCAGGATGTTATTGTGAACATCTTTATTGACGGGTGCTATGGCTGTCATGGACGTAGTACCGCAAGCGTCGACGTCGAACCGCTTGTTGAAGCGCGTGATCGCCTACATTTTCCTCATTTCCATCGTCTGCGCGTTCTCGAGCGGACTGAGTTTGCTGTCGTCGGCGATTTTCCAGTGGGTGGGGAAGACTCGGCGGACGCGTGTGGCGAAGCAGCTGCCGATCGCCAAGTATGAGCGCAACATGCAACGCACGCTGCTGGAACATCTGCTGGAAGATCAGTTCGTGCTTGATCGCATTCCACTTGCGGAGATTGAGAACGTTTCCCACAGTGGTAGCCACTCTCACGAACCTGTTTTAAGCACGGCTGATGCGCCTGCAAACCCCCGCGAGACGGAAAACGCAGTCGATGATGATGACGATATTTATCTCGTGAAGGAAGAAGAGCAAGCACAACGGTCAAAGGACGAGTCGGTGGCGGACGAAACCACCTACCGGAGCTCGGCCGACTCGGATGCAGAAACTTGCCCAATTTGTCTGGATGACTTCGAGGATGGAGCCGATGTTAAGGTTCTCCCGTGTCAGCACTTTTTCCATGTGGATTGCATCAACCCGTGGCTCGAGGGCCGAAGTGGACGCTGCCCACTTTGTAAGCAAGACGCGATTGCCACGAGTACGTTATTAGGTTTGTAGGCCATGCAATGCGGCCTGTGACTAACAATAATTTGTTGCACCTTTCTTTCTACAGTTGCGGGTGCGTCCAAGAAGATCTTTGGTTTCCCGCTGCCAAGAATCGACCAAATTCTTCAGCAGGAGCATGTACGTTGCGTAAATGTACCATGGATGGTTCGAAGGGATAAGTTTCTTACTGTTGTGTTGTGGTTTTTGTCTTGTACACAGTGGGTTCATACGTTCTTCCTAATGCTGCCTGCAAGCTTTATCAGCTGCTTAATTGTCAACGCTGCCGCTTCCATCATCGGCACCATGTGGCCGTAAGAGGTTTTTCCTGCTTGAAACTTCCCAAAGAACCTCGCTTCTTATCGCCGAGAGGGAAGCAAAGCGGGCACACAGTATTTATCGCAAAATTCCAACGGTGGCCTCGCTAATGTATTACTTAAATGCACTCACTCATTATGATCATGTTTTCTGCTAGCCCTGGACTCTTCGTTTGTTCCTGCTACCAGTCAAAGCTCGGCGTGTTTATCCTTGTGATGTCTCAGCCACCAAGCACGGATGCCTTTTTCGTCCGAAGAAGTCTTGGTAAGCTTCGTTTTCTTCTCCTTTCTCCATGGCCACCATTTCCGCTTCTGTTGCTCCTCAGGCTCAGGAATCGGACGCTGAGACCAGCGACGCAGTTTGATGAACGCGTACCGGAGTTGTGTTTTCGTAGAAGTCATCTGATGGAACTTATTGACGCCCAGTAACTTGAAGATAGAGAGCGCAGCCTTGTACGGGTCAGCATACGACGCAACGAGAGCCTCTTCATGCTGCAGATCGGTGGGCTTCGGGCCGAACATTGATCGCCTCGAGCCAGGTGGCTTTGGAATGGTGATGGATTCATACTCAGTAGCTCTGCCATCGCCTCGCAAGTCTGCAAACCCTTGCTGAACGAGCGCCAATGCATCTTTGCCCGAGAGCCGAGAGAAGTATACAGCGGAAGTGGCCGCAAGCAGTACGATCATCGCTACGAACTGCTTTCGGCCGGCAACTTGCAAGAATACGAATGACATGACCACCTCAAACACGACCAAGCACACGAACGTGAGCTCAAGCGCAGTGTTGGCGATATGGCCACGTCCGGTGCTGTACGGTAGTACGTACAACGCGTTGTACTTGGTCGTGGCGAATTTGATGTAGAAGTAGAGCGCCCCGAATGGTGTGATGATCGGAGTGATCACAGTTCCCAGCAGAACCACGAGAAATACGCTTAGCACCAGCGCGTAGTCGTGACCATACAAGAAGGCACTTGGGCGGAGTGCCTTCTGCACTTCGGCGGACGTGATAGAGCGTGAATGGACCCACGGTTGTAAGGCCATGGTGTCAGCACAGCGAGTAACGTCGACGATGGCTCCGAGGAATGCACGCTGGCAGACGTACGAGATGAAGAAGGTCCCTGATACCTTGTACAGGAACGACTCAATATACGATCGGCCCCCAGTCTTTTCAATGTCCGATAGGGCCAGGTACACTGCTGTCACACCGATGCTGGGCAAGATCACCGAGCTCTGATATGAGAACAGCACCAAGTTTGTTAGTTACTAGCAATGGACGTTAGTGTCTGTGACCACGACAACGACGTACCACAACCAGGTAGGTGAAACCTTTGACGAGGAAGCTCTTGACACGACGGGAATGACTGAAGGATGGCTCCGACATTGTGAGATGAAACAGGAACGCCAGCAAGCACCAATTCACTGCAATCTGTGGGAGCACAAGTATGGTCGTGAGTCGACGCAGATAACTCGAGTCACGCCTTCAGTTCTTTACTTACCAAAAGGAGCGATGGCAAGTACGACGCCACCATTGTCAGCAGCACAGTGTTACGACGATCGAGTCCGCGATACACGTCACTGTTGGAATCGAGTTTGATGAACATGAGCACGGCGGTCGGTGTGGAAAACAGAAGCAGCAGTCCCAACGTAGCAAGCTGACGGAGCAGAAAGACAATTATCCTGCGAACCGTGTACGGTCGGTACTCGAGGCTTTGCCAGATCACGTCGTCGGGCTCAGGAGCACTCTTGAGAACGACGTTTTGAAGAACAGGAGCGAGTTGCTCCGACATGGCGCGTTCAGGTTTTCGCAACGAAGCCAACGGCCTCTCACGAAACCCTCGACGTGAGAGCGACTCTGCTGTGTTTACCACGCGACCGATGCAGGTCTGGCCACGAACATTCCGGACGAAGGCGTTGCGGGTGGCAGTGGAGTCGAAGATCACGAAGGCTGCGCCCATGCATTTCCGCTTCCCGAACTCCTCGAGCGCGTCTTCAGGGAAGAAGTCTAGCTCCTCCCGAAGAGCGAAGACTTGTCGTGCCGCAGTCCGGTCGTACGCCTCGACGGCGCTGTCGTCCACCAGACTATCGTACAAAGTTTCAAACTGGCTGTCCGACCTGCTGCCACGCTTGACTTTCACAGCTTTGGGGCTGTGCTTCGGACAGCAGCAAGTGCAGCAATAGCAGCAGCACTCGGTCACTTTTCCGTGACGGTAGATGTATCGACCAGGTTTGCAGCGCAAGTGCCACCACGCCACCTCTAGTGGCTCCGGGGCTATTACTGACCCAGGACAGCACAGGAGATTGTAGGACAATGTGCCGGTCTCGTAGGCCTCGTCCAATGCTAGGATCCGACTCAGCTTTTCCGAAAGTATTCGTCGGCGTTGGAGCAGCTCGTGCACTGCACGAAGATCTCGTAAAACCGTGATCTCATGTACCATACCTTGTGGGGGCATTGCCGTACGCAGGGCTTCGAGTAAAGAACTGTGCGTGGTGTCGAGTGGCAGTCCATGCTGAATGAAGACACTGCGAGCCCCCACGATATGTTTCGCTCTTCTGCGAAGCGCTGATGCGACCTCGTGTTGTCTCCTCAAGAGACTGAGCACAGCGAAAGCCACAAGGTAGCAATAGGCCACATGAGCCCAGTACCAGTCGCTATGCAGCGGCACATTGCTGAATGTTGTGGCTTGGTATGTGTCACCACCTTTCTGTCCACGAGCACTCCCTGGCCAGTAGTTCTACACACAACAACAACAAGCGTTAGTGCGTGAATACTCCTAATTACCTGCACAATTGGCCTTCTCAACGCACCACTGGCAACATCACAGCGAGGCTGAAGAAGCTCAGGAAGGCGAACAAGTGTCCGCAGTCTCTGTAGAAGTGCATGATAAGCGCCGCCGGGATGCCACACGTAGAGCTCACGTAGTCCCCACTGCACGAAAGCCTCCAGAAACGCTGCATCCGCTCTTTCAGCGTAGATCCCTCAAGTTCGCCATACTTTACAGCGAACGCATCGGGCGAAATGTCATCGTAGTTACTGCGTTCGAACAGAGCTTCCTGGTGTCCTCTCCATATCGGCAGATCAAGTTTTTGAAGACGCCTCCAAGCGAAAAACGCCATGCCACAGACGAAGATCAAACTGTTGAACAGCAACTGGTACCAAATGCCTTGCCATCCTTCCTCCATCCCTGCAGCGATCGAGACCACAGATCGGTCAGCACCAAGACGATAATACTCGTCGACGTTGGTGCCGCCCAGCGCATAGTCCAAGTAGAATCTCCCTGTAGCGCGACCAAACAAGGAAAACTTCTTCTTCTGCTTTTCCGGAGCTGTAGCATTGGCACCATGCATGAACACGAGCGTCCTCGGTGCCACAAGTGAATCCATTCGAGTTCCGTTCCCGTCCGTCAACTTGAGCTCCACGAACATTGGCGGAGCGTCCGGAGGCACCCACGTGTCCACTTTCAGCTCCACACGGCCATCCAGCATCACAGTCGTAACACCCGAAGGTACGTTCACTACATGGAGATCATCACACCGAACACGCGCAGCCAGAATGGCTGCGACGACAGCAATCCTCAGTAGTAATCCGGTCATGAACACTAAGTCGACTAGCTAACCAGCCCCCTGTAGCTCAGATTGAGATATCGGAGAGCCGTCTCAACTAGATAGAGGATATCTTCCCACCCGTCCAAAAGATCGGAGACCGTCCGTTCATGATGAATCAACGTGCGGTTGTCATTTATCTGCATGGATTTGAGCTTAGAAGTAGGAGAACGATGTCCCGAGTGACGTAGATGGCAATACTTGGACGTCTAACATCGTTGTGTCGCCACCAACACGTGCAAGTCGCTCGTTTACCAGAATTTCGTAGATTTCGTACGCACGTTTCAAGTCCCGACCTTGATCGGATCGACTGGCGAACAAGTCGTAGAGTTCTTGTCGAAGTTGCAATAGCTGCAACGCATGAGCTGCTCGAGTCTTGTCGGCAGATGCAACGTGGCTAGTTGAATCATCGGGTTGATCAGACATGTAGTCGGGTGATGAATCGTGGTAGATGGCCTCGATCGCAGCTTCGAACGCAAACTCCTGTGTCCTCCACTTGAGCGCGAGAGCTCGCCACGCTTTGTCTTCGTTCTCCTCTCGAATGGAGAGCGAGCGTTGTCGCGTTCCAACTGCGTCACCATTTCGTGGCTTCTGCATCGGAGCGTACGTTGACACACTCAGCAGACCATTTCGAAGTAGCAGCAACGCCACGGACGTGAAGACACGCAGAGGCATCAACACTTGCAGCTTCCGTTGACGTAACGAGTTGTGGAAGATATTCCGCAACTCGCGCTCCGTTGGGCCGAGTGATAGTGGGGTGAGTGTCTCGATGAACGCAGAGTCATCGAGCAGCTTCACTTGGGATGTCGTGGAGCTGTTTGCCGCTGCGAGACCGAAGAGCTCCTGCACCCAGTACGAGAAGAGGTGGAAGTGGTTCATCTCGCCGCGATATTTAATCAGCAACGCCAGGACCTCCTCGAAGAAGACCCATTTAGGCTCCTCTACAGTCATAGAAGTTGGCCACGGTCTCTGTTGCTGGTGACGGACGATCGGACTCCTAGCTGCTTGCGAGTTGTACTGCTTGGAATGGAACTGGTTGTAGTTTGTTGGCCGCACCATCGCACTAGCACGACGCGGTGATCCATCAGGACGTCGGCAGGTATTCGCAAGCGTTAAACTGTCAGGTTGTCCTCCTTCGTTGATCGTCGCGACAGCAGCAGCTTGGCTGTCTGGGTCAACGAAGAAGGACGAGACAATGGCCTCGAACTGGTGATAGCCGTTCGTCGGCAGATATTGTCGATACACGACATTCTCCACCTCAGTAAAAGGTGTATCGCTCCCCACAATCGAGCTTTCGTCCTCGACTCGGAACAGTAATTTCGCAAGCTCCAGAGCGTGAGGCACGTCGATCACCTCGCGCATGGTAGCGGGGTGGAACACCGGCTGGCGATGATATGATGAAGACGCCGTTCCTGCCGGGCTTTCGTCGCTCATGAGGCGATGAGCACAGAGATAGCGACACATGCAGCAGAACACAAGCTCTTCTTCCGATCTCTCGTTCGACATGAACTCCTGAAAACGCTTTACATCAGCGTCAATCGCAGCGAAATCCTCGACGCTTTCGTGAAGGTTAGCCAGCGCTGCATCAATTAGCTGCGGCAGCCCCAATCGACAGCGGAAATGCTCGCGGGTGAGCTGCTCAATGCTGAAATTGAGGGGTGTGACCTGTTCGGCAGGTTGATCTGCAGCAACAGCTCTCGAGAAAATCTGGGATCTCTGCTGACGCCACTCGGTGAAGGACAGCACGAGGTGGCAGCGAGTAGCTAGCATTTCTGCTAGACGACTCGGAGGCAGCTCCTTGAGCTTCCCTACAATCGTGTCGTAGATGTCCGAAATGTACTGCTTGAGTGATACCAGTCTCTTCCTCTGCTCTCGTGATGCGAGTGCAAGAGCCAATAGAGCTTCCGTCTCGGCCATATTGTTCCTAGTGGCAGGATAATACCTCGCTGAGCTCCACAGACTGTCGTCCAGATGCAGCTCTGCGTAGTTTTGTAGACGCAGAGCATCTCGTTCCCCAAACGGGATGCTGAGTGAGTTGTCGTCGAAGTCGTCGATAGCGTTAGCATCAGCGATATCTATTTGCTGAGCTGCCTCGATATCATCTAACGTTACGTCATTCTGTGTCTGCTGATCCAGATCATCCATCAAATCTGTTTGTGCCGAGTCATCACAGTTCAAGTCTGCATTGCTATCGTCCGGTGAGAGCTCAGCGTCGTCGCTTTCCGATTTCTCCTCCAGGACAGTCCCCAACACGACATGGAGAGAGCCTACAAGAGCTTGAGCCTCTTGAATAGTTTGTTGGAAAAGCTCAACGTCCTCATCATCAAATGCTTCGGTCGGAGCGACACTAGCAGGACGTGAAGGCAAACATCTCAGGTCATCAGATGCTTCACCATTCTCAACAGCACTAGTGCCTTCTTCACTGCTCACAGTTCGTCCTTCTCCAAGATGGAACAAGGTGATGACAGAAGCCAACTCGCGAAACGTAGTCAGCAATCGGATCAGCGCTTGTCTAGGATTTGGCTTCGTATCACCTTCCGTGACCTCCTTAGTGTCTGAGACGCAAACCTTTAAGGCATTCTCGTCATTATTCTCGTTCGAAGCTGGTGCCACCACCTCGGTAGCTGGCGTTGGGTTCTGAGCAACAGGCACTGGAGTGACTACACGTAGCGTTCGTTCACTTTCACCGGTAAGTTTTAGAGTGTTCATCGCCGAGAGTTTGGCCTTAACACTACGACGTCGATTTAATAAGTATGCTCGAACGTTAGCTTGCATGAGCTCGACTGCAGCATTCTCTTCACGCTGACGCAGTATCGTTCGCATGACAGCGCGACGATGCAGCGCTAATTGACGCTCACGAAAGCCTCGATAAGAACGTTGGATATCCAACGCTGCTGCTTGTTTCTCCACTCGAAGGGTGATGCGAGTTTGTTCCTTGCGCGCTTGGTACTTTTGGAACGCAAACTGCACTCTCGTAGCTGCTAGATGGAGTTCTTTAGCCGAGTCATGCTTCGAACGGATTGACCGTCTGCTGACAGACGCCCCGTCTCTTTGTCGTCTCCACTCTGCCTCATCGTCGTCGACGTCGCTTTCGCGGTCCTCCTCATCCACTTTCTTGTCGTTCTCATCCTGGATTCTACCTCGAACCTTACACAGTCTGAATGCTTCCTGCGCCGCAACAACGGGGGGACAACTTTTGACTTGATGATCGAGCTCTTCGACTCTCCGAGCAAGCTGCTTCTTTTCTTCCATGACTCGTTCGTGTTGTGCAGTTAATTCAGTCAATTGGTCTTGCTGCTGATTGCTCTGCAGATCCAGGATCTCGACATGGACAATGAGGCGAGCCACTGCTGCGTCGTATTGCTCGCGAATACCATGCAAAAGCTCACTCTGCTCTTTGCAGATACACTTAATCTGCCGAGCGAGTTCATGAAAACAATGCGAGTAGATTTGAGTCTCCTGACGTGTGTACTCGATCAGTAAACGTCTCCGTTCAGCAACCACAGAGGCATCGGTCTCTGTTTCCTTGCCCTCAAACTGTGGCATGGTAGCACGCATCTTGTCCAGTGTTTGTCGAAGATACAACACTTGCTGGCGGTTGTGAGGTGTTAACGCTGGGAACAGTACGGTCTCCCATTGTCCCTGGGCATTGAGAGTCGACTTGTACTGCTTTGGTGGGTAGTTTTGTGAGAGGAGGACGTCGTTGGTCTCCACAACGAAGAATTCACGCGGAACCATGGAAATCTCGGTCAAATCAGGGCTATCATTTCGGTTGGCACGCGTTCTGGGGGATAGCGCGAAGTGTTCGCTGTCACGGGGTGTTGGTGTTGGTACGTGTATGGACGTACGCGGAGAGGGTCTAATGATCTTGATCGAACTTCGCTTCCTCGAGCTGCTGCTTCCAGTAGATTCACCTCCATCCACACGTTTCCGCGAGAAGAAGCCCCCTTTGCTGTCGGCCAGATTCAACGGAGGTAGCATCTGCCTCTACGAACGTAGCAAACTGTAGATTGCTCCACTCAAGTCGATAACTTGTCACCTTCAACACAAAAATACATGCATCAAGCAGGAACTAAAATTGCGCATGACATTTTTACGTTGGTGTCGTTCGTCTTGGGATGATTCAATAAGGTTCATTCCTCCCATCGAAGTTTGAATGACAAATACTTACTTAACAAGCAGGTGGGGTAATATGACGTTACCCCCACCAGCTTCTGTCTCCATGTGAGATATTTACACTTGATGCGCAGGAATTTCACTGGGCGCGTCGTCGTCTTCAAAAGCCTCGAGCGGATGCGTCGGCATCGTGATGAAAAGCTGCTTCATTTTCCGCTGGAAGCGTCGAGCGTAAGGCTTCGGTGGAATCGCAGAGACGCCATTTCGCGACTTTCGCAGCACACGCACCTTGTAGGCACGCTCAACCTGCTTCGTGACTGTCCACTCCTGCAAGATGTCCACCAGGCCGAAATAGTACTTGCTTGGGCCTGAGACCTGGTGCGCGTGGTATGCGTGGCTCTGAGGGTACACTGCTCGCTCGGCTGGGGGTGGGCCCTGCGAAACATCGGATAAGCGGCCTCCATTGGAAAAGTCCGAGGACTCGGACGGTCTCGTGCCTTCGGATATAGCGTCGTCTTCATTTGTAGAACGGCGATTCTCGTAGAGATAAGGGCGAAAGTCGGCGTCAGTCCTTCGCTCGTGGGTGTCATCGCAGTGCACAGTGAACTCCACCGACTTCCGACGCGAGATTCCTCGCTTGTACTCCGTCGTGATGGTGAAGTGCGAGTAGTGCGTGCCAATGAGAAGACTGTAGTCCATGATGCCGGCGCTGGCGAGGTAGTTGCTATCACGAGTAAGTTGCTTCACAAGCTTTATCGCCGTTTCAGGTTCCAGCTTCAGTCTTTTCTTCAAATCGTTGTCTCGTAGAGTGATGTCGGGGTAGTGCTCTTCACCAGGCAAGAAGCATGGCTCTCCGGGCGCACCTCCAAACGTAAAGAACCGGTTGCACTTTGAGCAGCGGTACTTCTCGCCCAAGACGCAAGCGGGGGCATTACGGTCTACCCAGGATCCCTTGATATCGTATCTGCGATGGATCACTTCCGTTGTGCTCAAGAAATTCCCCATCACAATGAAGTAGAAGATTTGACCGTACATCTTCATCGCGTGAAAACCGAAGAAGCGAGGTAGGAGCGTTCCCGGATTCCACTTGAGATAGCGCAGGTAAGTGGGCAGCAATCTGAGCAACACGTCCTTCTCCTTTGCCGTCGTGCTCTTGACCAAATACTTGCGATCGCATGTGTTGAAAACGAATGCGCCACTTCGGCCTTCGCTAATCCGTTCATTGATCGTAGTACGGAACGCGAAAATGTACTCGGCATCATTGACACCGTACAGTTGGCGAATGGATGCAAACACGCGCGGCTGGAAATCGTAGAACTGCATTTCCGTCAGAGCCATGGGTATGAACGTGAAGCGCATGTGGCTCGGATTGTCACGTGGTTCCTCCACTACTCGCACCGTCGAGTTTCTCATTTCTCGCAGAATTGGCATTGACCTCGGAGGGATTGTCATCGACCCTACACTTTCGCTGATTGACGAGGACGATACCAACTGCCTAATTCTCCGTTGAGGAGATCGTTGCCAGTCCAGTTGGAACGTGTGATTGTTTCCGTTTTCTCGCCGCATCCGGTGGTGGTGCTGTATGGACTCAATGATGCCATTCGTCGCCATGTGAATCATCTGCTTCCGCAATGCCACATTAAGCTGCGGGTTCATTAGTCTCTCTTCGTGCTTGTGTGAATCATCACGCTTGATATCGCTTGCTTCCGTACATCCTGAACTATCACCACCGGGAGAAAACGACGCCCGCATTATGAATTCATTCCCGTATGGTGACTGCAACGTCAAATCTGCCGGGTCATCGGGATACAACGAAGGAAAATACGGTGCATTGACCACAATCCAGACGATGATGTTGACGCATCCACGGGAAGCATGCAGGAAAGCACTGAGGTCGATTAGCTCTTGGAACAGCGTCTTTCCCAGCAAGGACTTGACTGTCACAGTGTTGGTCATGGCAAAGAGACAGATCATCAGGAAAGACCACGAAATGAACACCGCGCAGGTGAGCATTCCGTTCGACAGCACCCGACGTCGCACTTCAAAAGTCTCTTCCAGTCCGCGACGTAGTCGGCTTCGAACGTACACCATGCACGCGAGACCGAAGAGCAAGTACACCACGACGCACACGTGATACAGGATCCACTGATGCCAGAAGAAGCCCGGCATGTCCGTGTTGTGGTGGAACCAGATAAACCGCTGGTCATTGTCACCGGCAGCTTTGACGCAGTCAGGGTTCGTATCGTCCATCCTGATGCACTCAGCCTCCGCGTCACCGAGAGACCACAGCACGAGTCCACACACAATGCCGCTCAGCACCGAGTAGAACCAGTAGACCCTAAAATTGTGCGCGTACGACGTGAACGGGTTCGTAATGGACTGCACCATGTCAACCGGGATAGCAAAGAACCAGAACTCCCCCGCAATCAGCAGCGCCTGCGTGATAGCAGCGATGCGGAACGGCAGCACAACCGAGTCCGAGAACTCCGTCACGCAGTATTCCGCCACATATATCATGGCCAGCAGCAGGTCCACCAGACTCTTACTGAAGATCAGTGGGTTCGGGTGCGCTCTGACTGCTGGACTCGTGAGGAACGCCACGATAATCACCAAAGTAAAGGCGCTAGAGGCGATAGCGCCCAGGAACAAGTACTCATCTGCACTGTAGCTCCCCACCAATGCGATGGTGGAGCACGCAACTCCCAGCAGCACCAGGAGACCAGCAATTGCAACCACGAGACCGGAGCAAGGCCCCGTGACGAGCGCTCTGAAGCAGCTGCACAAGGACAAGAGCCCCGATCTGTGGCGAACACGTCTCCGACCTCCGCGTTGCTGTCTGTAGCGAGACTTGGAGAGCTTCTCGACCGGGTCACTGGACAGAGAGATGGAACAGAAGGAGCCACTGCAAGGCAATAGCAATAGCAGTTGGGGGGTTAAGTTAGCAGATTAATGATGGAATGACACACAGAATGATGACGCACTGGTCTCGGCCACGCAGCAGCGCGTCGCTCTCGGAGGCTGGCGGCGGATGCCCCATACAAGAGAAGAAGGTTTCGGTTATGTGGCAGTCCAGGAGGTGGCGCTTTAAAGAGTGCGTGGAGCTTGGCTTCGATGCAAGCGCCGGGAAGTGAGGAGGCGTCCAGGCCGAGACTTGGCTGCCTCTTGACGTCTCTGCCAGCTGCTTCAGATGTGCCATTTAGTCGGTACATTGGCTAATGTTGTAATTTTTTAAAAAGAAACTTGAGGATATTCTGAAACATGATGTTGAAGTACTGAAGTACGAAGTAAGTTACTATGTAGCCGCCTAAGCTTACGAAAAGTATCGACGTTGAAGTTGTTGCAGGACTCGGTGGCGCTGTGTAGCGGCTACGGCGCCGATGATGCAGCCTGCGATTGCCGCTGCTCCAAGAGCTGTCCAATTCATCGGAGGTGCTTCATTTGTCGTTTGTGTAAAGAGTTCTTCGGTGTCTTGGCCCGAAGTCATCGTGGTGGAGCCGATGGAGAGCATGGACGAAGAGCGCATCTCTCTGTCGAGGGTTTGCAGAAACTCTTTCGACACGAGCGGTTTCTGCTTGAGAAATTGGCGACAGTATGTGCGTGGTTGCTGGAACAGACGAGGGCGGGAGTTCGACAAGCGTAGCTTTGTTGCAAAAAGACGAAAACAACCGGAACATGCAGGTCAAGGACAATAATTGCTCAGGAAGCCCTCAAAACCATTCCTCGTAGCTTTCGTACCCGTACAGCGATGGCATGAAGTGCGGTGAGAATGTCGGACATGTTATCCTACAGTGAAGTACGCAGTGGTGGAGCACATACAGACACCCGTTAACGGCCAGCTAGTGACACAGGTGTGAATGAATGGAGCGAAGTGCACGTACCACATAGTTTTTGGCGCTACTCGGCTTCTTCCCAACCGTACAGGTAACCACGTGCTCAAGTTGAGGCTCGCGCTCAGCAAATGCGTGGACAGCTGCAGCAGAATAGCACAGTAACCAAGTAAGCAGAATGAATCGCTTGTCTGGACAAATATTAATCGGTAGTAAAGCAGAATACGCACCCTGGAACACCTTCTCATCCGACTCATCGTCACCGACGACAAAAGCAAACTCAGGTACATCTACCCGCTCCTTCAAAACATTTAGGATCAATGAGACTGCCACAGCCTTGCTGACACCGAACTGATGCACTTCCACGTATCCTTTCGCGCGGATTATAGTGGCTTCACCCCTCTGCCATCAAGAAAAAGGTGAAAAATTCACAAAGTAGCGAAGGATAAATGCTACTATGCTTACCTCCAAAATCTTGCGAAGTTGAGCACAAAGCTCCAGCGACTGGATCTCTCCATATTCTTGATCGCTGTTGCGGTAGTCGTACAACAATGACGCTGCATTCTCAACAAGGAAAGAACCGTTTGTTCGCGCTGCGTATGCCTGCATCACGCGTTTGACGTCGTCTTTCCAGTCGAATGTGCGCTTGGCCTCATCACATACACACTCCCAGTGACCTCTGCCCGCTTGTCTTATGAACAATCCGTTCTCTGCAATCAGATTCAAGTTCGAGATCGATCCAAACTGATCCTCAAGTGCCGCGCGCTGGGTATTGCTGGCGATAAACACAATGTTACAAGGATCAGCACATAGCGTCTGAAGAATAGCTCTGGTTTCGTCAGAAACCGGCTTTCGAACTTTTCCATCGATGTATCGCGTAGCAGCTTGGCCCGTGCAATTTCCACCAGACCGGTCGCTATTATCCAAGTTTTGAGAAGACAGGTCAACACAACCTCCGCGATGTGAGAACTGCGCGCCCTCCTCATCGAAGATACTTGCAGTGGAACTCAAGGTCCCTCCGTAGTCAAAAATGAAGAGGCGGCGCGATGTACTCGTGCATTTCTTCACTAATTCATCAACATCCAGGCATACAAAACCCGCCTCGAAGCGCATAACACGGAAGTCAAACCCGAAGCCGACTTGAACAACTTCACCGGACGTACCATCTTCCATCTTCTCGGTAACAGCTGCTACATCGGCTAGAAGTCGTTCACCCCACGGCGTCGCGTCGGACCTTCCCACCAAAAACTTGTAGTTCATGTAAAATCTGTTGTGTTTTTCATAGTAGCTCATCCCGCAGGCTTTGGCAAACGCAGCAACCATATCGTCCGTTTTCCACGGGTTCACAGCCAAACTGCCGCTCAATATTCGGCTATACGCGCTAAACTCCGAAACAATCATGATACCGAAGCTGCGATCTAAGCCGCCAACGTCAAGAGGGCCTCTTGGGCTGCTCCAACCTGTAGAGTTTCTCGATTTGCTCTGAATATTTCGGTGTTGCGCAATCATATACTCGAAGGGGAGTAGTGAAAGCCCTCCGCGAACGCAGGTGTCGAGATAGATATCACACATACGCCAGAGAATGACTCGCTCAGCACACGTGGTCTTCCGCTTTTCTTCGAAGTATACCACAACTCCTCCAGGTGGAGCGTACCGGCGGTTGATCTCCTCCGTGAACTTGAGGACATAGTCCCGAGTGCGGTGATAGTCGTTGGGCCTTGAATCGAGCATGATACCAATTTGCACAAGGACAACGGAGCCGCGCTTTTCAGGGTGGGTCGCCAAGAATCGATCAAACGCGCGCAGTTTCAACGGGATGGCTGTGAGACCCTCCACGCGATCGACAGATCCTATCACAATTCGACGCTGCTCCGGGTCACTTCCTGCCATGATGGCGTTTTTAACGTGTGCTGCGAAGTCCAATGCAGCACCATTTACATCAGCCTCATTCTGATCAAGCATTTCGTACAAATGAGTCACATTCGGCTCGACATGCGAGCAGGAGATGTGAATCTTGCGTCCATTGTACTCGATGACCAACATGCCATTCGGGCACGTCTTGTAGTCCAGTCCCAGCAATCGTTTGCAGCTCGTAAGAAAATGTCTCGCATGCTCAAAGATCAGAAATCCAATGTGATCGGCGCACAGCATCGCTCGAAGGATCTCCGTACGCATCGCAAGACAACGAAAGATTTCACTGGAAGGGAACGGCACGTGCAGATACATCGTGACGAGTGCAGTACGCAATCGACGCAGCAAGTACGACGGCAACATCAAGAAGTGGAAGTCGTGGAGCCACACCAAATCTCCACCATGATAACTCTCCACCACGCGGCGCGCGAACGTCCTACACTCATGACCCCGTCCACCACAAAATTATCAAAACTACTACATAACTGCATCCTCTATCAACGCCTACGTACCTGTTCACACTGCAGTAGTCCGACCAGCACATGTCCTGCGCCGCCGGATTCCACGACACAGGGTCACACCATGCGCTCTTGACGCCGCTGCTCTCTTCCTTCCTCCCTCCGAACCACGTGTTGGTCTTCTCCTCCTCGCAATCCAATTGCAACTCGGCAGAGTTGTAGACGTCCACGACATTGTGGAACACTGGCCAGAGTACGCCCTTGCAGAAGCCCTGGAAGTAGCGATGGGCCACGGGCGGGTCCAGGAACACGGGGACGCAGCGCAGCGCCAGCAGTTGCTTCTCCAGCGCCGCCTCTTCGCTCTTGGCCACGAAAACCTCCGGACAGCCGATGAACAGCGGCGAATACTGCTCCGTGTCCCTTACGAGCGTGCGGTACAGCATGGCGGTGGCGCCGGTGGCCCACGAGACGTCCCAGCCGCTCGGCGATCCCGCGTTGCGCTCGAATACGAGCGGCAGCACGTTCACCACGATGAGCACCGTCTTGGGCGGCGACGATAGGGGGCGGGCGTGCGACATGACCTTTACTCCTGTGGGGTATGCGCGAGTCGGCGGGGTTCGAAATGGACGCTGCTTGGGTGGTGCACCCCTTGAAGCTCATCTTATTAACTTGAAATTTGTATTCGGGATCAGGTACCGCTGGTCGTAAGATAGTACCGTAACTTACAACAACTTGCACCATACAGGATTCATACATGTACCTAGCTTATCCTATATTGACTGCCTAGTCGTACTGCCTAGTTGTGTTCAAAGATGTAGAGTGACTGTGAGCTGTTCCAGGACACAAGTTGGTGGGGTATTTGCTGCAGCAATCGAAAGTGTGAGGAGTTTTGCAAGGTGTTCTTGTAGTCGATGACGAGAGTTCCGGGCTGAAGTTCCGCTTCGAGTTTGTGTAGGACCTGCTGGTGCAGCTCTGCATCCCAGCATTGCGATGTGAGCAGCAGTATCGAGGTCTCCCGCACCGGAACGGTAAGCATGTCGGCGCATACGAAGCAGCTTTTGTCCTTAGGAATCTGCAGCTCCCCGCGTGTTTGCTCTGCTACGTCGTGCAGGAACGGCAGAATCTCAACACCCACACAAGTAAGACCTAGTGCAAGAGCTGTGAAGAACACGAGAGACCCGGACGACGACCCGAAAACGGTCAACGTCGCCTGCTTTGGGGTGCGTGCAATGGCATCCAGCACGGAATTTTGTGTGAAGACGTTTAACCACGTCGGGAACGGAGTGCTGCCGTACGCAAAGTTTTCAGCAGAATAGTCGCTGCCAGGACCCGAGAACTCCTGCTGGGATTTCAGAAGTCCCCGATGGAACGCGAGCTGCTGCTCTTGTTCTCTCAGCCGCGTAACCAATGACTTTAGACGTCCTTTGTCGGTAGAGCTAACGCTCGGTAGATTATGTATCGACAGGACATCGTTGACTTGGGCCACCGCAACAAGTTCGTCTTGGCTCTTCTGGAAACGCTCTTGCCGGATACTCTCGATTGTAGGGATCTTGCAGTGAGTGCCGATTTGAGTGGCAGATAGCAATTCTGCGATCTGATCCATTTGCTCTTCAGTCACCAACGAAGCACCGGAGCCCTGATGGTCGGCGATTTCATGCTTACTTTGGAGAAACGATGCATTGATGGCTTGTCGGAATCCTTGGAGACATGACAGGATTTCCGACAGGAGAGTACGTAACACACGCTTTGAACCAGAACCAGAGGCTTGGTCCAAATTACTGTGAACAACGTGAGCAGCAGTTTGAACCTAGCAAGTACGCCAAGAAGAGAACGTCAATAGCACAGCGATGGTAAGATACGAATCGAAATGGTTCTTCCGGTACCTGCTTGAGAATGCAGCAGCACTCCTCCCAATCCAAGGACACCATACACGAATCCTCCTTGTGTTGCGACGTTTCGATGACGAGAGTGAAGCGCCGTCTATTTACTTAGTGCAGTTCGTCGAATGTAAGCAGATCAAAGAAATACCACGATGGCTGTGACGTTGTCGCCGCTACCCCTTGCAAGAGCCTCGTGGACAAGAACTTGCGCAGCCTGAGACTGCTGGGCGACAGGCATGGATCCCACCATGTCCACAGCCTCTTGGTCACTAAGAACATCCCAGACGCCGTCGCATCCCAGCACGACGAATGGATAGTCGGTCGCTGGCTCTAGTCTGGGGAATACATTACAGGAGACAAGCAGCACGATGTCAGACTTCGATGGCGTACCGCGAGCTTATTAGAAGATTCCCTTACCGTGTCGCGCTGGTATGCGGTCGTGCGACCACGAACTGTTTGAGATCCCGGTCTCCGAAGCTCCTGCGATCGATTCGCCAACGTTAGAGTATAGCACCACGACTGTACATGTGGGTAGGGAAGTTACCGGGAGACTGCAAGCACGCCAGACACTCGCTGTTGAATGACGAAGCCGCCCTGTTGGATTATCCGTTCTATCTCGTTGTGATCATTAGCCTTGTGATCCTGGACACAGTGAACAACTCTCGTCAGCTCGACGTTTGGCGATCAAGCACTTTAATATGTGATATGGTCTTCCTACCTTGGAAAGCCGAATTGCTTTCCCCTTGCAGCTAACCACGGCACGACTGCAAGAACCACGCCACAAACGTTAACACTACGCCGTGCAGCCTCATGTTGCAAATGTCCGCGTACCTATCGCCAACATTGGCGACATAGAGCGTCTTGACGCCATTTTTCTCTAAAACCAGTGCAGTCACTGCCGTGGCGCCCACCGACCCCGAAAAAAACTGACAGCACTCCATGTCTGAGATCAAGTAGCCGCTTACAGGTCGGTCAACAACAACACTCTGTCAGGCACTCTCAATCTCTCCGCTTTCAATAAATGACAGCCAATACCGTTCAAGTCGCTGCTCTACAGTGCTACCATCGTCCGCCAATTGCAGCTCTGTCGCGATGTTCTCATGCAGCACTCGTTGCAAATACGTCGACACGGAACGACCTGGACACAATTCTCGATCTCGGTCAGATGACTCTGGACACACAATGAACAAATCTCCGCACAAACGCAACGTAATTATGCAGGCCATTACCCCCGTGTCCGTCGTGAATAGCAAAGTAGCCGTTCTTTGGGTGGTGCAGGAATCCGTCTACGATGCGAATCGTGTCTTCCATCGTCTTGCGGTGCTCAGCATTCTGCAGGTGTCGCCGCAGAATGTCAGTCAATGCATTAGCAACCTACATATAGTAGCGTGTTGTGCTACGAAGCTCACCATTTCCTCGCAGATGCTCACGCATCTGCAGCAACTAAAGGCCTCATCCATTTTTGCAAAAGTGACCATGTGAAAGTCCCTTTAATTCACATTTACATTTAGGCAGATACACGTGTGGAAAAGATTGCACTATTTGGAACTGCGTCCCGAATCAAGTGTCCAGTTGAGTCTCTAACCGCAGTCCAGAAGAAGCCAAGCATGGGTCGTCCGCGCATTAGTGTCGCCGCTGTGGCGCTGTCGGCGGCCACGGGCATGACGGTGGCTGCTGTTTCCATGATGGCATACTACCGCTTCCAGCACCCGCAGGAGTTCGCGGACGCCAGCATCCGCATGACGCACCCAGAGCTGTCGGACGATTTCAACCGCAAGTGGGGCCTCTTCGGCACGGGCATCATCGACTCGGTGCCGCAGAGCGTCAAGAACCTGTTCGACGTGCCCGACATGGCCGAGCGCTTTGAGCATCAGAAGAAGAAACGAGAGGAGCAGATCCGCCAGACGCTCGAAGACCTGCGTCCCAAGGGCAAGTAGGCAGACGGCTAACAGAGTCATACTACTAGTAGTACTACAAGACAACGAACGTCCTGTAGACGCCGTTTGCCGTAATGAACCTGTAACTCTCACTACAAGGCGTCATTCAGATGTTTTACAGGCTTACTACATGTACCTTACTCTACAGCACAGCTCAATAGCGTGGCAAATACGGTGAATGAGATAATTAACAGCAGATGCAAAAAATAGACACCGAGTCTCGGCAGCAAAGTCGCATGTATTCAACATGTTCTTATGGCACTCGTCAGCCACAATGCAGCGAGTCTCTGGGTGTAGAGAGCTAGCACTACATTTACGAGCGGTAGCGGCGCAGCGACAGGGTGTTGCGACGCTTCCAGTTCTGGCGGAACGACGAACCCTGGATCTTGTTGGCGCGGTGGCCACGCTTGCGCAGACCACGTCCCTGGCGGCCGGCCGACGTGAGGCCACGCTGCTGGCGGCCCTTGTGCACGGCGTTGGCGATCCAGTTGATGCGCGGGTCGCGACGGATGACCTTGTGCGAGTGGTCCACCATGATGATCTCGAAGTACTTGTACGTCGCGTCCTGGTTCACCCAGTACGAGTTAAGCACACGCAGGTTCGTGAACTTGTTGCCGGCGCGCTCCTCGGCCACCGAGCGCAGGTTGCGTTCGAACTTGAGCTCGTTGATACCGTGGTGCTTGGGCTTACCGTACACGATACCCTTCGAGTTCGGGCGCTTGCGGCCACCGCGACGCACGGCAACGCGCACGATCACAAAGCCCTGCTTGGCCTTGTAGCCCAGACGGCGGGCCTTGTCCACGCGGGTGGGGCCGTTCACGCGGTGGATGACCGGCAGCTGACGGTACTCCCAGGCGCGCACACGCAGCAAGAAGCGCAGCACATCCGACTGTTTACGCTTCCACAGCTCCTCCAGGTACTTGTAGGCTCCCATTCTTCTGCGACTTTGCTAAAAGGAAATGCCCCGATACAAATCGTCGATGGCAACCAAGCGTGCCAGCCAGCCAGTCATTCAAAAGGTCCCTCTATTGGAGTACCGTCAGTACGACGGGACACAATAATACGAAATGCAATTTACTGTGTACGTTTGATAAAGCACGTTTTAATGTGCACCACACCAAAATGGCTTCTTGAAGTTGGTTCTCGCGATGTTGACGATCACTTCTGGATCTAGAAACCTTCAATGACAATGCTGACGACTGCGATGCGCGCGAAGACGGCACTGCAGACGCCCCGCTTAGCACCGCTGACCCGCTGGCTAAGTGTGGCCACGGAGGCGACGCAGTTCAAGCTGGAGATGCTGGGCGGCAAGGACGCAGGCATTGCGCTCTTCACGATGGACCGCCCCGAGGCACGCAACGCGCTGGGCCGCCAGTTCATGGCCGAATTCCGCCAGGCGTTGGACCAGGTCCGCTACGACCCCAAGATCCGTGTGGTGATCGTGCGCAGCGTCGTCCCAAAAGTGTTTTGTGCGGGCGCAGACCTGAAGGAGCGTCTGGACATGACGCCTCCGGAGGTGAGTCTGGCCATTTGGATTCAGATGATAAACGCATGTTGGGGACTGAATTGCTGAGTGTTGTGACAATACAGGCAGCGGCTTCTTCCCGTGGCTATCGCACGGGGTTTACCGATTTGGAGCAGCTTCCGATGCCGACGATTGCTGCAATTGAAGGGGCCGCACTTGGTGGAGGCATGGAGATGGCGCTGGCGTGCGATCTCCGCGTCGCTGGAGCCAAGGCGATCCTCGGGTTCCCGGAGACATCGCTGGCGATCCTTCCTGGGGCTGGTGGTACCCAACGAGCCGCTCGCTTAATCGGTATGATAGCCCTTTTGCTGTGAAGCTGTGCCGTGATGCTGACATTTAACTCGTTGTTGAACAGGCATCTCGAAGGCCAAGGAGCTCATCTTCACGAGCCGCCGTCTTAGCTCCGAGGCTGCTGAGAAAGTTGGTCTGGTCGACTACGCCGTACCTGAAGGTAAGACCTACGACAAGGCGCTAGAGATCGCCCGCGAGATACTGCCCAATGGACCCGTCGGCGTCCGCATGGCCAAGGAAGCGATTATGAGGGGCTCCGAGGTGGACATCGCCTCCGGCATGGTCATCGAGAATGCCTGCTACGCGCAGGTGGTCCCAACCAAGGACCGCATTGAAGGGTTGATGGCCTTCAAGGAGAAACGCAAACCGCAGTACACGGGCGAGTAGAGTGACTTTACTAACACGTAAAGTCGGCATAGCCTGCGCAGTAAACCGGTTGCTTACGTTATGATCAGTAGTGTGCAGTAATTTGGTAGATTTTGTTACGATTCGTCTTGTACGTCATTGGTTGAAATACGTCTTGGTTTTGACAAAATTTGTGTCGTGCGGTACTTTTAGCAAATCATGATTGACACTAACCGACCCCCTCAGCCTGAAAGCACAGCAGGATACGGCACACGATGGCGTCAGGAGACAAGCACGAGCTCAACGAGCCCTGGGCTATATGGGAGCAGCGCGAGCAGGGGAAGAACATGTCGTACGGCGACAAGCTGTTCAAGCTCTGCACCTTCAGCACCGTCGAGGAGTTCTGGGGCTACTGGAACAACGTACCGTCGCCCAGGTGAGCCAGCCAGCCAGCCAGCCAGTCGTCCTGCAACGAGCTGTAGCTTGCATTGTTAAGGTTGCGGCATTGTCTAACGTATGGATTGCATCGTGTTATGTGGGGATGGTCCAATGCGAGCAGCCAGGTGCTGTTTGACGGCTTTACGCGCAAGAAATTCGCAGACCGAACTGTGGAGGGCTTCGCTGTCTTTAAGGAAGGCATTGTGCCAGAGTGGGAGGACCCTGAGAACAAGAACGGCGGCGAGTGGTCCATCCGGAAAGGTTCGAGCACTTAACGTCGTGTATCGGGGCGCAATGTGAAGTGCATGTTGACTAACTATTGGTTTTGCAACTGCCAGAGGTGGGAGCTCAAGAGCTCGATGAGTTCTGGGAGAAGCTAGTGCTAGGTGCCATTGGAGAGCTGATCGACCCGGGCAATGAAGTAACGGGCGTTCGAGTCATCCACAAGGTACGCGTCGTGGTTGTGGCGAATCTACCTGGTAGCACTATGGCGCTGGTATATAAAGTGGTCTGACTCGAGACTACACCACTGATTGCATTTGCATCAACAGAACAACAAGAAGGACAAGAAGGACTCGGGCAACAACTACCGCTTTGAGATCTGGCTGCGAGGCATCAGTCGCGCGAAGGCCGACGAGATCCGCAACAAGACGCTGGAGGTGGTCAACCCAGGCAGCTCCGGCACGCCGTGGGTGTCCAATGAGTTTTTGTACAAGAAGCACTAAGTGTAACGGGCAGCAGTATGTTTGTGTGCGATACCCCTCGGGCCACGGAGACGCTCCTACGATAAATGGCGACGCAACAGGAAGGAAGACAGCTCGCGTGTCGTGTTATCCAGAACCCACAAGTCCAGCAGGAAGCTCCAGTGTTCCAGCAACAACGCACCAGACGATGGAAACAGGGAAGATAGGGGGAGAAAACACGAAGAGGAGGCGGAGGAGGCTCGTCCTCGGATTTCACACCTTGGGCAGGATAAAAAGGCAAAATAAATAGAGAGCGGGTGATGGCAGCTGCTACAGCAATACGATAGAGCATCGGTATTGGGCAGTTGAAGTGCCAGGAACCAGTAGACGAACTTAAGGCGAACTTAGCGCTCATTAGACAATTAAGCCTGTCGTATCGGTCATGGCCGACAAAATGAAGATGCTCTTCTCGGACGCGCCTCCGGACGCGCTCGAGTGCGTAAAATGCTGCACACTGCTACTGCAATAAAGTTGCAAGTGTTAATCTGATTACTATTTGCTATGTTCGGCGCAGGAACTTGCTGTCTCCAAGGCGCAAGCTTGTGTACGGGTTGTTCGCCTTTGGACCTGGCACTGTGCTGGGGCTGTACCTGTACTCTGTGAAGAAGCGGATGGAGCGAGAGAACGAGGCCTTGCGTCTGGAGCAGGTGGAGGGCGAGTTGAGCGTCGTCCAGGAGCGACAGGACAAGGACTTGGCACTGGCCAACGCTATTCAGGAGATGCGCGACCGTCTTCGACGGCTGGAGGAGGAGGCTATTGCTAGTCGACAGAACGCTGCGAAGGTGGCGAGTGCTGCCAACAGTAAGGCAGATAAGGAGAAGACGGAGGCGTCAAAGGCAGCGTCAATTGCAGGCGAGAGCAAGATCGAAGCGGCATTGGCTGTGCTCAAGTCCAAAGAGCAGCCTGATGAGCAGAAGCAAAAGGCGGCGGCTTCGCCTAGTTGGCTCAGCTCGTCGCTGGACGGATCGCAAGGACGCAGAGACAAGCGTCATCAGGAGATGCTGCAGCAAGATGTCGCGGCGTACATTGCCAAGCAGAAGGAGCAGACCAAATAATGAACGCAGCACATCCACCACACAAAACTTGACAGCGTTCGTTCGATACACCACAGCTTGCTACTCCTCGCAAGCTGATCTTATATATATATTGTCCTTGGTAATTGCTTGACCTCCAACATTTATTCGAGGCCGAAGCCGAAGACCTCCATTTGCGACACCATAGTCAAGTACGTTTCCAGCTCCTCCATGTCGCGGTACATGGGCAAGTCGAGCCGGTTGAAGCACGTGTGCGCCTTGGGGAACAAGTCCGACGCGTCCTTGCATCGTGGCACGAACTGGATCGTGAACTGGTGGATGATACCGCTGGAGCTCATAAGACCGCGGAAACCCTCCACAGGCACACGACTCGTTCCTGTGACGAACTGCAGCAGTTTTGCACGCTCATCTGGCGCAAGCCCTTCGACCACAATCCAAAACCATTCTAGCACTCCATTCTGCTCTTCTTCAGTCAGTTTGCCTTTCTTGTTTTCCTCGGACTTGATGTAGCGCACGTGGGTGTTTGCCCGCCAATCCGCAGTATCAATAGTGGGAATACCGCACAGAATAAGCTCAAGTTCCTGGTAGTCAAATACGGAGAGCAGCGCCTTGGGCACCACGTCGTAAATGCCCATGAGGAATTCCTGTAGCTGATCAGCAATACTGTCGAGCATGCGGTGTTCGAGGATAAGTCGTACGTATTCCTCCTTGTTTTCATCCGTCACGTCAATGTTGCGCCCATTTTCCCTGAGATCCACTTCGGCACCGTTTTCAAGCATCACACTGAAAGTCAGGCAAAGGTCTTTCACATGATTGTTGCTGCGAAGCCACTTGCAGTTCCGGTGCAGCTCTTCGTCGAGGAACTCAAGGTCGGAGAACGAAATCGGAATGCCCAGGACGTGCTTAAGCAACGGCAGAGCCAAGTGCACATCAAGAACAAGACCCTCGAAAAGTGCTTTGCCGATCAAGATGCCAGCTAGACGGAACAGCTTCAAGTGGTTGTCGTTCTTCTCACCAGAGAGCGGGTCAATCCAGTAACTCATGTCCTCACCCTTCGTGGGGATAAAGAGACCCATCTTCTCACTGAAGATCTGCTTGCAGACGATTCCAAACCACTCGCGCAGCAAGCCTCCGGCGTCAATGCCCGGCTCGCCCTCGAACGTGATCTTCAGATACGCGTGAAGCGCATCAGGTGTTGCCTCGACGAGCTGCAGCGATTGCTGGATGATACGCTCCCGCGTCACCGCTATACATCAAGACAACCTCAAAGTCAGCTTGTCGGCTTCAATGCTATTGACGAGGTAAATAAAGAGGATGCGTACTCAGCTTAGCAACGGCTTCGGTCACGGGAGTCGCAGTGCGGGACAGCTGCACCAAGAACCACTGCTTCTTCATGCGGAACCCAAGAGCCATCACTCCCTAACAAACAGCAAACGAGAAATGATTACCTTCGACATAAGACCTGTTAGAAGCGAGCTGTCCTATTGTCACCGATGCTCACCTCAAAGTCGATGTTCTCGAATCCCTTCCGCATGGCGTCAAACGACTCCATATCGATCGACACTTCATCTGCCTTGGTCCACATCAATCGTCCCGAAGCGTCATACATCGACACAAAGCCCTGCGAGCGCAGGTTATGGTAGTCCGTCACCCTTTCACCGTTCGGCCCAGCCAAAGACGTCGTTTCCGACTTCGATGGCAGTGTCGGCAACGCAGCATCTCCAGTCTGCAACTCCGGCAATGGATCCACCACGTCTGTGCTGTTCTGACGGACCCAATGGAACTTGCCATCCGTCAACTGTTTCCGCTGCCAGAGTCGTCGTCGGAACGCACCCCGCTGTCTCTGCGATAGGTTCTTCCTGGCCGCCATCATGTTCATCCGGCGCTTGAACAGCGCGCGCTGTCGTGCTCTCAAGGCCTCCATATCGTTCTCTTCGCCCGCTCCACCGGCCACATCAGCGCCGGTTATCCCTCGACTGTTGTTGCGTAGCAACATCCGAGAGCTCTTCCGTCGTCCGAACTCTCCGCCCATCAGGAACCCGATGCTCGTGCCACACATGAGGCAGGTCTTGCGTTTGGTGCTGTTCGCCAGGCCGCAGACGACGCACTGCCAGCCTTTGCCCTCGTCATCGAGTGTAGTCTCTTCCAACTGGTCACGACGCAGCAGTCCGTCCAGGAGCTCCGACTGCGTGTTGTCCTTGCGGTACCAGCACATGTAGATGATGGTGGCCACTGCTACGACTGTGGCCACGCCCAGCGTGATGCCAACCCATTTCACGGCCGACACGACGCTCTCTACGTCGCCGGACTGCGACGACATTGCGGCGAGCGTCTCCGACTCGATAGTGTGATGAACAAAAGTGAATAGAGCGAGTCTGGCGGCGAGGACGTCCGAGTAGACAGGGATAAAGTATGGACTGAATTAAGTACGAAAGGAAGTGCAAGCTGGCGTGACTCATGCTTGTCATGCCACACTTTGATTGGCATCGTGTAAGCATGAGGTACGATATCACTTCGGCCAGGTTCACAACTGCAAGAAGCAGGCTATTGCTGCAAGTGCATTGCGTGGCCGACGGCTGTGTACTGCTTTGGTAGCGCTATAAAGTATAACCTATAATCAATTGAAAGTTGGTATCCATGGATATCGGCACGTTGTCCGCTTCAATTATCTAGGAATCCGACGCATGTCATTTATACTCAGCCGGCATCACGATAAGTTCACTTTAATGCTTACCAGTACCACGACTTTCTTCTTCTCAGCGATGACGAAGATGCAGCAACGCCCCAAAATCGGTGCTTACGTCCAAGTGTCCATAATTCCGATGCTGTGTTTGCTGAGTTAAGGACGAGAATTGAAACGAAGCAGAGGAGACCACGAAATCTCGGTGCCCCCCGGCAGGACACGAAAATTTGTTCGGAGTAGGAGCGGACGAATGCGTCTTTCCAATGTGTTCTCCTTGGTGTCGACGATACTCCACGCCGTGGCATCGTGTGCGTCAAAGACCGGAGAACCGGCCGGTAGAGAGCTTTCACAATGCAATGCACGGCAAAATCTAGTTGACAGTTGGCTGGAGCAACACGATATTTACTTGCTGTCCGCAGCTGGCTAGAGAGCGAAAGTGGTCGCAGCTGGGCCGCATTGCAGCATTCGAAGATCCTTCACCTTGGTGGCCTGCTGTGACAGGGTAGTCGACAAAAATTGTACCCACACCACGTGCCGCCCCTGGCTTTAAAGCTCGCATCATTTAACCCCAATCCAGCTGCAACTAAGATTTACTACCAGCATAGTCCGTATATCCAGCTGTCTGTATCCTACCACGTCCGTATTTGAACTCGTACCTAACAAAACCAACTTTACCACAAGTCGGCATTTCCACATTCGTCGACAAGCACCACAGTCCAGTCTTAAGCGCTGCAGTAGACGATGCCGTTCCTACACGTGACACTGCGCGGCGCGAAGGACCTCCCGTCCAGTGACTTCAGCCTCGCCGGCGGCAAGAGCGACCCGTACGTGATCTTCAAGCTCAACGGCACCAAGCACCGCAGTCCGTGCCTCAAGAACACGCTGAACCCGGTGTGGGACCCTCCGGAGCACTACGTGTTCCCCGTTCCGGACGCTGCCAGCGCCGTACTTAACGTGGAGGTCTACGACATGGACACGTTGAACCCGGACGACCTGCTGGGTACACTCGTGGTGCCCGTGGCCAAGTTCGCAGACGAGCTGGAGGTCTCGACGCTCGAGAACTACCCACTCTCGGTGGAAAGCGAGTTCTCGGGCCAGAAGCGCAACAGTACGCTGCTCTTGGAGCTGTGTCTTAAGCAGGTGGACGACCAGGAGAGACGCGTGTACGTGTGGGAGAACGAGAGCTGGTCCATGGGCAACGGGTGGAAGGCCACGAACTCCAAGGAGCGGCGTCAGTGGTCGGCGTACGACGACTCGGCCACGTCTGCCACGTTCAGTGAAGTGGCGCCACGTGCACCAGCTAATATGACAGGCTCAGGCTGGCAGTATTGCTCCAATCGTGGAGACGCACAGGGCTGGTCGTACGCCAAGACCTTTGCGGGCCCCTGGACGCCCACCAAACCGGCGTTTAGCTTTGTCAGACGCCGTCTGTGGGAGAACACGTTCAAACACGAAAGTGACTCCGGAGAGGCGTTCTGAAGGAAGAGTTGAATGTATGTAAGTGCCATAAAAGACGATTACTTGGCCTCCTACTAGCTGGTAGGTCATCTAGTGAATGTATTATTACTGAGGACCAAACAATGACCCAGATACCACCAGGTTCGAACGCGTACACGGCTGTTGCTTTGCGGTTCTCACGTTGTTTGATGTTCTAGGAGCTATTTTGTTCTTGCAAAGGTCGATCTGGAGCGAGCGTTGAATCGACGCCTTGGCAAGAAACGGATTTGGAGCACGAGTTTGTCGTTCGTCCGCCCCGAAGTATTGAGTGTTGTCTGCTACATGCCCATCCATTTTGAAGCCATGTCCTTGGAGGGATCTGAATCGGAAGTGATCGATCAGCATATCGAAGATCCCGATATCGCCAAGACGGATGATGATGATGATCAATACGACAACAGCGTCCAAATTGAGAAAGATGGTGAAGACAGCGCCACCGTTTCAAGTGCTCGAGCAGGGGAAGACGTTGGTGCAGCCGGTGGCAACGCACTGCGACTCGCGTGGACATTTGGCTTTCAAAAAGATCTGATCAGCGGCGTGCACAGTCTGTCGACTGGAACGCGGCGTGCTGTGTTCTATGCGGCTGCCCACACGGGTGTCATCTACGACTACGCTCGTCGCCAGCAACGACTCCTGCAAGGACATTGCCACCCCATCTCCTGCTGCGTTGTCAGCGAAGATAAACGATGGATTGTCACGGCCGACCGCGGCCATGAGTCCATGCTTGTTGTTTGGGACGCTCAGTCAGGCAACCCGATTCGAACCATCTTCCGACCGCACGCGAACGGCGTCCAAGCTATCGACATATCACCCGACGCGCTTTTCCTGGTTACGTTGAGTGCTGTCGACCGTGACGATGAAGACGCACGTGAGACTGGCAAGACCTACACCACAGCTCGAAAGCGTTTTGATCAAGAGTTGGCAGTGTGGGAGTGGGCAGCTCCAGCAAGCGGAGCAGCAGTCTCGAAACCTCTTTACTCGTCGCTAGTGGCCACGGAGGACGCGCAGCACGCAGTACGCTTCAATACGTACGACGTTCGAGAACTCGTCACAACCGGTCGCCAGCGTGTGATCTTCTGGAGCTGGGCGGCACGTACGCTGCTATTCTACTCTCCATCGCTAGCTCAGAAGGACTTCCGCCAAGTTGTGGGTGCGTTCACGCAGTCACTCTTTGTGCCAGACTCGGCGCAAGCCCTCACAGGAACAGAAGATGGAGATCTCGTGCTTTGGGATGCAGTACAAAGCGATAACGGCACTGAGACCTCAGCGAGCAGTTTTCCTGAGCGAAAAGCTGTCAAGATTGTGCGTCTTGCTGGTGGAACTGAGCCACAGCGCAAGGTGGCTCTAACTGTTATCGTGGACATGGACGGATATCTGGTTCTCGGGTCGAGTGATGGCGCCGTGCGCTTTTACGACTTTGATTTCCGTTTGGTAGCATGGTTTGAGGACATGAATGCCGGTCCTGTCACGAGTGTATCATTTGCGAGTGCAACCAATGCCGACGGTGACATTAATCTTGGTCATGGCATGCGTCCAGGAGGAGATGATGCCGATAGCGAGTCTTTTCACGTTCCTGACTTTATCGTGTCCACAGCCTCTGCATTCATTGTTGGTATGAGTGCGGGGTTGTTTGCAGAGCATGAACCAGAGCGGCGACGCGGCACTCTGCTTATGCAGGGAATCAACGACTCCATTCATGGACTAGCCGCACATCCAAGACTTTCGCAGCTTGCTCTCAGCTCCTATTCGGGCGTTGTGCAGCTCTGGGACTATTCTGCCAAGCGTCTGATCATGGTGCGGCGCTTTGAGTTCGAGAAACTCCGTCCGCAGTGTCTTACATTTGCTCGCGATGGTCGAAAGCTGGTAGTTGGCTTCACCAACGGGATCGTGAAAGTGTTGCACGCACAACGGCTTGATGATCTCGCCTCCTTTCGTCTTGGAAAAGCTGCTATCACCGACGTGTTAGTTAGTCCCGATTCATCGCTCTTCGTAGCACTGGACGCTAACTTGTTTCTCGGAATGTGGCGTGCTAAGCAAGTTACAGCTCACCCCGATGGTTCAGATGATGCTGATGAATGGGTGTATTTGGGACGCTGTCGAGCTCATTCAAAGCCCGTAACTGGGCTAGAGTTCTCGCGGGATGGCGAGGGACAACCGGTTCTCGTGTCTGTGAGTGAGGACCGCACTCTTGCTGAATACTGCCTTGAGCGCTCGAGTATCTTGGATGGTGTGGTGCTGAAGCAAGCTCCAACACGTGTAGAGCAAAGCGCTGTACCTACTGCGTGCTGCTGGCATCCCGAGCTACGAGGTGTGCAAGAAGAGTTAGTAATCGTGGCTAATGATGAGTACAAGCTCAAGCAGTGGAATACTGGTAACCAGACGTGCCGCAAGACGACGCTGGGTCCTTCATACGGTGGTCCTATCAACAAATTGGTGCCGGTACCGCTTCGAGAAGATGACCAAATAGCTGCAGAGACTACAGGCGGTGCTGCCGAGCGATACTGTGTCTACAGTACTCACGAGAAGGTCGTCGGACTGCTGAAGCTTCCTCTCGATGGCAATCCACACAAAACCATGGGTCTCATAGCGCACCCAGGCAAGATCAGCAACCTGGACGTGACGTTCGACGGCAGTCACTTGCTCACTGCAGGCGGTGATGACCTCGTGGTGAACATGTGGGAGATTCACACTCATCAGCTTGACTTGCTGGAGGCACGAGGCACACCGCGGAGTGTTGAAGAGGAGTTGGCAGGTGAACTCGGACAGGCCGGTGAAGAGATAACACTGGCATTAGTGAAAGACGAGCTGGATGAGGACGATGTGGCTCTGGCGCCATACCTGGCACTACTGGAAGGTGGTCGGGAGGGTTCATTTTACCACGAGATCGTCGACTACTTCTACTTGGCACAGCTTCGAGTTCAGGGCGAGGATGCCACTGCTGCCCGCGAGATCACTTCTTATATTCCACTACGCGAGATACCAAATGTGATGCGTGCGCTAGGCTTCTACCCGACGGACGAGGAAATTCAGCACATGGTGAGCGAGGTGCGCTATTCACGCTTCACTGAGACGTCTCGCCCAGTGGAAAGCATCGGGCTACATGAGTTCATCAAGTTGTACGTGAATCATCGACCGGTATTCGGCGTTGGCAAGGCGCAGATCGAGCGTGCATTCAAGATTCTTGCTTCAGTGTCTAGAGGGCCAGGTGACGCCGAGGACGAGGGGCCAGCAACATTGCGATGGGATCAGCTTGAAGCCCGACTGCTGCAATCTGGGGAGCCTATGAGCGAAGAAGAGTTGCGCAGTTGCCTAGCTGCATTGCTCGCAACTGGTGGCGACGAGGTCGGTGGATTGGGTATGGATCGGCAATACACAGCGCTCAGCTTTGCTGATAAGGTACTAGGCTTCGACGACTACGAGAACCCAGAGGGAAGTGGAGTAGCAAACGATGGAACCAGCTTCGCGTAGGTCTTGTCTGGGCATGCAAATGTTTTACTATTTTTTCAACAAGAGTTTGTTCTCACTTAGATGGCAGCTTCGTCGGCCAAGCACTGATAGCCGCACTCCAATTGTCGGTCTTGTTCGTCGCGCTCTGTCCACGTAGCGTCTTGGGGCTCTTTCGAAGCGATTTTGGTTCTCTCTGGGAGCCAGGACAGTCGCAGTTCTGTTGCGTCGGGAGCGTTGTTGCTCTTCATCGAATCGTTGCAGACCGCGACAGTCTTCCGCGTCCTTGTCTTGGACGACCCTGGTCTAGTCGAACGGAGTAGCAACTCACGCACTCGTTCAGCTATTGAGACCTTGTGTGGTTTGTTGAAGTTACCGCCAATTGTGCACTCACGACTGCGTGCACGAGGCGAAGTAGCTGCGTCCATTGTCGTGTACGTGTCTGCAGACGTCGAAGCAGAGTGTTTCCTTGTTGGAGACGGAGTAGGCAGAGACTCGACGCTATAAGATGGCGGGGCGAGTGATAAGTCAAAGATGTCGACGAGTCGATCGAGATAGTGATCGAGCATGGTCCGAGCAGCGCAGCGACGGCGCAGCAGTTCTCCATCGAGAAGAGACCACCGTTCGCTTCCTCTCATCGTAGGTGATTTCTTGAAATGCTGTTCTCGATGTTTGTGGCGTGCTGGACCCGACACTCACTGGGCAAAGGCAGTCATGAAGCAGCTTGCGAGGGCAAGCCACGCGAAAGAGAGAATTTCTAGTGGGAGAGAGCTTACAAAACGCCTGCAATAGTGGCCAAACAGCTGAAGGCCCTAATTAAGCTAACCAGCATCTGAAGTCATCCTTCCCACAGTGAAATGCACTCGCAATGCCCGTAAGCATAATACTTGCAGAAATGCACCTGCTCAACACCTTGAAGAGATGTTGTCTTTCGCTGTTCGTAAAATGGCTACATTATTGGAGATACAAGTGAACGCACTTTGCAAGCGATCGATGCCGCCTCTGACACGGAGACCGAGCCAAAGCGATGACGCTGTCTAGAATCGTCCATTTAGTTTGATTGGGAGAGGTAGGCAGGTATCCCAAGAGTCAGTTGCAGGTGCGACGAGCTGTTTGAGTCCATTACCGTCAGACTTGATGGCATATGATCACTATACTAGAGATGTTAGCGATGTCGGCTTTGTCAACAGCAGGCACGCTCCAGACATCCCTCCACCACACGGTTGGAGTGATCTCTTTTGACGACTACGTATCTTGCAACAGCAAGAAGATGCTCTCCACTATAAAAGCGTTGTGGGAGGAACGGCTCGTCGAGCTCAGTCGTCAAAAAGAAGACTTGCTGGGTGGCGTGCAAGGCAAGGAGAATGACAAACTTCAAGGTGATTGTGCTGCTATTCACCTGCTGGATCGTCGCTACTGAAGCTGTCAATGAATCCGATCTTCGTCGCGTGTTGGGCGAACTTGCAGCTTCGTCGGAGCAACGAGGCAGCGTCACTAGCGTCACGGTTCAAGACTTGCTGGAAGGTCCTCCAGAGCGTACAACCTCACTCCCGCTGTTCAATCAACTCGTCCGTGAAGACCGTCGAGAACTTCTGCGCCAAATCGGAGAGCTGCACCTCTTCGGGGACAGCTCCGTGTCGCACAATGCGACTTATGCCGAGCTCTTTCTCGAAATTAGTGCTGGGTACGGTAGCGCCCAAGCGCAGTTCCTACTCGGCACTCAGCGAGCTTCCTTAGATGACAGTGCATCTGCACATCTGTACTACGAGTTTGCAGCTCACGGACGCTCAATCAGTGCCTCGATGGCGCTTGGATACAGCGCCTTGCACGGCTACAGCTCAGTGAAGTCGTGTTCGGCAGCTTTGCGGCACTACAAGTTCGCCGCGGACCGTGTCGTTACCGAGCAGAGCGATCAAAAGCTCCAACTGTACGCGTTCCCAGAGCCGGCGCGGCTGTCAGGGACTGAAGGTGCACGATATCAAAGCGACCTCAACCCAGCAGAGGATTTCCACCGAGCAGAGTACCTTCGACAGCGTGCCGCTGACTTCCGCAGCGCTGATGTGATGGTCCAGTCCGCTAGTATTACCCTGTTCAGCGACCTGCACGACACTACAGGTGCCTCCTCTGACCTCGAGGAACATGCGGCACGAGAACGAGAGGCACTACGGTTTCTAGAGCGTTCGATTGAATTGGGCAGCATCAAAGCACAAGCTCTCTTGGGTCATGTGTACGTGTATGGTCTTGCAGGCTGCTCACCTAATATCACGAGAGCTGTGGAACTCTACAATTCTGCATTGAATGCGTCGCAAGGCAATCCTAGCGGCGAAGCTGCTAATGGTCTTGGCGTGGTTTACTCGCGCGGTATTGATGGCGTGTCTGTCGATCCCGAAAGAGCTCGCAACCTGTTTTTGGTTGCAGCAAATGCAGGTCATGCTGAAGGTGTCTACAATGCCGGCATGGCATTTCTGGAGCTGGGGTCTTATCATTCAGCACGTGCAAAGGAATACTTCGTAGCAGCCGCACATGTAGGCCATCTCAAGTCACTCTTCCAACTTGCTCGGCTCAAGCAGAGGCAGATTCGTAGTATCGGTGCGAGTGCGAGCAGGGCCTCGTGCGAAGAAGTCGTTGAGCTCTACAAGCGCGTGGCAGAATACTCTCGTGAAAGTACAGCATTGATGACACAAGCGATGGCACATACTCATCGTGGCAGTTGGGCGCTTGCACTAGAGCAGTACTTGGTAGCAGCTGAAATGGGGTATGAAGTCGCGCAAAGCAACGCTATCTGGCTGATTGAACGTGTACAACGACAAATGTTTGGCGCTTCATCAAAGAGAGACGCGAAGCAACTGGAACGTTTGTACTTGCGGCTAGTAACTCGTGCTGTTGGTCAAGATAGCGTCGATGCACTGCTGCGTACTGGTGACGGTGCCTTTCAAGATGGAAATTATGCTCTCGCGCTGAAGCATTATCAGCATACTGATCTAGTGAGTGCCGGCACATGCGCTCGAGCACTTTATAGTGTGGGTTACATGTACGAGCATGGTCTTGGAGTGTCTTTTGTTTCTCCAGAGCGAGCCTCACTGTACTATCATATCGCAGGCGAGAAAGAACCGTCCGTACGTCTAGTCATGGCGGTGTTGAAGTTCAAATTACGCGTCCAGAACGGCTTCAAGCAGCTCAGGGAAATGGTGCGTCGGGTATGGATGTCAATCACATATGAAGCTGGCGCATCGGTTGAAGATGCTTCTTCGTCAGGGATGACACAGAGCGTGGAAGAAGGATCGGTTCCCACTTCTCGAGATATTTCAGAGTTTGATAGCCATCGGAGTGCTTATCAACGGCAAATAAAGACGCTTGCGGACTCGGCTGCAGTCGCAGATACGGACACTTATCAAAACTCGAGACTAGATCCAGATTCCAGGAGTACACCGCACGAATATGCTGCTGGGTTACGATTTCTCGGTGAACAATCACGGCTTTGTCTTGAGTTTGCTCGTGACGAGCTGCCCCTGGAGCAGCAGGACTTCACAATTGAGACTTGGCTCCGCATCGACGATCTTCCATCAGCTGAGCAGGTCGTAACACTGGTGGATGCGCTAGACAACTTCCAGCTAGAACTACTGCCTGCAACAAGAAAAACTGGTGGTTCGTTCTGGATGCTGCGCTTCCGGAAGTATTCCTTGGTGGATGAACAGCTTCCAGAACTTGTGCTTAGCTTCCCCAATGCACCGCTGATTCCGCACTCGTGGAATCACGTGGCCGTCACGTTCGATGCCACATTCCAGACTGTCACGCTACTGCTAAATGCTCAAGTGAGGCAGGTGCTAAGCTTCCGTCCGCACCCAGCGGCACCCAGTCGAAGCGAAGAAGCAAATCGTGACGGGGCATCTTTGTCCTCGTCAAAGTTCCTCGCAATCGGGAGCACCCTTGGTCGCATCTACAACATGAATCCACCCAACTCCAGAGTCTTCTCAGGTCAGCTCGTACACTTTCGTCTTTGGAAGACGCGCAAGAGTGCGAAAGAGCTCAACGTGCTTATGATCGAACAATACGACGAAGTATTGACGCGGGATCTGCTGGTCCACCTGCGCTACAAGCTTCATGGTGCGTCGACCACGACGACATCCAGTACTGCAGGTGGGAGCAACTCGAAATCAATGACGAACCGGGTGATGAATGGAGAAAAAACCGTTCCCGGCGCTCAGGGTGTCCAGCTTGAAATCGTGGAGTTTCCACCACCCAACTGACTCTGTGCAGCCAGAGTACAACACCATCGTTCGTTATCAAACTCGAGCGATTCAAAAACTATATACCATTGTCGCAGTAAATCTTAAGCATTGCGTTCCTCCGATTCATCGATTTCCACCCACCCACCCCTTGCTCTACTGAAAACCTAGTGCTTCACCTTCAAATGCAAGAAAAACCAGTCGACTTCAGTGTATTGGGCATCCTAGAGGTAAACTCGGTGTCAACTTTTAGACAAGAGTAGCAGTGCCAGCGCGGGCTGGTGCTTTCAGAGATCTCTCCTTCACTGTTTGGCGTAAGAAATGGTATCCCCCGACGAAAAAGAGGAAAATCCATTCCAGGAAGGTGTTGTTGCGCGGCTCAACACCGTTGCTGAGCATGCGCAGCAAGAAGCCGTTCCACGTGGTGGTGATTGAGTATTGGCCAAACCAAAGACCATTGATAAGGATCTGAGCCTTCTTGTCGGATCTAAACAACCAAACAAACGGGTGTCAGGATAGATATCACAACTAAAACAGCGAAATTAACTTACAATTTTGTGGCCGCCGCACTTTGGTCTGTAAACGTGGAATAGCCTAAAAGCATGGCGAGTTAGTACGGTAGAAAAAGTAGCAAACAGAGAAAATGTTCACGTACCTGTCGAGATGTGGCCCTCGTTCGCACTCGGACTGTTGAATAGCAACAACGACACAAAAATCCGTCAACCATGAGAACGACGGAGACGTTGCTCGTAAGCTCAAAAGCATCGCACCTCGCTTCTTCGATAGCCTGGTTCGAAGTCGTTGTTGTCTTGAAACCCTTCGAAGTGTCCAAGAGGTTGTACGACGACGTGCCCGGGTAAAAGACAGCCACAGAGATGTTGTAAAGCAACAGCTCATTACGCAAGCTGTCAGCCAGTCCTCGAATGGCACTCTTGGAGCCACTGCAGGCACCACAACCCACGGGGAACTCGAGACTGTCCACACTGCTCACAAACACGATGCGTCCTTGATTCTTGGCCTCAATCATCGCCGGTAGAGCAGCCTATTCAGCAAGCACACAGTTAGCACCATTTCCAAAAGCACCTTTTCACTCAAAATTGAGGTGGGTAAAGTCGAATTTTACCTTGACCAGGACAACAGCGCCGTGGTAATTGACATCCATGGCTTCCCTCATCAATGCAACATCTTGCTCCCAAAAGTATCTAGGCTTGATACGTCTACTGGCAGCGTACACAACGTGGTCCGTATGTCGTCCGTGGAAGGTATTGGCCTCCTGCACCGCCTGCTTCACTTGTTTCGAATCCACGAGGTCACACTGGAACACGAACACGGATGCATCCTGCCCTGCCACTTTCTACAAAATAGTAATTATTCACAAAAAATTGAGATTCAAAAATAAAACAGCTCGTGACAATAATTGTTGGCCAACTCACCTGGAGTTCACTCTGTGCGGCCTTCAGAGATTCCATCGAAGGGCCAATAAGCGACACTTTGGCCTCCTTTTTGATGTACTTCTTGGCAATTGCCAGACCCAACGGGTTCTCGGTACCTGACGTGTTCAATAACCAAAAATTGGTTTAGGACAGTTCAATAAACGACAATTAATTGTGTCATAACACGTACCCGTGAACAGCACGTGCTTGCCGCGCACATTAAGGCGCGGCGCTGTGAGCAGCGACCAGAGCCACGAGAGCACGCAGACGCCTACGAGGACGATGAGGGCGATCCAGCCCCCCTCCATTGTTTACAAGGAAGAGAGAAATCGGGTGGTGCGATTCGAAGTGCGCAATGTGGAGTGTGTGCAGTACCGGTATATATATTTCAAGATAACGAAGTTCAGCGTGGTACGGTACATATACTGTACCTACTGACAGCGACGGAGTTGTCAATTGTTTGCAAACAAAAGCATTTTGTCCGTAAACTGCCGATCTTGCTTTGGTGCTTGACGCGTCGGTGAAAGATTGGCAGCCCGAGCAATTACGGAATGCTAACGTTACATGGGCTGGCCGTATTGAGCCGTTCAATAACCAGCTTAATGAATTATTCGAATAACTTTTCGGTCCAATCTTGTTGTGAAACCGGGTCGATTGGCCCGCCATTCTCATCGTTCTACTGGATAAGTCTATAGCAAAGCAATTGACATGGACAAAGACTTCGTGCTTTCTTATAAGTACCAGGCAAGGTGAACTCTTGGAAATTTAAAAATGCAGAGGCTCTTGGTTGTACGAGGCAGCCTTTTCCGTTGCGCCGTCCAAGTAGATTTCGTCCGATCCTATGGATACATGTAGCACCGCATGCCGTTGCCAATTGAGTTTACGCGGCGGGGCATCGACTGCGGGATCATTGCTAACGTTACTTCGCTTGTCGCGTTGCAACTGGAGCAAGCAAATACATGTACATGCACTGGTCGGAATTGTGCTGCGGTTGTAAAACTCTACAGCTCGCCAACATGTTCTGGCGACGCGGTCCTAGTGAAGATGCAGCATGACGAACACTGCAAGGTCGCCAACTCGATTGGGAAGCCGTACAAGTTGGGAGGTAAGATTCTCACCCGGTTAAACGAGTGCGGTCAATACGACCCGTTGCAGCTCTCGTATGACGCGCTTCCAACTCCTCCAGAAGAGCAGGAGTTTGACAAACGTCCGTATCTGCTTTTGGAGCTGTATCGAGATCGCTCCAACTGTGATCAACAACAAGGTAAGGAATTGCGGTGTACGAAGCAGACGCACGATGTCATGTCACCAAGGAGAGGTCTAGCTTTATCGCCACGTTTGGTGAGTGCATGTTACTTCTAGCGATTGCAATAACGGCAATCGACTTTCTGTTCCGATGAATCGACGGCAGCTCACCTCTCACGAGTTCTTCCAGGACCTAAAGGCGTATCCCTTCAACGTGTCTAGTTCATCGGAGCACCCTCCTTCGATACGTAGGCTCGAGGCGACATCACGCATGTTCCCTTCGCGGTTGTGGGATCTGATACCGCCGCGAGTCTTCGTGGACAAAAGCGACTTCTACCCTGGCATCACTAAACTAAATACCGGTATCCTCATCCCAAGAAGCAAAGTAAACACCAACACAACGACAACGAATAAAAAGGTATTCCAGCCACTTTCCAAAAAGCACATGCGATGAAAATGGGAATAAAAACAAGGAACATGCTAGCGGCTCGAGCTTCCCATAGATACCGACGTCAGAGGAGATCGTCAAGCCGCTCGCGTATCACCGACCACCTTACAGTCCTCTCTATCTAGAACTCCTCAGAACGAGGCTTTGCAACAGGGGCACGCGGCTTAGATGCCGGTGCCGGGGAAGGTGAGGAGGTCGACTTGGTTGGTGCAGACTTGGGCGGGGATACAGTTGGTTTCGACGGGGTACGCGCCGGGTTCGGCGACGGAGTGCGTGCCGGGCTCGGCGACGTGGTCCGCGCCGTGTTCGGCGAAGGAGTGCGGGACTTCGGAGTCGGCTGCTCGTCGCCGCTCACGAAGCTGCCACTCTCGGAGCCCGGGCTGTGGCGACCGGGGACGCCGCCCTTACCCGTACTGCGGATAGCCTTAGCCTCCTCCTGGTCAATGAAGCGAATGCTGTTCAGCACGTACTCCTTGTCCGTCTTCATCTTCTTCAGGTTCGCGTTCACCACGTCCTCCTCGCTCACAGCCGCGTCAACAGTCACGCTGATGTCCTTCAGCAGCTTCAGGTCAATCTCGGAGATGTTCTTCTTGAACTTGAGCAGCTCCACGATCCACTGCTCCGACGGGTGCACAGCGTCAGCCAGCTTGGCATCGTTGTTGCTGCCCTTGTGGTTCGAAGAGGGGCCATTCTGGCGAGCCATTTTCTTTTGGATCTCCTTGAGAGCAGGAATGCGCTCCAGGGTGTCTTCATTCCAGTTGATCTCCTTGCCCTTCACCTTCAGGTTCTCGATCTCCTTGCGCTCCTTGCGGCTCGAGTCAAGCCACTTCTCCATGCGCTTGATGTCACGCTCGATCACAATCTTCAGCCAGTCGAACACGTCACGCACTTCCTTCATCTCCTGGTCAACCTTAAAGCGCTTCACGAACTCAGCACACGCCTTACGGTCGTAGTAGTTGCGGTTCTTGATCAGCTTCTTAGCGGCCTCAAGCTCAGCCTCACGCGGCAGAATTGGCTTTTCGCGCTCAGAGCGGCGGCTCTTGACCTTGCCCAGCTCAACCGGGTACTTCATGTGCTCGGCTTGCATCTGCTTGTAGCTGTCAATCAGAGCACGCGCACGCTGCTCGATCAGGTCAGCCTCCGAACGACGCACCTGCGACTCCTTGGCGAGTGAAGTCTTCTCAGTGGCGCACAGGGCACTCTCCTCGCTCTCCATGCGCTCCATGAAAGCGTTGATGGAGTCAATCTCACCCTCAAGCTGCGTTGAAGCGTGCTGCAGGCTCTCCTCCTCCTCCAGGAGACGGTTTGTCAGCATCTCGAACGCTTCAGCCAGCTGCTGCAGCAGGCTACGGATCTGCGAGGTCATCATCATGTCCTCGTCCTTCTCCTGCGGCTTCGAAACGCTGTACACGTCCTCAACCTGGGCCCAGATCTCGCGCTTCTCCACCTTCTCCTTAGCGCAGCTGCGGCTCACAGAAAGCTCCTTCACGACGCTCTTAATGTCACCGTCGTCATCCTTCTGCAGACGTGAAGACTCCTTTAGGTCTTCACCACGCTCGTTGCGGCCAGCCTCGAGGATCTTCATGTCCTTCTTGCCCAGGTCGGCGGCATGGCCAGTAACGTACTGGTACCAGTTCTCTGAGGACTTCAGCATCTCCACCTTGTGCTCGCCATTCAAGATGCGCTGCTTTTGGCGCATAATACGCTCCTCCTGGTCGATCACACGGTGCGTGAAATGCTGCACCAGCTTCTGCAGGTCGGCAGCACGGACAGCCTGCTTGACAAGACGGTTCGCCTCAACCTTCTTGCGGTTCGAGTGTCCGTGCAGGGAGTCAAGCACCCAGTTGCCAGCGTTGTTCATCAGCTCCGTGATCAGGCGCTTCTTCTCCTCGCGCTTGGATTCCTCGTCGGCCAAAAGTTTTGTTTCTGTATCGATCAGCTTGTTGAACTGGGTAATCATCTGCTCCTCCTGGGTGGCGTTCTTAACCTCCTCTTCAAGGTTCTTGATGTGCTGGTTCATGCGCTCCAGCAGAGACGTGCATAGCTTATTCTCGGTCTCAAGCTGAGCAGACTGGTCGTCCAGCTCCTTCTGGAACTGGGCGCGGCGACGGCGCACGTCGTTCATGAACTCGTCACGCTCGTCTACCTCGGCATCTCCACCCTCCTGCGGGATGCGCTTGTTGCTGTCCTTCACAGCCAGCAGCTCGCTGGCACGGACCTTCATGTCGGCTTCAAGACGGGCAACGTACTCGGGCGTGATGACCAGAGCGTTGCGGGCCTCGTCTAGGGTGTTCTTGCAGTCCTCACGGTGTTCATCGAACAGTTTACAATCCGCCTTGCGCTCTTCCGTAAGGGCAGCACGCTTGAACAGCAACATACGCTGGGACTTGGTCTGGCGGGCCAGCTGGTCGCTGAAGACATCCGTACGCTTCGTGCCACGCGTAATACGGGCTGAGTGCTCATCCAGACGGGATTTGGTGGTGTTGATGCGCTGGGTCTGCACAACACGCCACTCCTTCTCGTACTCTTCATCGAGAGCCTGGTGGCGCGAGCGGCGCTGCGCAATGGAGCGAGTACGGGCGTTGATCTCCGTCTTGAGCGCCAGAAGGTCCGATTCAATCGTCTTGACCTTCTTCTGGCGAGCCTCGGCCTCCAGACGCACATACTCGTGTTCCTGTTTGTAGCGAGCGTCCTCATCGCGACACATCTCGTCCTCGCGCTTCATGTTGGCACGGCTGCTGGTCCAGTGCTCACGCTCCTTGGCAAGCTTCATCCACTCATCGTCGACAGTGTTGCCTTCCTCCTCCAGAAGCTCAGGCTCCTTCTCCTGAATCTTCACAAACTGCGCATGCAGGTCAATGAGCTCGCGGGGCACCTTTTCCTTCTGGCCCTTCGACGAGTGGAAAATACCGTACGAGTGCACAATGAAGTCGTTGGCAATATCCTTCGACACGGCGGGGTTGTGGGCCTCCGACCAGTCAGCGCGGTGCTTCGACCACTGAGCCATGTCGCTGTTCCACTGCGTCGTGTCCTGCTGGAAACTGTCCTTCGACTTGGTGAACTCGACCTTCTCTTTGATACGCGTCTCCTCCTCCGTGTTACGCACAGATTGATCGCGCACTACATCGAAGAACAATATGTGGGTGGTGCTCGACTGCTTCTCGTAGCGCTCCTTCTCGCGCTCCATTCGCTCGGTCTGGGTTTCCTTACGAGCCTCGAGAGCCTTGAAACGGAAGGCAGCCTGCTCACGACGGATGTCCTGAGCGGCATCACGCTTCTTCTGCTCCTCCGCACGTGCAGCCTGCTGGGCTAGACGCTGCTTCTGCTCCTTCTGGCGGTTGATGAGGCCGTTCACCTTGGTACGGATCTGGGCCTTCTCCAGCTCCAGACGCAGCGACTTGATCAGCGTGTTGTACTCGTCAGTGTTGTACAGCGACTTCTTGCTGCTCTTCTGGAACTGACGTAGTTGTTCCGTAGGCAGAGCAAGGAAAGCCTTCAGGCAGTCGGCATCACGCAGAAGCGGGTGCAGCATGCAACCGTACAGGAAGGTCTGCAGCACCTTGTCGCGGTCGGCACGCGGCGTACGCTTGTCCGGAAAGTTCGGCAAAGCTTTAGGGTTCGAAAAGTCACCCAGCTTAACGAATAGCCATTCAAAGTCAGCCATGCTGCGCTCTTCGTGAATCTGGTACTCGTGCGTGACCGCACGGTCCGACTCGGTCAACGTGTAGTTGGCAGCTCTGGCAGCAGCCTCGTTAGGCTCGCAGAACGTCTTCAACATGTACGTCTCGGTGTCGGGAGTACTGCCGCTCGACTTGGCAGTGATGTTGACAAGGATGTCGAGCTTGGTCAGGTACTCGAAGCCAGCAGGTGGCTTGGCGACGGGGTCCATGACCGGCTTGATGAACTTGGGCGGGTTCTCGTTACAAGACGTACAGTGACGCACCGGCGCGGGGAAACCCAGCTCCGGGATGGGCTTCGACTCGACACTACACTGGTTGCAGACACTGCGTGTGCAACGACGGCAGTGATGTTGGCGACGACCGAGCTTGAAGGGACGGAAGCAGACCTGGCACTCCGTCTGGTCACTTCGCGCCGTGTCCGACACGAAGTGACTGGTCGGGTCACCGCCCAGTAGACTCGAGTCACGAGCGCGCTCCGAGTCGTTGCGGCTGCGGGAGTTGGGGTCCTGCAGGTTGCGGTAGGCGTCGTTGATCTTCTCGAGGGTCTCCTGATCCTCAATCTTGGTGGGGTCCATCGAGCGCGACTTCTTCTTGTACTGCGCAGCAATCTCTTCGGGAGAAGCGTCCTTAGACACACCCAGCACGTCGTAGCTCTCCTGGCCAGACATGGAGCGGCTGGTCGGGCCACGACGCTGCGCGAACACGTCGGCGGGGGTCGTGATGGCCTTCATCTGCAAAGCCGTGATACAGTTGCGGCAGCATCGCTGCTGCGCGTTGCCGTAGCCGAAGGAGGCCGGCACCTGGATCTTGTGGTTCACACAGGGGCGGCAGAACAACAGACCGCACACGCGGCAATGGTGACGACGTGGCTTGGGGAAGCCGAAGGGCGTCTTGCAGTCCATGCACTCGCTGCTAAAGTTGTCGGGCACCCAGAGCTTCTCCAGACCGGCGACGTCGGACGGGATGCCGTCCAGCGAGCCACGCCCGCTGTTCTCGTTAATGCGTCCCTCGCTCTGCGCGCGCAGGGCGGGCGACAGGGACGGCTTGGCGACCGGCTGCGAGCGGCGCTCCGGGGCGGGGGACGACGCCGACGTGGGCATCGGAGCCGGTCGGCCGGTGGCCGAGTTGCCGCTGGACGGAGCCGGTCGGCTGGTGGCCGAGTTGCCGCTGGACGGAGCCGGTCGGCCGGTGGCCGAGTTGCCGCTGGACGGAGCCGTCGGCTGGCCGCTGGTTGGCGGACGGCCGGCGGACTTGGGGGCCGCACTGTTGGTGGCGGGCTGCTTGGGCTCCGGCTTCTTGGCGGCCTGAACGGGGGCCGCCTGCTTGGGGGTCACCTGCTTGGGGGCCGCGGCCGGCTTGGGGGCTGCTGCTGCTGCTGCCGGCTTGGGCTGGTGCTTCTTCTCGGGCTGCTTGGCTGCCGGGGCGGGGGCGGGCACAGCCGCAGCCTTGCGCTGCGAGAGCGAGAGACTCACTTTGGTGCCGCAGTAGATGCAGAAGGCGTCGGATTCGGACACGTCGCGGCCGCACTTGATGCAGTTGAGGCCGTTGTTGCTGGTGCTAGCGGCAGCCGAGGCCGCCGCTTTCTCGGAACTTCCCGCCATCTAGACTCGGGTCTTGCTGCTGTGTCTCCTCCACGCGAGAGCGGTGGATGAAACAAGCGAGACCGGGGCGCGAGAGTCAGCAAGTGGAGTTGTGAGCGACACACGGCAAGGGGAGAGTGCCGTACGGACGAGCGGAAGGGAGAGGGCGGTCGAGGCGACGAAACGCGGTTGCTCTTTGCCTGCTGTTTGGGCCCGCGCACGTGAGTTTTGTTGTGGTCCGGTTGTTGGGGCAGATGTCCGAACCTTTACTGCAGAGAGCGAAGATATGTTGGAGCCAGTCAAACTTCGTAAGTTTTGCGGAAACACGGCGAGTTTGTATGGCGCGTTCAAAATGCGGGTGTACTGTACATTTCGAGTGAGTGATTTCGCTGGGACCAGATCCGTAGCCTCTGCACCGAACGTTCCAGGACTTGAGCAGGTGGAGGCACACCTTCGCCACCTGACTGCTAGCGCCGGCTGCTCCGTGACTCTTGAGTCAACGGCCTCGCGTCCTGGCCGCCAGACGGCTGTCAAAAGATGTCGATGTCGGCGGGCACATGTAGAACGCAAGCTGCTCGCGCTTCAAGAACAACAAGCGTGGCGACGATGGCTACGCTTTCGGGCGGATGCCAGTAGCTGAATCTCAATCCAACGAGCCAAACGAGAGCTTGGCGCACGTCCATCAATGCTTTTCACAATGTGACGTAGGGTGAGGTTGTAGCCGGGGCTAAGGCGCGGAAGAGCCAGCGGCTGGTGTGTGTTTTGGAGCACTTCAACAAAAGCAGCAGCTTTGTCGGCTCTAATGGCTGGCTTTTGTGTCTGAATTTGATTTTTGTAGATTTTGTGTTGGGGGAATAGCTCAGTGGTAGAGCGCTCGATTCCAGACCCAGCGGTCGGGGGTTCGATCCCCTCTTCCCTCATCCTTTGTGCTTTTACGTCTCGCTCGTTTCACTTTTGCCCGCTTCCCGACCCAGCATGGCCTTGGCGTTGGTATTATAGTGTTCACACGAGGCAGCCGCTGGGGGCATTGTCTTCGGTTAGTGTCGTAACTGGTTGTGTAATAATACTGCGCGGATAGCGCTGAGCGGAGGCGTTCAAACCCCTTGGGTGCGGTGGCTACAGCAGCTCCGCACGCGAACGAGCGCCGGCCATGGCTCCGAGCGTCGACGCCGAGCGTGACGCGTTGGTGACCTTGGAGGACGACGCGCGAGGTTGAAAAGAGAGCCCGAGCTGCCTGCGTTATGTCGCGCGAGTGCCCTATTGCCGCGATAGGCTCCGCATTACTCACGCCGTGGCATCGACCGCCGCGTCGCCGCAAGTGCACATTTCGTTGGGGCCCTTGTGCTCCACGGGGTTAATCGAGACTTGCAAGTGCAAGTGCACTGCACTGCACTTCGATCCGTGATCGAGTGGTGAACGCACGCCGTCGACCACCCGATTCGACACGCTGCCGATGCACGCTACGCCGTAGCCTACGGATCCATGACCAAGCGCAACGTGGTTGACGCTTGACAATGCCGCGATGGTCCCCCCTCCTCGCAACCAGCAGCAGGAAAGACAGCAACGCTGCACATCTCGACGCAGGTGCTTTGCAGAGATCAACTTGGTCTGCCCTATCCGTCACCTGCCTACGAGCTCACGTTGAAGTTGTCGGCACCACGCGCGACTCGCATGTCAGCGGAGCCGGGCGTAAGCTTCCGCTTCCTTCGTGGGTTCACCTTACAGTTTCTGAATCAGTAGCGGATACCACCCGTGTCCGCTTGCGTATGGATCTGGTTTTCTCTCAGTGCGTTCTGGTTTCAAACCAGTGGTTTGTGCGGACTCGCAGTGCGATGGAGGCAAGGCAAGACTAGCGACTGGCAAAACGCCCTGCACGGGTCCGTCTACTGTAGTGTATTAACGTGCATGATACGGCTCCTAGGGCTCGTCGTCTGCCTCCGTGGGCTCCGCGGGTCTTGTCATGGCGCCGCCTTTGCGTGGCGATGACTCTCGCTGGTGCGCCGACGTCACTCCCGTCTGCCTCGGCGACGGCCGTGCGACCTGCGAGTGCAATCGTTAGCAAACCATTTCAAGCAAGCACCGCAAAAGAACTGCGCGTACCATTGTGGAGGAGCGGTTGACGAGCATCGCATGGGGTCTGGTCTTAACGTTGTGCGAGAAGGAGGCGAACGAGGATGGCGGCTCGGCGTACGAGCCTGGGCCAGGAGGAACATCCCCTGTCCGCAAAAGCACGGTCTCCTGTCCATCGCACTTGCGCACTACACCAGCGAGCCAAGAGCTGCGGCTGCTGGGGTTAGCGTGCGGGTCCTTGGGATCTGCTGGGCTTCCAGGCGGTTGTGGGCGCCGACCTGACTTGGGCGACGGGGCTAATCTGCCGCCGGGACACTCCGGGTTGTATGGCGCGTAGATTGGGCCTGGTGAAAACTCGCCCATATTCTCGCGCGTATGCGTGGCGGACACGAACTGCACGCGGGTGTTGCCTGCTGCAGGAGTGTGGGGCTTCGATGGCTCGAACTGGCGATTGCCAAAGCGGTGTTCGTGTCCGAACGCGTTACCGCCATTCTTGCCACTCGCGTTGTTATTTGGCGTACTAGGCGCGGTGTCTTCTTGTTCTGGAGTTGAGGGGCCTCCCTTTGTCAGTTGGCGAGGTCTTGCAGGAGATGCCGGCATAACCAACACGCCATTGCGGTTGATGACAGATAGCCAGGACTCGCGGTGGCCGCGGCGCGGAGAATCGACATCAGGCAGTCTTGTTTTGTGAGCCTCGGCTCGTGCTGCCGATTTGGACGATGGTGGTGCTGCAAACGAAAACTTAGGAGGTGCAACCTTGCCTCCATTGGATGCAAGGTTGTTGACATTGTACTTTGGTCCGGGGCTCTCCGCCGCCATGAGTTCGCGCTGGTGGCCCGTATCCGTCATATTCACTGCATCAAGCGGTCACTTTAGTTAGCGTGACTGCCAACTAGCAGTCGAAGCATTTGCCGGAGGCCACTACCTTTTTGCGATAAGAAGCGCTCGGACTTCGGGAAGGACATCTTCGGTGCCCTCGTTTTGATTGACATGAAATTGTCGTTGTAATGTCCAGGGGCTCGGCTGCTGTCTGTCAGCAACAAAACGCCGCTCCCACGGACGTGAACCGACAGCAACACAGATCCGTGCAGGACGATTCTCTTTAATCCTTACCTTTGCTAACCACGGGCATCTGGGGCGACGGACAACCTTAATATACAGAGAAGTTAGCACCGTAACTAGCCTAGTGTATCTACTCGCTGCTTCCATTGTCAATAGCGTCTGCGTCTGGGAACTTACCACCGATCCAGCTCTCGCGCTTTCCCCATCTCCGATTCTCGTCCACAGGCCTGTAGTCGGCCTTCATAACAACCTGCGCATTGGCGCGTACGTCTGGCTTAGCGTATATCGGTCCCGGCGATCGAACTGATAATAAACAAAGTGCAAGAGCCTTCGTCAGTACTGGTAAAGAGGCATCATTGTTGTTCGCAGTTTAAGCGCACCTGGTTCAGTGGGGAACCGCTCCGAGCCGCCAAAAATCGACATGGGGCTTTGTGCTAATTTCACGTTGACCTCCTACAGCTTGCCACGCCAACTCTAATAGGACAAACCTCCAACACTTCTGTTCGCCAGCTAGGGCCTGACCAACCGTTCACTACTGTCATCATCGAAATAGCCAGCTATTCCTGGAGAGATAAGCTTTGGGCCGCTAAAAGTTTGCAGCGACCACCATCTTTCCTATAATAACAGTGATCGTGCATGTTGAACTGCAATAGTTGCCTTTATTATGTTGCACCAGCCAATAGTGCATCTTCATTCGCGCAACATAATTAAAAAAGTTTTTATCGCAACTCAATCCCTCAAACCTTCCTCGCCGTCCATCAACATCAGCCGCATGCTGGTGTCTCGCCGCGCGTCGTCGGCGCTGCGCCGCTGCCGCGTGCCGCTCCGTGCTGCTTTCTCCAGCTCTCCGGACGTGACTAAGCAACAAGACGCGCCTCCCGCCACCGCGTCAAGCCCTGCCAAACCCAAGAAAATCCTGTCGATGCGGGCATCTCCGGCGCAGAATCTGCGCAACGCCATGGAAGCTCTGGACGAGATGATCGAGGAGGCGGACCGCAAGGTGGAGAAGAAGTACAGACCCAACATGTTTGCGGAGTTCAAGCAACTTAACGACACGGAGGGCAAAGTGCTGGAAGGAGCCGAGACGCTCATCGAAGTAGGTAAAGCCAAGAGTGTCCCCTCGTTGAAGGTGGACACTCTGGAGGGCAAGCAGGTGGACGTCCAGAGCTTCGTGACCAGGGGGAAGGTCACGCTCGTACTCACGGCCTTCAAGAACTACGGCCTGGACATGCTGCCAGCTTGGCGCGATGGGTTCGTGGCCGCTTTGAGCGACAACAAGGGCAAACTGGATACCCAAGTGCAGACGCTGACGCTCAATGTGATCGAGGACTGGTACATGAAAGTCGTGAGTGGGAGCATCACGAGGGGCTTGCAGGAGAAGATCCCCAAGGAGTTACACGCCACGACGTTCGCGCATTTCGGGCGTTGTGATGAATTCCGGACGCCGATGGCTTTGGACAACAGTTTTGTGGGCTACGCGCACCTTGTGGACGCCAAAGGACGCATTCGATGGATGTACGTTGATCGATTTCTGGGTTGGTTGAGTGTTTGTTTTGTGGACTGATGTGGTTGTTGGCATTTTCTTTTGTTTTGTAGTGCGGGAGGTCCGGCGACTCCGAAGGAGTTGGAGAGGTTAGCGAAGGTGGCCAAGCAACTGTTAGCCCAAAGCTCACAGACCCGTCGTCGATAAGGAGATAGACTTCTTTCAATGAAGCTTACAAGTGTTAACGCACGCCTAGATTTAAGAGCGCGAGACTTGAAAACCTACGTGGGGCAAACGAACGCAAAGGGGAATGCGTCTGGGACGCATTGATAGTAGGCTGCTATTATCTTGTTTTAATACCTGTTATCTAAGGACCCGTGGAGACGGGTGTGACGATGGCACCTCCCCTGGCAGCAGGTACCGGAGGGTTTTCTACGGTGATATCCACCGCATCCTGGTCCACGTTGCTCTTGCACATTGGGCATGACTGATGATCATATGCAGAGGGCGATTACAACAGATTAGCGACGTGGAAAAACGTATCTATACTCGTTCAACGTACCGTGTTGCGTTTCAGCCATTCGTCGATGCAGGCAACGTGGAAAATGTGTTTGCATGGCAGGTTTCGAACGTCTTCGCCGTCTTCAAATTCGATCTGCCGATTAGGAAACATCACATCCAACAAAATGTTAGACACCCAGTGATACAAGGCTGAAGGTCCTGCAAGAAGTGTTCATAAACGTACCAAACAAATTGGGCATACATCTTCATTTTCCGATGAACCACCGTTGGCTGGATTGGGCTGCTCCATTGGTGCTTCTGGATTCCGCTCAGCACGGCAGTATTTCGTGATCCTTAGTTGTTCCAGTCGCTCTTTCGTCACACCGCGAACAACTGCAATACCGCGCATCTGGGCAGTACGTAGCTGGCAAGAGCAAACAAACAATAGTTAGTATCTGTCATCGGTTGAACTGCAGTGCACAGGACAAAACGTACATTTCTCCGATCCGCGCGCCGCCAACGAAGAAGAAGTGCCAACAGTACAAAAACTACCGTGACGATAAAGGCGCCTAGCACGTAAACTAGAGACTCGGGATTAAGTGGGAGCATGTTGGTCTCAGCATCCGTCGTTACTGCATTCGTGGTGTTATAAACCCATACGTCACCAAGCTGGCTTTGGTAGCTGCCACCATGAATTATCATGCTGTCTCCGCGCCATAGAGCGGCGCGGTGGTTATATCGCAGCGGGGGAGACGCATAGTCGCTCTCAACGACAGCGTGCTTCGCTTGCATTGCCATGTTGTTCAAGTCGAATTTGCCGAGAACGATGTCATCGTACACGTAGCCACTGGAACTCTGCTGTGGTTTATAGTATCCACCGAAGAACCACATATTAACTCCTTGTGTGGTCACAATCGACGTGTACGCTCGAGGAACGTCTGCCGACGGCGTGATACTCGTCCAAACGTTGTTACTGAAGTCGTAGACCCAAACGTCGTCTAGCAGTGTCCAGCTCGAGAAGAGGAGGTGTCGACCGCTGTACGCGAGCAGGTAGGCCTCACTTTCTTCGCTATCGTCGTGTAGCATTGCGATTGCGTGAGAAAATCGGGTTGGGGGCTGCATCCTTCCTGTCGGCTTCATCTTTTCCCACGTGTATGTGCTCAAGTCGTATCTCCACAAGTCATTGTAGTCGACTGGGGACTCTTCACCTTTCGCGTCGTACGCGATGCCACCAAACATGAACAGATAGTCGTTGTGAATTACGATACCAGCTTCCGATCGTGCGTCTGGCACACTTGTTGAATTTGACGGGGTAGGATCCATGACCCATTCGGGCGTACTCGTTGTTAATGAAAGCCGCCAAACGTCGTTGTACTGCACCACTGGTACGCTGTTCCCCGTTGTTGGTGTAACCTCATCAGTCTCTGCAGCCAGGAGCGATAGCCCTCCAAATACAATAAACTCGTTGACGGTGGTATTCGAATGTAGGACTCCGGCGTGGTGGAAGCGATTCGAGGGTCGGTTGTTTCCGACTGGCAGCTCGGCCCATTGTCGATCAACGAGGTCGAATACCCACGTGTCGTTATACTCAATATCATCGTCGGCTGCGTTCGTACTGATACCCCCGAAGACGTACAAATTGTCCTCGAAAGCAGTGATGGCGTGCGCTGAACGTCTCATGGGCTGCACTGCTGCAGATCCGAATGACGGATCCCAAAGCTGCGTCCACTGCGCTGCGGCAGCGGGGCCAACCATTTCCGACATTATGTCCATCGCGAGGAAAAACGACTCGAATCTACTGCCAAATTGCCTGGCAGTGAGTGTGTCGAAGCGCTTGGAATGCACAATGCAGGTTATCCGTTGCAGACCAAAACCGTAACATAACGTCCATCGCTCAGACAGCGAAGCATGGACAACCCCTATAATTAGGAAGACGCATTTAGGAAGATGCATGACATTTTCAGCCTTCCATTCCAACGTGCACCAACAATTCGTGGTAGCTGTATTAGGCCGTGTTCGCTTGAACTTACTTGCTCTGACCAGTAAGCTTAGCAGCGAACTTTTTTTAATTTTAAAAAGTTCGCTGCTATTAATAGTCCAACTTAAAAGTTAAAACTAAATTTGACAGAAAACGTATCAAATTCCGATTATCCAATTTTGGAACAGCAGCCTGAAATTTATCCGTAATTTATCCAGAGGATTTCTTCTGCTCCAATGTGGAGATAACAGTTCAACAACTGCAGTGCTCTAAGAACTCACTGCAGGGCCTATATAAATAGCTGAATCTTCAATTCAACACATCACAAGGTAAGATAGGAGTATGTGAAGTTGTATCAATACTGAAAGTCTGAGTTCGGTGCATAAGCAAATGCTGTGGATGTTTCCCGAGAATATTCGTCCCAGTGGAATGTACCTTTCGAGAACTGATATCACGAGGCATGGATCTACATTCGTGCTCAGCTTCGAGTTAGACGAATCTAGCTTAGCCAACTGGGGAATCATCATCGTGAGAAACGATACCATACCATCACATTCGGTACAAGGGCGGATAGAGATGGAGATGGATCCATTTGCCATTCAGGAGATCCCTTCGATAGAGAAAATGTCGTTGTGCTCCAGATTATTTATACACGACCCCCCCCCCCCCCCCCNGACGCCACCCACACACCCGAAACGAAAGAAGTGGCGGCGTGGACAAAAGCAGCCCAAGGGTTACTTTGCAGCCGGGTTGAAAGACGGCCCCGGCGTTGGATTCATCAAGTTGAGGGAACAGTAAGAGCTGTCAGCACAATCGTGAAGCTGTAAAACTGAACATGGCGTAAACTGTGCGTTCATAATGTGAGGCTGCGGTACTAAACAAATGATTGGTTGAACCAATCCTGTCCTTCTTTTTATTTTGTGTCATTCAAGACTGCTCGTTTTTTATCTACATAGTCCTGTACCCGTATTAATAGGCGTAAAAATCGGCTACTGAACAATCATCAAAGACGCGATATTTTATGTTGGCAAATTTTGAGATCGCGGGTCGGAGGCTTCCTCCGACACGTTATCGCTCGTCTCTGGCGGATCAGAACTGTTGTCATTGCTGTAAATATTGGTTGTTGGCAGCTCCGAAGGGGCACCGTCCTGCCCTTCTCGTTCATTTTGTTTGGTATCGTTGTTGACCTGATCAATAAACTGTCAGTCAAACAACAGTGATTGAGTTAGCCGTCTACTCAATTTACAGACCTGAAAAACCACGAATGCACCTGCTGGATTTGGTCGCGAGCTTGTAACTCCGCTTCTGTTAGTGCGGGGAATGCCCAGTCACCAAGCTCGTGCCGCTGCTGAAGAAATCCCATCAGCGCTTGCTTCGGTAAACTGCTCCGTGATATCAGAGTTGCCCACTAATCAACACAATCTCCGTCAGCATGCCCCTCCAAAAAGAAAAGCACTTATCAATAAATGGGCACTCACATTGAGCTGGACATCCATCAGCTTTTTGATCGCTATACTGCCAAATACCGTATGTATCCTCCACAGCTCCTTCTCACCCTGAACCACAGGCAATCGACATGGTGGTCAGCCTATTGTCGACAGCACCAGCGAACATCACAGTCTCAAGCTAAAAACACCCACCTCATCAAGTCCAAAATCCCCCAAAACCTCCCCCTCGGGGTCGACAGATTGGAAAATGGAGACGACGTGATATTCTAGTTCCGAAATTGTGTCCACACCTGCATACTGACCAAAGCTGTCTGCTTGAACCTTCTTCTTTAATGAGTCCAAAATGACATGGGCTGGGCCTGACCGGATGGCTAGGCGGACAAGAAGTCGCAAGCAGGTGAAGCGAATATCATTCATTGCTGCTCAAATCACAGCAAGAGCACAGTAAGATTTACGCTCTATTATCAAGACCACGAATACAAGGAGTCGTACCTTTGCGTTTACCTGTGGCGCTTTGACTAGCACCCCGAGAAGAGAGCATCTGGTCCAACTGCCTCAGCAGCTTGTAGGTGCCACATACAAGATAAAGAATATCGATTTTCCACTGCCCTTCTCGCGATCTTGAAACTACGAGGCTTTCGTACGCCTCCGCAATACATGCTAAAACGTCTAGCAGCATTCGGACCGTAAGCTCGTATACCTTATCGTGCACACCGAGGTTGCGTTCGTAACCCACCAGTACAGTGTTATTCACATATTCTAACAGCAGCTGCATCCGAAAAACGAATCCTTGTACAGCGTAAGTGCATCGCGTGTTCCCAAACCACGGCTTGCTCGCAATCCAGGGCTGTTCGTAAATTCCCGGAAGCAAGTAATTCATACATTCGTGGAAAAAAGTGTGATGGGCATAGTGAACGAGCGAGTTCATCATCCCAATAATCTGTGTTTCGACCCGTTCAAAAGCATGGTCAACCCAGTTAAGATGAATGAAGCGGCTATCATTGTCGTGGTTGCGCCGCCTGCTCTTTCGACCTTGTCGTGCCATTGTGTCAACTTGGTGCCGGCATATCCTCCATACGAAGAGGAGTCTGCACGCATTAGCATGTTCCGATACGACGTATTCAACGGTGCATGAAGGCAGCTGTAGTATTGTCTGCATATGTCCTTTCATCTTGGCGATCTTTTCAAGCAGCACCTGCACAAATGCACAGCTAAGTGCGACATTCTGTGCCTGAATACAGGTGCCAACAATCTCAGTCTCTTCGAGTAAATGATGTGCAAACTTCTCAAATGGTGATAAAATTCGAGTAGCTGTTGTGGCTTCCAAAATCGTTGATCGCGATGCTGTACCGCCCCTCCCTAGGCGCGACGATCTTCGGGAGCAGTATGTGCCGCTTTCGTCAAAGTATCCAGGTACTGCATGTGAGATCAGCCGGACAGAGCTCCCTCTGGCAGAGTTTACGACAGGTGGCATTGCGTGAGTGCTTCCCACGTCCCTCACCACCGATTGAGGTGAATTTTCTTGTCCTGAAAATACGTTTCCATGAGAGCTTGACCGTGCCACGGACACTGAGCGTGTGAAGTGAACTGTTGGATAAACTTGAGCCAGCACATCGTGTTGTAGAATGGATCTAAAGTAACGCGCAAAAATGTGCTCGCCTCTGCTGATCGAGGATTCCACGGATTTCCACAGTGCACTGCCCACCTTATCGTTTAGCTCACCATTAGGAAATACGGAGCTAATCTCAACTACCACAGCGTGTACAGACTCAAGAACTTCACGAAATTTGAGACCCATGTGCACGCAGAAGTGCGGATTCACTGGAACTCCGATGAACCGGAGCTCGCGCATATTCACCCACTCATTCAGTGACAGGAGCTGTGTCCAACTAGCAACGTCATGACACTTCTGAAGCGACTTCTTCACTTGCAGTTTACACCGCTTGTCATCAACGTCAATAACGACAACCTCCACCCACACGCTATCCTTGCCGTTGTTTACTAGAACACGCAGGCCTACCCATTTGGCTAGACTTTCGCTTCGGCCAAATAAACGAGATCCATCATGTTCACCACCTTTTCCAAGAAGCGGCACATACAATTGACCGTCTAACGTCTCCACTTTTCCAAATATGTCGCGACTTTCGTCGTCATGAAGCGTAGTTACGTCTCTCTCCGAGACAGAATGCACAGACTTTTGCCACCAAACACCTACGTGGCGAGGATCTGCTACGAGAAGCTTAGCAGGCTGCCCCGGATGTACATTCGGCAAATGTACGAAGCGGTTCACCAAATTCATAAGCATCTCCGGAAAAATACCTCCTTTGCTGCGAAACTTGCGTGGACGATTGAAGCACTGCACAACAAGTGGCGGTCCAGCATCAGCTGCGTGTTTTGAAGATGACGACGTTACCGCTGTATCGTGTGCCCACTGGTCTGAAACCTGCATCAAATGTTTCATCTGCACGTCTAATGTTTTCCTCATATAGCTGCTGTACACGTCGGCAATCAGCGATTCAAACTTGGTCGCTACGTTTTCTTCTACCATCGCTCCATCATCACCGAAAATTGTTGTGAGCGTGCCATCTGCAGCAAACAAACAAACTGTGTCCACGTCTTTCCGAACTTGTTGCTTCACGAAGTCGGCGCGCTGACGTAAGGCTTGGATATCTGTTTGCGGGGCAACATGGGTGACGACGGAGGCTGTTGCTAAGGAATTAAATACAGTCTCGCGATATACCAGTTCGACCTCTTCTTTTCGTGCCTCCTTGTACGCTGTCCACTGGTACTCCATCGGCAAAAATCTCACGTAATGAAGAATGGATGTGATCGAGAGTTTTCGTAGCCGCAGCTCTTTCAGGATCGAGGGACCGAGCAAACTTCCTAAATGCCGAAACATTTCCTGGATGCGGTCAATGGCAGCGTTGTTCGGTGCAGGAGATGCTGAGGTTTCGCGAGGAGCTGAAGCTTCTGCAGTCTCGTCGCTGCTGCTGAGCTGCTGGCTGAGCTTCCGAAGCAGCTTTGGCTTGCCCCGGACATGTTCCTCCACCAGATTCTCGATCACCTCGAAGGTGTCGCGCGTGTCCAGATACAATTTGGCTGCTGGGTGCATTCGCGGGTTGACATCTTCGCCTGGTTTCGTCTCGCCTCCCGCCAACTCCACCAACAGTTGGATTTCTCCCAGAAGCTGCAGCACCACGAGTTCGTCGCGGGAGATGCTGCCAGACCGCTCCATTTGCAGCAGCAAAGACGATAGAGTCGATGTGAGAAATGGATCACAGACTAGTCAGTTGACTGTGCATCGGTCGATCACTGTCGACGGATCTGCTCGTTGCAGCCCTGCTGTGGCCCAACTAAAGTAGCTCCTCGACCCTCTGTCCTGTCGATTAGTAACCAGTCGCACGCTATTCCAGGGTAGCTTCAACGGCAACTACTGTCCAAATATTTAATAGTTCCGAGTTATTTTTGTGAGAATTCTAAGCTTATGGCTACAATTGATCTGAAGTAGTCGAATTGCCTGAATCTCAGGTTACCACTGCAATGCTGGACTCGCCACAACTGCACAACAAATGGCTACAACTGCAACAAGATGTTCAGACGGAACAGTCTGCGATCCCCTGAATTTGCAACAATTCGTTCCTTTTACTAAGGTTTTATACATCGAGGTTTTATCTTTAGTTGCAAATTCCAGGGCCATGTCTCCACCAAAGTGCAGCATACAAACGCCCATATATTCTCCAAGACGCGCCGATCAGCGGAGACATCACCATGAGCGACGGCATGGGGCTGGGACTGGACCTGTCGGGGCTGGGCCAGGAGCCCATGGCGCCCGCCGTGGATGTGACGCAGCTCACGGAGGCCATCCGCCTCATCCTCAAGGATGCGGACCTGGAGCAGCTCTCGCGCCGCATGATCCGCAAGCAGCTGGAGGCGCAGTTCCACTCGGACCTGTCGAGCTACAAGGACGTGATCAACGCGACGATCCTGGAGATCATCGAGCAGCAACAGGCCGACGACGAAGCGGACGACGAAGAGGAGGAGCGAGAGCCCGATCCCAGCGACGAAGACGAAGACGCGGACGACGAGCAGGAGGAACGACAGCAGCGCACGCCTAGGAAGAAGGCGGCGGCCACCAAGAAGAAGGCGACGCCTAAGAAGCGTAAACGGAAGGATGAAGGAGAGGACGGCAAGAAGACGGGCGGAGGTGGAGGCTTCAATGCACAGCTGAGCTTGTCTCCAGAGCTTGCACAAGTTGTAGGCGCAGAGACGATGGCTCGGCCTCAGGTTGTCAAGGCGCTGTGGGCCTACATCCGAGAGCACAACTTGCAGGACCCGAACAACAAGAAGTCCATCATCTTGGACGATACGCTGCGTGGCGTGTTTCAGCGCGACTCGTTCACGATGTTCAGCATGAACAAGTTTGTCAAGCGCCATGTGCGCAAGCCTGACGATATGCCGCCTGGAGGATGGAGTCAGATCCCACGTGATGGTGTGTCGAGTGACGAGGACACGGAAGCGAAGGCGGCGAAGAAGAAACCAGCCAAGCGAAAGAAGAAAACAACCTCGACGGAAGACGGAGGTGATGATAGCAAGAAGAAGGCGAACCCGTTCTACACCGAGCTGTCGCTGTCGCCAGAACTGGGCGCGCTCATTGGCAGTGACCGCATGGCACGACCGAAGATCGTGCAGGCATTATGGGCGTACATCCACGAGCACGATCTACAGGACCCGCAGGACAAGCGCACGATTCTTCTCGATGACGGGATGCGACGGGTTTTTCAGCGGGACTCGTTCACGATGTTTTCCATGAACAAATACATCAAGCGCCACGCGCGCAAGTTCGCGGACGTGCCACCGGGCGGCTGGGCCGATATCCCGCGCGACGGAGTGTCGAGCGACGAGGATGAGGCCAAGGCTAAGAAGAAGGCCCGGAAAGGCAAATGAGTCGACCAAATAGGCGACGGTGATTCTACTGACAGAAAAGCAAAGCAAGCAGCGTGAGGTTGTGGCCGTGTAGACGCAGCAGCGGAATGCTAGCAGTAAGGTACGAGCGGCTGCATCTGGTATATGAAATCGACGTGACTCTGTTGTATGAATGCATTGAGAGGTGGTGCAACTGCAGGGATAGTCTTCGATATGTAAGTGAAGTCAATGCGCGGTGATTGCCGATTTACCATTGTAAAGAAGTCGGCAACGGGTTTTGGCACTTATTGCAGTGGTTGCCGCCACTTTAACTGCTGCGTAACCTAATGATCTTCATCCAAAGAGCAGCTCGAGATGAGTAGCCGCTTTCGTCATCATTTACGATTGCCCATGCGTTGTTGGCGCTCGACTGCAGCGGCAACAAGGCGACTAAACTCGCTCTTGAAAACGTTAGGTGTGTCGAATGTAGTCGCAACAACACGCAAGTGGCTCGGTAGTCGAGATTTCGATGCCAGCGGGATTGCAGCATTGTTGGTACCCGTCGAGTGCTCGAACACAAGGCACAGCGAGCTGTCCAAGCCAGCATTCTGCATGAACCACTCGTACCTGATAATTGAAAGTAAGTGGTTTGCTTAAGTTCGGAGCAGGCAACATCTCATGAAAGTTTGGCACGAACCAGAGCATGGCCTCGCTCTCGTGGACGTGCGACTCGGGACTGTAGACGAGAATGACGCCGTCCGCATCCTTCATCACAGCTGGCCAACACGCCTCATAGCTGCAAAGGAAGACAAATTAGCTGAAGATAAATCTGATAAGATAGATAGAGTACATCAACGGAAGAAGGCTTACTTCTGGTCACCCGATACGTCCCAGAGTTCGACATTTGCCTTGCCCTTCTCGAGCTCGAGGATCCGTACACCGATGGTCGGTTGATAGCGTTCTTGACCCCCAAGTCGATCTGAGTGCTCAGCGAGGAAGTTGGCGATCTAAATCCACGCAACAATGCAAAGATAAAGCGAGTGCACATAGGTAATAAGAGCAACCCGCCAGTCAATTGCAAGCGTACGGTGGACTTGCCGGCCTCCTTGGGCCCAACGATGAGGATCTTGAGCGGCACCATGGACGGAGAACTCGATATATCGAGGCGACGCGACGGTTTGATTCAAGACGAAAACCGTTTTGAGGTCTTTGAGGTCCATCAAGAGACCGTGGGTGCCTCCTCTACTAAGCTTATCAATCCAATTCCTGTTGCCAATGTAATCGAATGCTCAGGCTACTGGCAGCAGACTACTGCTGTTCGTTCTGAATATGCTCTGCTCAATATCTTGAGTCGTGGGACGAAACCCTTTGTCAGCGCATGGTAGTGATCTCTCAAAATTGACAAGAGGAAGACATGGTGTCTAACTTGTAATGGACACCATATCTTCCTCTTGTCAATTTTGAGACCACCGCCCATGCGTTTGCCTCAATGCGGCAGGCCTTTTGACTGACAAATTGTCGGGATACCTATGACCTGGAAGCTTAAATTTGCACAATGCGATCGACGTCCTTGAATTTCAGCAGTAACACTTCCATTTTATACCATGCTGACTGTGGAGCAGCAAGTCGAAACTCCTTTGACTGAGTTGGCACCTGCTGAAGTTATCTAGCCGTGGCAAACAACGAAGGTAAGCATGGTTAAGCTTAGCCACAGCACCGTCGACGCGAGAACATCCGTACCGATGGGCGTTCATTTTGTCAAATTGCGACAGGGCTTTATTTTACGTCCAGGCGTTGGTTGTGTGCGGTTAGGCCTCAGTTTGACTGGATCACGAAAGGGTAACAACTTCTGTTGGACGCGCAGGCCGCAGCAGACCTACGAGACATCCATGGACGCGTCCGTGATCGCCAGCTTCCACGAGAAGGTGGTGCAGAAGCCAGAGGTGCGTGGCTCTGTTGCACTATTGTAGACGTGTGTAAAGCTGGCTTCAGTGTCGGTATTAACAGTGTATTTCTTTATCGTCTGCAGGTGTTTTTCACGCCGTCGGAGGAGGTCGCCAAGGAGATTAAAGCGTTCGCCAAGCATGCATACGACCGAACATCTAAGTACCAGAGCAAGAGTGGCAGTGCCGAGCCGCTGGAGGAGCTCTACGTGGACGGCTTTAACGCCGACCAGGTCTGGGAGCAGCTCCGCCTGCTGAACGGCCCGTTGGTGACGGAGACGACGCAGCGCATCCGCACGTTCGGCAAAAACCCGGACAACATTTTGCTGTTCCCGTCGGAGAAGCAGGAGGAGAGTGAAGAGGAGGAGGGAGAGAAGGAACAGGAACAGTCGGACAGTGACGTTGAAAGCGACGACGACGAGGAGTCGGACGAGGACACTGCTGACTCAGATGAAGAGGAGAAGGTGAAGAAGGCGAAGAAGAAGAGCAAGAAGGCTCGCGACGTCGCGGAGGATGGATTCTTCGACTGGGACGAAATGGACAAGGCGGCTGAGGAGGAGGAGGAGGAGGAAGATGATGACGAAGACATGGAGGGCGATGAAGACGACAATGAGAACGATGAAGATGACGACGATGACGACGAGTCGGAGATGGAGGAAGGCTCGGACGCTGAAGCTGCGGAGGACATGAAACACAATGACTTTTTCGACGACGAGGTTGAAGGCGAAGGCGAAGAGGAGGAGGAAGAGCTGAACGATGTTGGCATGCAGGACGGAGACAACGATGAGGAGGAGTACCCGACCATTAAGCGCGCGAAGCCTGACGAGGAGGAGAACGTCGATGACGAGGAGCTTGCTGAGCGCGGCATCATGTCATCGCACCAGCGTCAGCGTCAGCGTCTTCAGAAGGAGATTAAGGAGCTAGAACATGAGGCGATCAGTGAGAAGCCGTGGCTGCTGAAGGGTGAGGTGCGCTCGGCCGCTCGTCCGGAAAATAGTTTGTTAGAAGCAGTGCTGGACTACGACAGACCAGTGAAGGCGGCCCCTGTTATCACGGAGGAGGTGTCGATCGCGCTCGAGGAAATGATCAAGAAGCGTATTCTGGAGGATGACTTCGACGATGTGATCCGTAAGTTCGCTGGTAACGAGGAGGACCAGAAGAATAAGCTGGAGGAGGTGTCTATGGAGAAGTCCAAGGAGGGTCTGGGAGAGATCTACGAGAAGGAGTACATGAAGTCCGCTATGGGCTTCGAGGCCGACGACGAGTCCAAGCAGGACCAGGAAGAGATCGAGGTGATGTTCAAGAGCCTGTGCTGGAAGCTCGACGCGCTGTCGAACTACCACTTCACGCCCAAGCCCGCCGTCAAGGAGATGCAGGTCAAGCCTGCAGTGCCTGCCATCGCAATGGAGGAGGTGGTGCCTATCAGTGTGAGCGACGCAAACCTGAAGGCGCCCGAGGAGATATACGAGAAGAAGCGCAAGCGCGGCGAGGCCGTGCTGCAGTCCAAGGAGGAGATGACCCAGACCGAGCGCAAGGCGCTGCGCAACGCCAAGAAGCACGCGCGGCGGAAGGAGAAGCGCCAGCGCGAGTTCGACGAGCGGCTGGTGGCCAAGCTCAACCCCGGCCTGGGCAACAAGCACGAGAAGAAGAAGATGCTCGAGAGCATCGCCGGCGCCAAGAACATCACGACAGGCAAGCAAATTGATGGCTCGACCAAGCAGTTCTCCAACTCGAAGGAGTTCTTCTCACGTCTGCAGGTACGGCGCCACCACCACGCTGCTGATTGCGCCTCGTTGGCGTGTCTACAACTCATTTGTGCATATGCACTGACTGACCCGTATCATTCGTGTATTTTTTGCTATGCAGGACGAGGTGCAGGAGAAAATCAGGAGTGCAAGCAGCAGCAAGTAGCGCGATCGCGATGGAAAGCAGCGCGCCTCACGTTAAGCGGCAGCGACAGAGCAATAGAAATGGATTTTGTGCATTGTGTACGTCGTCAGCCTTCTGTTCTGGATCACACACAGCTGCGAGCGCATACTGGACGCTGCCTAATCTTCAGCTGCGCTCGGCGGCGGCGACCATCATCCGTCAGGTTATCCTTTGCGCTAAGGCGTATTATCATGCAGAACTGATTCGATTTGCGTGGGTAAATAATAATTTGCTTGCGTCAGTGCTCCTTTGAATGGAGCTGCCTTGCCAGCACTTCCCGCCAGAGGAATCTTGGACGCCATCCAGCTGGCGGGAGAGCGAAATCAAACCTGCAAATTGTATACTCCCTCACTAAGTACGACTCTGACGCAGTTGGTCAGTTGGTTGAAGGTCAAAAAGATCGGGGATACAATACCGGTAGGTGGCAGCCACAGTCTTCGTCTCACTGTCTCACTCTCGAATTTGCCGGCTCCAGCTCAAGTGACTGAAGCCCGCTCGCTCTCCTCCAAGCCCCATCCGTTCGTCAACATGCAAGTGAACACGCGCAAATACTCTGGCGACGCCGCTGACGTGCACCGGGAGACGGAGGCCGTGTACGGCCACCCGCTCATGTGCGCCAGCCTGCCGTCCGACGTGTTCCCGCAGCGCTCGGTGCCTGCGCGTGTGGCGCACCAGCTCATCAAGGACGAGCTGGCGCTGGACGGCAATCCCAAGATGAACCTCGCGTCCTTCGTCACCACGTACATGGAGCCTGAGGCCGAGGACCTGATGGTTGAGGGCCTGCGCAAGAACTACATCGACCTGGACCAGTACCCGCAGACGGCGGAGATCCACAACCGCTGCGTGACGATGCTGGCCAACCTGTACCACGCGCCGCTGGAGCCTGGCCAGAAGGCCACAGGCACAGGCTGCATCGGCTCCTCGGAGGCCATCATGCTGGCCGGTCTGGCCATGAAGCGCAAGTGGAAGGACCGTCGCGTCGCCGCTGGCCTGCCCTACGACACGCCCAACATGGTCTTTGGCTCGAACGTGCAGGTCTGCTGGCACAAGATGTGCAAGTACTTCGAGATCGAGATCCGCGAGGCCGACGTGTCTCCGGACTGTCTGGTGCTCACGGCCAAGCGTACGCGCGCGCTCATCGACGAGAACACCATCGGAGTCAGTGCCATTCTGGGCAGCACGTTCAACGGAGAGTACGAGGACGTCAAGTCCATCCACAACATGTTGGTGGCCGAAAACGAGGCCAATGGATGGAACATCCCGCTGCACGTGGATGCGGCCAGCGGCGGCTTCATCGCCCCGTTCATTAGTCCCGAGCTCGAGTGGGACTTCCGTCTGCCCAATGTCAAGAGTATCAACGTCAGTGGCCACAAGTTCGGACTGGTGTACGCTGGCATGGGCTGGGCTCTGTGGCGTGAGCCTGAGGACCTCCCTGAGGACCTCGTGTTCCACGTGAACTACCTGGGCGGAGACCAGTCGTCGTTCACGCTCAACTTCTCCAAGGGTGCGGGCAACGTGGTGGCGCAGTACTACAACATGCTGCGCTTCGGCTTCGAGGGATACCGTCGTATTATGGAGGCCAGTATGGAGAATGCACAGTTGCTGCGTGGATCGCTGGTGGCTACTGGTCACTTCCGTATCGTCGACAAGCAGCACATGCCGCTCGTGGCGTTTGCGCTGATCGACTCGTCGCGCTACACGTGCTTCGACATCCAGGACAAGCTCAAGAGCCGAGGATGGATTGTCCCGGCCTACACTTGCTCCAGCGGCGCCGAGTCGCTGGCGATCATGCGTGTGGTCGTGAAACAGAACTTCTCCTCGCACATGGCTAACATGCTGGTGCAAGACATCCTGAAGGCCATCGAGGCACTCGAGCAGCACCATGTCTTGGTCGACACGGCCATGTCGTCTCCCAAGGCGAAGAAGAAGCACTTCCAGGACATTGTGCATTCGCTCCAGGCCAACCTCAAGCACCAGAAGTCGGGCCTCACGACGCACGGTGTGTGTTAGTTCAACTGGAACCAACACATAAGCGTTCGACGTGCGGACACGTCCAGCACGCAGCTTCGAGTTATTTCCCGTGCATTTTAGCTGTAATTTCTGCGTTACCTAGTGAACGGGGCGCAGTTCTCACTCCAAGGAAAACAATCCTAACTGCATGTCATGCAAGTATTCGACACTGTGTAGTCTTCGACAAGGTGGGTTCGTTGAGGAAAATGGCAAAGTCGTCTGACAACTGCTTGCGTTTCTAGGCATGATCATGGGCGTCTTCAGGTGAAAGAGGCAAGTACCGACGGAGAAACTGTGTGACCTTTGTTGCGGTTTTCAGGAATGGGTCGGGGAAGTAAAATGCCACCATGCCTACAAGCGCCTCGCAAAATTCGCTGTAGATCAACTCGAGCTGATCGTCACTTCCCGGTGAGGCCTCTTGGACGTTGCGAAACACGTCCATAGCCTGATCCATTGAGAAGCGTGCACGCACCAGGTGATAGTCCAGCACGAACGCTTGCCAATCGATCATCCGCATGTACTTATTGATCCCGTGTCCAGTATATCGTGGCTTTGGCTTCGTGGGTCTACTTGCAGGCATCATTAGCTCGCGTTCCTTGGCACAATAGCGTCGAAAGATGATGCGGATTGTCTGCGAATGGCTAGTAATTGCGAGTTTCACATCCGAGTGGTGCATCAGTGCTCGAATAAGGCTCTGGTTTTGGAGGGCGATCGGTAGATGATTTGTGGTGAAGTACTCGATACGTGCACTCAACGGTGAAATCTGAGGTTGGAATTGCTCGTTGCAGAGCTGAAGAAAGAGCTCCGCGAGGTCTTCTGGAGAGAAGAGCTGCTCATACCCGTTAGCAACCAGCTCTTCGTCGCGTAAAACGGGAAGTACATGGATCTCTCGAGGCAGGCGAAGTATCTTGACAATGTGCCACAGGTCGTCGAGACTCATGGCATGCTTGATGTTTGCGCGGAATGGAGTGTAGAGCTGACGTATAACTCGTCGGTGCTTCTCAAACACAGCGCGTACCAGAGCGAACTCAATCTCAGGATTCTCTTCAACGCTGAATATCCGGTGCATCGTGCTGTTTGCAAGTGAAATGCACTCATAAACGTGCTCTCGAGAGTCTGCTTGACAAGAAGCAACCGCGGGAGCTGCCTCCTCTTTGTCGTTGGCCACGAATTGAGAAGCGAGCTCACTTGCTTGTTCCCACTGAGTGACTCGGAGCTCTCGAAGTTGTTGATGCGTAGCATTGAAAACTTTCATGTTTGCGGATGTGGCTTTCACGGACATGTGTATGGCCTCAATGCTTTGGGTAAGTCGTTCAGGTCCTTCGACTGTAAGGTGTCGAATGGGAGTGGCATGGTACGTGTTTCCATCGCCGCTAGTGATACTTGTTCTTCGGCCAGATTTGTCTCTTGCAGGCGCGAGAAATGAACTGTGCGATAGAGGCTCGAATTGGTGCTGTAGTATTGGGCGGATGGGAGTCCCCGACGGAGTTCCTTGTCCCCTCGATAAATCCCCACTACTATTTTCGCTTGAAGGATCCGTCACAGCCATCGGTATTAGACCACGAGATTGCACCACACCCGCGGAAATGAGTTGCTCGGAGATTTGGTTCCACGTGTTGTACGCGGTAACAATCGGCTGAATGATTCGTAGCGAGTTGGTAGCAGTTATCGTGCTCTGAGCATCGACTGCTGGAGGCAATGCAGTGACAGATGCATCTGCTGGAGACAGTGATGGAGAACTCTGTGCCGGTGAAGGTGTTGGTGTTGGTGTTGTCTGGGTTTGCTCTTCTCCAGCTTTATCCTGCTTAAAGTCTTGAGAATTTACAACTTGAGAGTCTTCGGAGATCTTGACCTCTTCACTAGGTGGCCTCACGTATGCGTTGTGGGTGAATGCACTCATGTCAGCAGGTGAAAACAACAACGAACCGTACTCCGTTGCGATGTGGGCCAGAAGCAAGATAGTGAATCCACGCGAATGGAGAGGCGATATGTCGAAATCAGCTTCATGTAGCAAATCTAGATTTTCCAGTAGTGGTATCTGTGGTTCTGAATGGCCCTTGAGTGCCAAAATCGATTGTCTTCGACTTGATGCACGCCTCAGTTGCGAGCCACGAGATGAAGCCCTCGGCTTCGTTGCCGCTGCACTTGATATCCAGCAACGTTTGGCGCCATTGATCACGCCTAAATCACCTTTGTCGATCCCTACAAACCCATCGGTTATTTGAAGAGCTCCGTTAGACATAGAGCGAATTGGTACACATGAAATTTCGTGGCTTTCGAGCATCCGCGAACTGAACAATTTGGAATGTCTTGCATAGTGTTCATCTTGAGCACGGATGGCGGGCAGAAGCTGGTTGTATTCCCGTGCCACTTGAGCATTGTCATGCTGACTCATTTGTTTGTCCTTGTCAACCGCGGGCTCTTGCAATTGCACGGGAGTGAAGAGAACTTTGGAATCGGGTGCCTGAATACGTTCGCGAAGAGAGCTGAAGAATTTAGAGAATTTTCGACCAGATAGTTCGTCTTGAGAAACAGCCCCTGTTGCTCTTCTGCCGATGGAACCACCTAACGCAGCAGCAGCTGCTACTATCTGTAGCGATGACGACTGCTCACCCGATTCACCTTCGCCTGGAGCAATGCCTATAACAACCGAGTTCGACCTCCCTACAGTGGCAACAACCGAGTTTGACCTTCCTGCATGTGCCGAAGACATCATAGAAAACGTTCCCTTCAGTGCCATACTGCGTAGTCGTGAGATTTCAGCCAGACATTCAAGAAGGACAGAGGAGCTTCCGTGAGCTTGATCCTTCTCGCATATATCGCCAATTAACAAGGTCGAGTCAACTTGAGCGTCTTGAAGCGGGGCTTGTTGAAGGAATCCAACACCATGATAACCTCGTAACAACGACTCCAGGATAAGTGGCGGCAGACATGCTACAGCTTCGACACGCAGTTGACCTTCTTGACACACCTGGACCTCTCGACGGCGGGTTGTATCCAAGTACGTGCTTGCAGCTTTAATTCGCAATTCCAGTTGTCGTGCCCTGTCTTCTGCTTGCTTGCGATCCCTCCCCATTACTAAGTTGTCAGCCTGTACGACATCGCGCTGCTTTGTAAGCTCGTCTACCTGTCGTTTTGTACCTGTCAGTCCTTGCAGGTCAATTTGCATTTGCTTTTGGAGTTTCTCGATCCTGTGTATGGCAGCCTTGCGCTTCCAGGTCACGTACACTTTTCGCAGAAGAGCCTTAGGAGCATTGCTGAACCAATTAGAGAAGTACGCGGCGTATTTCCTGTTGTTCTACAGTACATGTGTACACAACAATATAAGCTATGATCCGGCAGAGTAACAAACATCGCAGCGCACCTTCTTCTGGACAATGGTAATAGAGTACCACTCATGCAACAACATACGCGACAGAGCGTACGTGCACTCAGACAAGAAGTGTCGGAACATGGAATACACGTTGCCAATATCATCAGCCAGTATGTCATTGCGCGCTTCTCGACACTCTCTACAACCAAAACACAGTTCATGAGGAGAACGTTAGTAACCAACTTCAAAAGATTTACTATACAGATGCAAACTTCGCGTACTTGTCCTTTCGAAGCGTCAGAAGAAGACGCTTATGATGATTGACGAGCGCAAAATACAGTAACTCATCGCGCATGTAGATGGACTGACTCAACTCTGCGCTTAGTACGCGAAACAATGGTGCGTACGACCCGAAGTGCGGCGTGAGGTCTTCTACTCTTTCGAAGCGGATAATTAACACACAAGTGAGTTACCACATCCAGCAACCCACCGGGGGAAAACCAACCGGTAATGCTCATGCCAAACGTACCGAGGACTTTACAGCAGAAAGTTGTGATCAACTCGTTTGGTCGCGGAAGGTTGGCAGTCCGTCGCTGAAGTTCCTCAAAACCTACCTCGTACCAGACCGCTGCAAAGCAAAAGCGTTAAGGACTGTGAGAACCGCACCAGACACAACACTATCCAGCCAAGTCTTCCTTCCTCACCAACAGATTTAAAGTTGCGCCGATCCGCTTCAAATTGTCGAAGCCACTGATCCATGAACAAACGCGCAACAGCCGCTTGGTTGAGCTCAGCCATTGGATCCGCCTTCACTGCGTCGTCCACCGTTTGAATCAGTTCGTGCAATGGCAGCTCCGTCTCCCGCGACGAAGCCATATATACGGGTGTCATTGCAGCCAACTGATTGGACTGGCCTCCATTCTCCGGCTCAATGTGTCGCTCCTTAGTTGTCAGCATCGGCAGCTTGGCTAGACGCAACGATCTCTGCGGAGAGAAGACTTCAGCTGCTGGAAATACGTTCTCGCCCGCCGCTCGAAGCCTCCGCCGCCTCGGATTCTGCTGCTGTTTCCCATTATTAACACCAGATTCATCGGGGGACCGGTTGCTCGGCTTCCGAACCAGGAACGTGAGCGGGTCCACCGTTTTGGCGAGACCTAGTGCATCCGGTCCAGAACGTGCGTGAGGCTTGTCGTTCTTGGGCAACTGCGGCTCTATAGAGAACCAGCCGCCTGGCAATGCACTTGAACTGGTTGGAAGTCGCGACCGAGGCTTCCTATTGACTCCGAGATGTTGCATGCTGGGTGGTCCAGTGCTGGTAGAATGCGAAACGACGTAGACCTCTGCACTGACATACATACACCTCTCACCTCGCATATCCGATACGACTTGTCTGACTAACGTTAAATAAATGGGCTCATTTCGATGTGTGGGCGATCGCGGTGCACGTTGGTGCGCGAGCAGGTGGCGGAAGTCGCGGGCGTCGCTCCCGAGGAGTTTGTAGATGGTGACAAGTGTACGAGGAGAGAGAGAGAGATGCAATGCTCCGTAGCTTGGTGGTTTGATTGGGATTAGCTAGGGACTGAAGCGAAATGACGTCTGATGGTTCTTTGGTCACTTGGTGTCTGTGGATTCATATAGACAAACCGGTTGAGAATATGGGGCCGGGAAGATACGGGCCGATCCTTTTGCAACGTGGCGGGGCAAAGGTGGAAGGCGAAAAGAAGGCGAAGACACGACTGCAGGCCATGCGGGTACTTGCTGCAGTTCTAGTCGTCTGCTGCTACAGAAGGTATTTGGCACTTTGAATTGACTGGATGCGTCATGGATGAACTATTACACGTGTAGTGGGGGCTGGTTCCGTCCTTTACCAAGGCTAATGCAAAACCAGATCACTTCCTGATGTTTAATGCCAGGTACAAGACCAATGGTGTGCCAGTTAGCCATTGCAGGAGTCAAAGAACGTGACGGTTGATTTGTTGATCTTGTGACGCAGATCCGAGAATGTCCGGGAGCGACCGGCACTTAAGCGGTTGCTGGAGTCGAAGAGATGCGTGGTGCTGTGTGAAGGGTAAGCAAATTGTCGAGCTTCTGAGGCCTCGCTCCAGTTTTCGTGGACTCTGATGGGGTTGTGAAGGTACTACGAGTGGCAGCAAGTGGATAAAAGAGAGAAGCAGCCGTACTATTTCTATCGAGAGGGCAGTCCGATGAAGGTAAGTGATTGGAACTGGTGAATTATTCTCTGGATAAATCGTTTGATAATTCAACTCTTTTGATAGTTTGCAGGCCTGTATGATCACTGGAAAAACGAGGATGGCGAACTGATGTGCACCTACACCATCCTTACAACTGCAGTTGCACCAGAGATCAAATGGTTGCACACCCGTATGCCGGTAAGATAATCGCAGTGAGAGTTCTCGAAGTAATCGGCTGCACGAACTTAAAACGATGTTTGGCATGATTCACTAGGTCATTTTGTCTGATGAAAACGTTGACCGGTGGCTTTCTGGCGCGAAGTTTGAAGATCTCAAAGACTTGCTGGTATCATATCGCTCTAGTGACTTGAAGTGGCACTCAGTGGACAAGAAAGGCAAGACTTTGGCATCTACCTGCACCATGGATTGGTTGTCTTAAGGCTAACAATGTCTAATTGATTTGGATTGCAGTTGGGTCGATGCAGTTCCAAAGCGAAGACTGTACCAAGAAGGTCAACATCAAGCATGCAGGTACATCATGTGTCTTTAGGCTCATGCATACACATGCATGGTGAGGTGACTGATGTCCTTTACTTCCTTGCTTCCATTCTCCAGGTGACATCAAGTCGTTCTTCGGAGTCAAGGCAGAGAAGCAAGAGCCCCATACTTCTTCATCAGTTACGCCAATTGCACCATCAACAGAAGTCAAGACAGAGAAAGAAGCATTCAGCGATACTGCCATCAGCTCTCCGATCAAGAAAGAAGAGCACGATGCCAACCTGGACACTACACCGAAGAAACAGTTCAAGGAGTTCCCCACCAAGTTTGTTCCTGCCTCGTCGCTTCTCAACAAACGCTCCGATGACGAAGACCAAGAATCCACACCACCAAAATCACCAAGCAAACGTCGTCGTGTGTCGTCCCCAGCAAAGACGTCCAAGGTGAAGTCTCCGGCCAAGTTGAAGTCGCCTGGCCCAAAACAATCATCACTGGACTTTTTTTTCGGCAAAGGCCCCAAATAAGAACCCTTTTATCCTCGCATACCCCGTCGAATACGTTTGCCAAATGTATATGAAAACCTCTAAAACCCAATGCGGTCTCTGTCAAGTCCCTCAGTTTTGGCTGACGACATCGCTTGCCGTGGTCCTCGGTGCCCCCGCCTCGCCGACCTTCCTTGGCTGTCTCTGATCGCTCGTCGACAGAACTATTGGAATATCCATCTTCCTCTGCATCTTGTGTGTCTGTGAGTGCAACTCCCACGTCGATAACCACAGTATCTGTTTCGCTACGAGCTCCGGACCAGACCGACTTCCAGCATGGAGATGAACAAGGGGGAGGCCGAGAAGTGCCTCGAGATCGGCAAGAAGCACCTGCGTCTCAGCAACTGGGAGAAGGCCATCAAGTTCTTCGACAAGTCACACCGCATGTATCCGCTGGCAGGCGTGGAGGCGATGCGCGATCGCGCCAAGGCGGAGCTGGAGAAGGCCTCGACACCCAGTGCACAGCCGACGTCGCCACGTGGCGGCGCTTCTAGTGCGGCGGGAGTGCGGCACCGAGCAGCTCCAGCTGCTGCGCCATCGAGATCTCCGTCGTCGGAGCCCTCGCGGCCGTACACGGCGGAGCAGCTGCAGATGGTGCGCAAGATTAAGGCGTGCAAGACCCACTACGAGGTGCTTGCGGTGCAGCAGACTGCGACGGAGAATGAGGTCAAGAAGGCTTATCGCAAGGTGAGGAGCGTCGAACAATGTTCTTGTTTGCATTGCTGTGGTGTCTGACGTGGTGTTGATGATGTGTAGTTGGCGCTGAAGCTGCATCCGGACAAGAACAGCGCCCCCGGAGCGGAGGATGCGTTTAAGGCTGTTGGAAAGGCGTTCGCGATTCTGAGCGACCCCGACAAGCGCGCACATTATGACCGCTACGGCGACGATGCACCCGTGCAGCAGCAGCAACACCGAGGACGCAGATACGCCCAGGACGAGGACATTACACCGGAAGAGATTTTCAACATGTTCTTTGGTGGCGGCTTCCGTCCGCGTGGGCGCCGGCCGCCGCCGCCGCCGCAGCAGCAAGGTCATCGACAACAGCAGGAACAACGTGGTGGGATGGCTAATCTGGCCCAGTTCCTACCGCTGTTGCTGATCTTCCTCATGTCGCTACTCTCGATCCCGTCGACCCCGGAAATGCCGTTCAGCCTAAACCCGACAACCCAATTCAACGTGCAGCGCGCGACGCAGATGGCCAATGTGGTGAAGGGTATTCCGTACTACGTGGAGCGCGATTTTGAGCAGCGGTACACGACCCACTGGCGCGATCTTACACGAGTCGAGCAAATGGTGGAGCAGGCGCATGTGTCAAAACTGTCAGAGAGCTGCGAGAACCTCAAGCTGCGTCAGAAACGGATGATCTACCGTGCCCGCAACTCTCGCAGCGAAGACCGCGAGTCCGCCATGCGTAAAGCACTGGAGATGAAGATGCCTCCCTGTGACGAGCTGCGCAAACTCCGGAGAACGCGGCGCTATTGACGATGAAGCCACGACGCAGCAGCTATGTAGTCAGTCAATAGAGGGCGGAAGTGGAGGCAGGAGACAACAACGAACAAGTCAATACACATATGAAGCAAGAAGCTACGTCACTCCAGTCTGGTACATGTTGATGCACATCATGTTGGCACCTTCGCCTTGAAGTCTGTAGGTCCAAATATTCTTGTTAAGAACCGACAAATAACGCACAACTCATACTTCATCCCCTCTAAAGCACCATAAATGGCATTGTATCCGCGACATTTCGGAGCTGAAAGTCAAGTGTAGCACAGTAACAAGGGGACGAGAAGTAAGCGACGGAGATGGCGTCGAACGAACTGGCGGCGATCCTGGCGCGGCGCCGCACGAAGGCAGGCGAGCAGAGTGAGTCTGCTGCCCCTGCAGTGGAGCGGAGCGCTCCCCCGGCGTCGGAGACGGTCCCGTCGGCCGCTAGAAGCTCCATCGCGGAACGGATCGCGCGTCTCAAGCAGCAAAGCGCGGCCGCCAGCGCCGCGGGAGAGGCGGCTCCTGCGCCACGATTCAACCACCCGGCACCGGCTTCAGAGCCGTCGGAGCAGCTTCTAGCGAGCAGCAGCAGCGTCGGCAGCTCCAGCGACGCGAGTGTGGCGTCTGCTACGTCGGAGCCTGTCGACACGTCGGCAGTAGCTGCTGCTCAGGAGGCGGCGGGGCTTCGTCGTGCTTCTAACAAGATTCAGCAGCTCCAGGGCAGTCTGGGGATCAACATGAACCCTTTCGGACGTCCAGGGGGACCTTCGAGTGGGGGATACCGAGCAAAACCTGCAAGTTATCAACGGGAGTCCATCATGAGCACCGGAGAGGAACAATATGGACACACGCAACATGCCATGGGCGTCGCCATGCCCGGCATGACCGGGTCGGCCATTCCCATGCCGGGATTGGCAAAAGGGGGATTCCGTCTCCCTGGAATGGCTCAGGAAGGGGAACAGAATGCCGAAGCACCGGCTCCTGCACCTCTCGATGACTCTCATGTAAGTTGTTACCTCTTGACAGCTTAAGAGTGGTAAACATGTGCAACCGTACTGATGAATTTGATGCTTGAACAGGCGACGATGAACCGTGTTGCTGGACCCAAGCGCCGTGGCCCGGCCCGACCACCACCTGGAGCATTCCGAATCCCGGTGAGTTTTTGCTTGTTGGACTATGTTGTGTAGGAGAAATATCGTGGGCTGACCTCGGGGTTACTTGGTTGTCGTAGACGATGGCAGCACCAATTATCGACAATGTTGAGCCTGCTCAAACCCCCGCAACCGAGCCTGCGGTTGTCGCGTCGCCTACACCTGCTGAGGTTGTTGAGCCGAAAGCTCCCGAAGCACCAGCTGTGGTATCACCACCAGCGCCCGTGGCTGCGAATTTGTTTACAAGGCCGACTCCTGTACCTGCATATAGCCCAGTTCCGGTTCAAGCACCCGTGTCGACACCGACACTAGCACCAGCACCAGCACCAGTTCCTGCTGCCACAGCGATCCTGCAGAAGTTACCGGAGCCCGAGCTGATGCCGCCGATGAAACCTTACGAGCTTGAGGATGATCCGTTTGCGCCAGTATACGATACCTCTGGGGACCAGCATCCATATGCACCTGCAGGATTCCCTAGCGCGTTGATGGCGAATTTCTCCATGGACGAGCTTACACTCGACGACCAGCTGAAGACATCGACCCCATCCTCGACGTCCGCTTCGTCACTGTTTGGAGGAAGTGAAAAGCCAGCACCAATTTCAGAACCAATCCCGAAGTCTTACTCACCTCCTCCTGCCGCACCGGTGGAGACTCTTGCGTCAACACCACCACAAGTGGCTGCCTCGACGCCTGCGCCGACACCACCACCTGCCCCGGTTGTACTGGTGTCAACGCCTGCACCGGCGCCTGCACCCGTATTTGCACCCACGCCAACTCCAGCAGCAGTTGCACCTGCCCCGGCGTCGGGTTCATATCTGTTTGGTGCTGCTGCTTCAGCAGCAGCCTTGGACGATGACGATTCGAGCGAGAGCGACTGGAGCGATGATGACAATGACTGTGGTAACCAGTCGTTATTCGGTGCGCAAAGTACGGCTCCCAAACCGGCGGCCCCAGCTCCAGCTCCAGCTCCAGTCTTAGTGACACCGTCGCCAGCCACTCCAGAGCTTCACCAGGCCCCGGCGCCCACCAGTGGCAGTCTCTTTGGAGATATATCCAGCACACAAGCACCTGCACCTGCTTCCCCAGCGCCTGAATTCGTGCAGGCCACACCTCAGACTGCCATTCCTCCGGCACCTTACAGCTCGCTCTTCGGTGGGGCTGTGAGCAGCAGCAGTGAAAGCGACAGCGACAGTGACGATGAAGGTGGCCTCTTTGGCACAGGAGTACCATCGAATCGATAAGCCCTATGGACAAATGGGCAACCGAAACATGCCACGCACCATCATCAACACAGGGACATAGAGAGAGGGTTGCTCACTAGTCGACAAGCGGCATTGACCGTCCCAGTGACAAATTGCTTCAAGCTACGAGGCACACAGCAATCGATTGACAATGTGCTTCAATGAGATTCTTTGTTTTCTTTTTGTTACGGCGACATTTTACTTGCTTTGCCATTTCTTGCTCGATTCTCCAGCTCGTTTCATCTTCTTCCTCAATCTTCACTACGCTGGTCCTCACGTTTTGTCCATGGATAGCAGCGAACGAGCAACGTATTACACCATCACAATTCCATGCAAGCAGGACGCAAACGCAGACGGCACGACACCAACACCATTTCAAGAAGCAGGATGCGGGGAGAGGGAGGGGAGGCAGTGAGTCGACTGGACACAGATGCAAACACGGCGCCTCGACATCAAAACGCAACTTCCATCGTCTACCGCCAAAAAATATGCAGGTCATGCACACATGCAAAGTGAAAAAGCAGTCAATATATATCGGCAAAGCACCAAGTGCACACCAGCCATGAGCGTCGTCGACCTGTGCCGTAAAATCTCCAAGCCCCACAAAGCCCCATCCAAAGCCTCCTCCCTGTCTTTGTGTCTTCATCTCCACCATTCATACTGCCACACCCCTCGTTTTTCACCGATCTCCTGCCGAGGCAGGATACAGCACGCGCTATTCTACAGCTCGTCCCGCTGTGACAGACAGATCCTTATTCACACCCTACCACTGCTGGGCAGGTGCGATCTTCTCCGTGTTGATGTACAGCATGTCTTCAATCTTGAAGTACCGGCCCCAGAAATAGGCCTTGGAGCCGCCCACAGCTCCCTTCTGTCCCTGAGCGGTCACCAGTCGCTGCACCGGCAGATAGGCGGGCGAGTCCGGGTGCAAGAACGTCTTGCGCGAGCGCGCCTTGTTGTAGACCAGCATGGGGTGCATAGTGCTGAGCGACCCGTCGGCCTCCATGGCCACCTGGATCTTGTAGATCTCTCCGAGCGAGCCCTCGGCCTCGCCGTCCTCGTTCGTGGTCATGCGGATCACCGCCTGGTACGGGAATTCCTGCATCTTGGACGCCGGCTCGTCTAGCTTCACGGGCAGCCACACCATGTCGTCCGTGGGCTCGGAGGCCTCGAGGCCGCCCTCGCGCAGTGACTTGGAGTCGCCGCCCACTGTCATCAGCTTCACGGGCGTCTTGTTATTCTCGTCCGAGGGCGAGTTCATGCCCAGCTTGTGCAGGTAGCGCTTGACGCGCTTGAAGGGCACGCGCGCGAACTTGCCGCCGTGGGACAGAACCTGGTCGTGCACGCGCTTGACGCCGAACTCCGGGTGCGCGAACTTGATGGCCTTGATGAGCGCCGTGAGCTCGTCGGCGTCCACGTCGTCGGGGCCGCGCGACGGCGACGGAGACGGAGACGCACGAGGAGGCGAATGCTTGGGCGTCTGCGGAGCGGAGCCGTTCTTCTTGGGACTCGCGCCGGCCATCGTGTAGGGGATCTCTAAGGTAGTGGTGCTGCGGACTGGGCGGATTGAGGATTGGCTCGGGGGAAAGATCTGCTTTTGACTGGGAAAATGAGCCAGCTCTATACAGTATCGACCGAAATTTTTCAGGCTAAAAAGAAAGGAAGACGCACTTAAATGAGTTGAAATGAGCACACTTGACGAGCCCATTCTCAAGTCGCAGATAAAGCGATGCCGAGTTGGTGAAGGAGCAAACTACTATCCAAAGCATATCGCTTGGTCAGCGTGATGGAGCGACCTTGAGTATTATCGAAGGCAAGCAACGCTCATCGTCGAGGTTGGTGGTTATGAGAGGCTAAAGCAGGACGTTTCGATGAGTACTACAGTAATAACTCAGCATAAAGTAATGCAGCGCAGCAAGCACTGCTTCCCAAGCAGCTGCGCGGAGACGGCGAAGTTGCAAGTCACAACGAGGTCGCCACAGCATGGAAGGTAGCGGCCGTACAGACCCGAATACGATGATGGCAAAGCCCCAGTTGGGTTTGACAAGTGCACTTTCCCATTTCGTTCAAATTTGGGCTCATCTGAGCGAAGTGGGAAGTCTGATCTCAAACGTTGAAGCGCATCGACGCACTCGTCCAGACCAGGCCTGGACAGCTCTGCATTGCGTTGCAATGCAGCCTCGATACATTTACGTGTACAAGAACGTGTGGTGGTGGCGAAAGCTTATTCCCGGCAGTGGCGAGTGCGTGCGTCGATCGGGTGGGTGAGTACTCACTCTGCGTTCGGACTAGCCCCGGCCCGACAGGCAACTCGGTTCAGTACGGTGAATCGTCGCGCCACGCGAGACTTGGAGAGCTTCTGACGGGGTGGAGACTTGGAAAGTGGCCGAGCTGTTGCCGGACAGCGTCCGCGATCGATGAGTTAGTAACTGGCATAAGCAAGCTCTGCGGTTTGCACGTCAGTTCGCCGCCACAACGCACTAACAACTCGATGGCCGAGTTGGGGAGCGGGAGGAGAGGGTTCTCTCTCGCTTCATGCAGAGACTGCTCCAAAAGAGCAACATGCACCTCGGTAGACGGGCATTTCTGAATTTCGCAACGCGCCATGGCGCTCTCTTGCAACGCGAGCCACTGTTGCGCCAGCGCGGTGTGCGATTGTGAAGCGCCCGCTTTCCAGCGATGCAGTGATCATCCGTGTCGTCGTCGGACGCAGCGGAGACCTACGCTTTACGCAGATCTCGAGCGCCATAATTCTGAACGATTCGCTCGCCGGGCACCGAGGATTGTGGCACGAGGTGATCGCGCTCGACAAGCCCGTCAAACACGTGGAACAGCTGGATGTCGGGCGGCGACTTAGCCGAGGTGTCACTGACTGGCTTGACTGCACAAGCTGGATCGGAGATACTCGATGGCTCACTCCGATGCACCAGGCGGAAAGAAATATCCAGTTTCAATGCGATTTCGCAGGTTCAGACAGTTCGGTGGCATTCATTCCACGCGGGTATGTCGACTTACAGTGGTATCAACTTCCACATCGCGTCGATTAAACAACATTCTCCCGCTTAAGTTCACCTGGCGTGCGACCTCCCGCGTAAGTACACATGTAGCTACATACAAATCGCAAGTCAAGCGGGAAGAAGACCCGCCAGCCAGAGGTAAATCCGCGGCGTGTGGAGAAAGACTGATTACTGCGGGAAGAGCGCGCTTGTAGGCGTCGGCGCAAGCAGCAGCAGCAACAGCGTATCAAGGAAGGAAGCAAGGAAGCGACTGACTTATTGGCCGCTGCGTCCACACACTCCTTCCCTCCCTCCCTCCCACGCAGACAGAAGCAGCCATGCCCAAGAACAACTACGACGACGACGATGACGACGATCTGCTCATGGCGCTGCAGAGCATGGAGCCGTGCGGAAACTGCGGCGCAGAGGGCGCCAAGATCCCGTGCATGAGCGGCTGCGGAGAAGTGTTCTACTGCTCACGGGTAGGCCCCGCGTAGAACAAGAGAGATAGATAGAGAGGCAGACTAAAACTCTACCTTGTTTTGACTGTAGGAATGCAACATGCACCACGCGTCGGCGCATCGTCTGCGGTGTCGGAACTTGCGGTGCTCCAAGTTCAACGACTCGGAGTGTAGGTCCTATGCAATGGGAGGGGTTAACTTAACTTTGTTACTGACGCTGCTGGTTATTTCTTGTTTTTGTATTGGACAGCCGAGTCGGGCTCGGACGACTCGGACGAGTACGAGACGGACTCGAGCGCCGAGTATGAGACGGACTCGGATGACGACGAGGACGAGGAAGAAGAAGAAGAGGAGGAGGTCAAGCCCAAGAAGAAGAAGGGCAAGAAGAAGGGCAGGACCAAGTCTCGGCGGGTCAACAGCTCGCGCAGCGTCGAGTCCTCAGGCAGTGCTCTCTCAGTAAGGAGGCGACAAGAGTTGCTGCTGGTTGTGGGATACTTTTGGACTCACTGTGGTGTCTGTGTCAACCTCTACACGTGTCGTACCAGCGGAAGGTCAGCCTCGACTCGGACGTGGAGAAGCGCATCGAGGAGAAGATCATGCGGCGGCTGAAGAAGCAGGAGGAGGCGCGCATTGCACAGGCGATCGAAGCCCGCATGCGTGCGGAGAAGGCCAACTGGCGCGACGACGAGATGAACCGCATCATTATGGAAATGCGAGAACGCTTCCAGAACGAAATGTCCACGTCGACGTTCTGGACTGCGTTGGCCAAGAAGAACGGACTGGAAATGGACTCGCAGGAAATGCAGACGCTACAAAAGTCGATGGAACACTCGTTCTTGGCGTCCAACCCCCAGTCTGAGGACAAGATGGCAGTGCCGCTTTCGGCTGCGGAGGCTGTTGCTGCTGGAGCTGCTGCGATCGATGGATCGACGGAGGCTACTGTGAGCCGTACTCGCAGCGTGTCAAAAGAGTCGTCGTGGAACAACGCCTGCGCGGCGTTTGATGCGTTGCGAGTTGTCGTGTGGAAACACAGTTTCTTGCCACGTCTGCAGTTCCGTGCCGATGACGCGACGAGTATCTGGAATATCATCACGGAGCTGGACGCCGATGAGTCATTCGCGCACATTTGTGTGGGCGATAAACTGCTTTCTATCAACGGACGTGCCGTTGACGACGCGGTGCAGACGGAAGATGACCTGAACGACGTTTTTGCGGCGTACGCGTCGCCGATTATCATGAAATTTGAGGCAGGGGACCCGTCGCCTGAAAATTGCAAGGTACACGACTACACGGTAACGTGGTCGAACGGACCGCTCGGTGTCACGTTGAAGGATGACTGCGCCACGCAAAAGATCCCGATTGTTAACCGTTTGACGAAGAAGTCTGGATCAGTGGCTGTGAAGCAGAATATCGCTATCGGTGACGTACTTGTGGCTATCAACAACATCGACACTATCCAGCTCGGCTGCTCGCTCTCCATGTCAATCCTCAAGAAGGTGCAGTTGCCTGCTAAGCTCCGATTCCGTGGTGTGGGTGGACCTTCTCCAGAATCTGCGCCGAGCAAAGAACCCGCCCCCGCGGTGCCGCAGCGTAGTAGCGTGACAGTTTCGCGCGCACCCAGCTCGCTGAAACCAGAAAATGGTAATACCCCCGTCGACGAGCGTGCACCATCAGTGATGAACTTCGGCATGAGCATGTCGCGACCGAGCAAGTACTCGATTAACTGGGGCGAAGGACCCTTGGGTCTCACGATCATTCCTGGTCTGAACGAAGGCGACCTGCCGGTGATCAAAAAGGTGACTGGTACGGGCAATTCAGTAGGTATTGACAAAGCGCAGGTGGGCGACTTCTTGGAGAGCATGAACGGGATCGAGACCGCAACGATGCACTTTGAAAACGTCGTATCGTACTTGAAGACGGCGCCAAAGCCTGTGTTGTTGCGCTTCCGTGCGGCCCTGGATGACGATGATGCAAGAGGTCCGTCTTCATACCGTAGCAATGGCACGGCACTTTCAGCTAGAAGCGATGCAAGCAACCCAGCGAGTACGCATTCGGGCTACGACAACGCTCCAGTGCACATGAGCCCACCGGAGCCAGCACCAATCCGCGCACCTGCTCCAAGCAACCATACCACAGAAATTGTGAGGCAAGTATCACGCGAGGCACCGAGCGATGTGTACAAGGTGGTGTGGGGATCAGGCCCTTTGGGTCTTACGATCGACGCAAAACCGCAGGAGACGGGTGCATTTATTAAGCGCATTGCTTCTCAGGGCGCAGCGGCTCACCTCGCTCAGGACTGCGTCGGCGACGATGTGACGCACATCAACGACATGGACGTGTCGCACGTGGCATTCCAGGACATCGTGGCGCATCTTAAGAATGTGCCACGCCCAGTGACGCTTTTCTTCAGGCGCAAGGTTGCCCAACCTCACCACGATCGACATGGCTCGTACTCGTCAAACTCTGGTGGAAGCTCACCTAGCCAGTACGATACTCCTACCCCAAGTCACAGCCGAAAAGCAGCACTAGCCGCAGCAGGCGAGGATAACGGCGTGCAGTTCTACAACGTTGTGTGGCAAGATGGTACCCCTCTGGGTCTTTCGTTGCGTGGCGCTGACAACGTGTGCGAGTACCCTTACATTACTCGCGTTACGGGCACAGGAAGTGCAGCGCATTTGCCGCAATCTGTGATGAACGACTGCCTGATCTCAGTCGACGGACGCAGCGTGCATATTCGGGACAAGTCGTTCGAGGAGGTCATGACATTGCTCAAGGTGATGCAAAAACCTCTTACATTGAAGTTTCAGGTGCGAAACGTGAGTGGTGGCCAGCCTCATGCTCCGGCACCCGCACCGACACCAGCACCAGCTCCGCAATATCAGTATCGGGCACCTTCACCATCGCCGCCACCGCCGCAGCAGCAGCAACCTCAGCAGCGAAAGGTGATAAAGCCGCAAGAATCGTACACATGGCGGCAGAATCGGGCTTCTCCTCCGTCTGTACCTGCTCAGCAGTCCGTGGCGCAATCGTGTAACACGAGCTCGTCGCTCCCTGGTGGAAACGGTACGCGCATGCACAATAGTAATAATCTTAGTAGGAGTTTCGTAACAAATGGCAGCGACCGTGGTCTCGGTGCTGGTGCGACTCCGGGCAACGAAGACAAGTTCAGCAGCATCCAGGCACCCTTCCTCGTGCAGAACAAGCTCTCGACCGGCCGCCGACAGAAGATGCTCAAGGGCCTCAAGAAGTAGAAAAATCACACGCTATGCCGAGATTTCCGACACTTACAGCCACATAGCAAGCGTGGAAGGTGTTGACGACGACGCGATGGAACGGCTGGAGAGAGGACGGGCAATGCGCGGAGAGGAAGGAGAACAAGAATCTTACAGGGAAGACTGAAGACATCAGCACGAAAAACAGGCATGGTACAGAGAGAAAAACACGGAACAAAACAAATCGAGATGGCGAGCAAGAATCACAGCGCAGCATTTTTTAAGCACTCATCGTCCTGCTAGAGGCCCAGCAAACGTCTGCCAACTGGGTGTCTGCCTCGGGTTTTCAACGCTATATGGGTGAAAGTGAGTAACATTGCATTCTGCCTTTTGCATTTGTGTGTTGTGTGAATGAATGCATCGTAGTCGAGGCGATTGCGAGGTGATGTTTTCTCTGGTGTCGCTGAGTATCCGGTGTGCTTTTAGAATGGCCGCGAAAGCCGAGGGAAGTAGTGTTGCCATTTCAACTCGAGAACCGAAGGCACGACACTGCAAAAACAGAAGGAGCGCCACCGACGTTAGTGGTGGTACAAGTGCACAGGGTTGTTAAAGCTTACCCGTAACGCCTGCGTAACTCTGTCTGTAGATCCGAAGCAAACTGTGGGCACACGATCAAGAACAATTCACGATAAGGCGAGTTTCGTTTGGGCATGGTATGTGACGCGGCAAATCGAACCCTTTGTGTTGCAGTAGTATGCCTTGCGAGCTCTTGCTCAAGTTGCTGCTGTGCCTGCTCGCAATTTTCCAGCATCAAAACAACTAAGTCAAACGGATGCAAAGAGCAGCAGAAGAGTTCCCAGTCTTGTTGGGACGAGTGTACTTACGTGCTCAAGAGTTGTTCGGCACTCTTGGGTCTGTGTAAGCTGTCCCTGCAAGTGCGCAGCTTTGCCCCGTGCAAGTTCAAGCTGAACTTGGAGTGCCTGCTTGTCAGCTTCGTACTGCAGGTTGCGTGCCTCCAGTTGTGCGATTTTCGCTGCGCTTTCTCGTGCCGCATCGGAGTAAATTGCTTGGGAGAGTGCAGCCTCAGAACCAACCAGTTGCCGTTCGTAGCGCGCACAAATTGCTTCAAGTTGCTGCACTCGTTGACGACCTACAGTCGCGAGCGCCTGGGTTTCCAGAGTGGAGCCTGAAGTTGACATTGCGGTTGGTGAAGATACACGCTGCAAGTCCAGTAACGTTTGCTTTTCCGCGCTGACAGCATCGTGTGTTTCCGGACCGTCAGCTCCACTAGCAGAGCTTCCTTGCAGTTCTTCTTCTCGCAGACAAAGTGCGGTGAGCGCTTCAATGAGCCCAAGGAATTGCTGTTGTGCGTCAACAACCTGGCGTCGATACCGCTCGAGCTCGGCAAATACGCGGTCTTGCACACATTGCGCTCGTGCTTGATCGGATTGGAGGCGGCGCACACGTTGTTCACTTTCGCCGACATGCGAGTTCAATTGCACTAGATGCTCGAGGACTTGCGACTTTTTGAGCAGCTTTAAATAAGTGTCCGAGCTCATATTTGACACCTGTGGACCCGAGGCAACAGAAGTCGCTGCTGTTCTTGCCACTGGTGATTCTGTCGGTCTCGAAGACACAGCATTGAATGCTGTCGGGGAGGTGCAGTCTGGATCCGAGCAGTATTTGTACGCGCGAGTTCGAGTGGCTGCAGTTGGTGTGGAAGTCGGCGTGAATGTCTTTTGTTTGGCGGCTAGAGCTGGTGCTGGTGGAGGCGCAGAAGCAGACGACGAGGATGGAGAATTCTCGCACGTCGACGATGAAGAGAGTGTGCGAGGTTTCAGAAGACCGTGATCAACTACTGCGGCATTATATGTAATCTGCTTGACCTTAGCTTGCTGCTGCGAAAGGTTCGTGACAATCGTAAGCGATGGACGGCTGTGCACCTCCATTGCTGCTCAATCTATATTGCTGAAATGATCAATACCTTCGAATGCTTTTGGATCGCTCATCTGATAAAAATACTGCTACTGGAGCAAGTTCTCCTTTTATTGCTGCACGGGTATTATTATACACAAACAAGATAGCACAAAAAACTTCCTCTATGATCTCAATACGCAGTGTGGTCGCCATATTCTTACTTTGCTGTTGTTGTTGCTGCTGCTGATGTAGCGGCGTCCCACACATCCAGGCGAAATTGAGCTTCTCGCACTGAAAGTGGACTCTCAACTGGCGATGAGCCTTGAGGGTCCACCCACTGATTCCAGTTTAGGTTTAGTCCTGTGTTGTTATCATTTTCTGGCTTTGATAATGACACCACCGCTCGCAGCTTTGCAATAACCTGCGCGCTTGCCCGGACGGCGAATCGCTTGACTAGCTCTTCATGCTCAGAGGCCGAGGCAAGTCGTTCAGACGGTAGCTCCATCACGCAGTCCACAACAAACGCAAGCACGGGCTGTAAACGAGATACTGCAATGTCTTCTCCTGGGCCTTCTCTAACAGAGCGCACGGTCACTTCAAGTAGCGTTGAAAAGTTGGTGACAAAGTCGGCGAACACCTTCTCCACAGTTTTCACTCGATCATCTTTCATCGAGAGCAGCTCACATGCAGCAAACACATTCAGTGAATACCCAAGAAACGTCAGACACGATGCAATGCCTCGCCAGATGATATCACAGAGCACGAGCGTCGAAATACTTAACGGAGACTCTGCATCACGAGTCAAGTCACCAGCTCCAACGCAATCGTTGAGCGAGCTGGTGAACTGCAACAAACACTGAGAAAGTGTGGTGGCCTGGAGCTCCCACTCAGCAAGACTTAAGATCTTCGATCCCTTGTGACTCGCGCTCTTCGATATCGCAGCACTACACCGCCTCAGTTCTCGATACCGCTGCTCTTCTTGAGACGCTTGCGTCTCTTCTTGGATCTTGACAGCAGCTGCAGCTGGGTCCCTACTTGTGTTCGAGAGCGTTGCAGAGGAAGGGGGCGCAGCGGCAGCCACCTTCGAAGCGGAACCAAGATCCTTCAGGACACTCTTGTTCCGGAAGTCTACGCGCTTCACAAACTCTGTTTGGGAGCTTTTCGGCACCAGTGTTTTCAGGGCTGCACGGGTGCGTTGTAGAGCCACGAACACGATTGAGTTGGTCAGCGTAGGATGCGAGGACGGAGGCATGAACGGAGGAATAGCTGTGTTCACACGTTCCTCTCCTAGATGGAGGGCTTCTTGCAGAGCTTCCACAACAGTAGAGTTCGCCTCGTGGCGAGTCTTTGACGTTATTAGCATCTGGAACGAAGCTCGTGCAGCGAAGGCAGCATCTTCACCGAGTGCTGCTGATGTTGCACTTCTCCCGATACTAAACAGTCCGCTCTCAGACGCGCACCGATCAATGAGAACATCAGCCCGTGGTGTGACGACATGTGCTATAACGTGCTCACACACGTCCGTCGTCACAGTCCCAACCACAAACTCCACTATCACTTTCAACTTGGGGTGCACCTTGAAAACTGCCTCGGATAATTTGTCGTTCTCTTCTAGCACTGGCGGGAAATTGCTGGGATACCCTGTCACGGGAAGCTTCATTCCTGAAGAGGCAGCGTGCACGGCATTGTCAGGCTTTACAGCAAACGAGGAAATGCTTTCAACGCCATAATCATCCTCGATCACGACTTGCAATGGTCGGAGTTTGCGGATAGGTGTTACCGGTTGTCCTGCTGCCATCGTTCCCGAGCCAATCGAGAGCTTCCTGCGTGGTGACGGCTGTGCGCGCGTCTGGATGAACCCACGCAAGTCATCTAGTTCACTTACACAGCTCTGGACGAATACTTGGCTGTACAAGAATGGTAAATGGTCTTCTCCTGCACCAACCTCCGACTCCTCGGGCAAAGCTTCATCCTCACGTGCAAGCGCCTTGCGTACTTGTGAGGGCGGAAGCAGATCTTGAGACTGATAGTCGTCGCTGTGCAAGAAGCCACCGTCCAGGTGTAATACATGAAAGATGCGTTCGATCTGCATCGCTATGTAGAGCCCTGTCTCGCCTAGGGAGTCCAACCGCGACGAGCGATACAAGAGCTGCAATAGCGCCACAAGCTGTTTGAAGTATGTCGTTCCCGAAGATAATCTATCAAGAGAAAGCATGGATAAGTAGTCGCAGAGCCACGGAATGCACTTGGAGATTGATGCCCGCAGGATACTGTTCTCCAGCAACTTTTTGACATCCAGACTGGAGTCACGAGCCACCTCCAGCGTGTTAATCCCTTCACGCTCGACAGCCTTGAACGCAGCATTGTGCGCAGAAAGTTGGCGAATCGAGGATGTAACTTGCCACTGCGGCGAAAAGCGAAGATATCCGAGGAACTTTGCCACCACCTTGAGTCTCAAAACCACTTCCGTGAAGTCTCTGCGAGGATCAGCAGAAGGAGAACTAGCCTCGCGAATAGCGTAGAATTGTCGTTCCAGCTGGTGCTTCACAAGCTCGGAGAACTCGTAGCTGTCACAACTGTGCAGGAAGTGGAAGAAGAAGAGCTGGTTATCCGTAAAGAAGCTCTTCATACGGTCTAGAGTAGCCGTGAAGGTTTTAGTTGCGTCGTCCTCGTTCGTGGCAGTTCGAGTATCTGACCGATTCTTCCGTAGTGGATTACTGTTTCCTTTCCCGCTGGTCCTGTTGTGGCTACTGCTCGGTTGTGGCGATTTGTTCGATGGCTTTTGGCTCGAAAACCGTCGATGCAGCTTGCGCAACCGGTCAGGATTCTTCACCACGAGCTTATCCTCCATGATTTTCAGCACGAGATCTTTGTCGCTCTCGCCGAAGGGGTTCGAGCCAACCTGAACCAGCTCCTGGACGAAGAACCTGGCAAACCACCACCTGTTCTCAGGGGACACCTCCACCAGCAATTCCCGGGCTGCTGCTATGGCCGCCGCTGCCACACCTGCATTTTCGATACCGACCAGACTGTGTTGCTTCTGCTGGAACTGGCGCAGTAAGCTCAAAAATCCGTCCCGGACCTTCTCGCGGTTAGTATACAGAAGAGATTCCACAGGCGTCCGGTAGTGCAAGCGTGAGTCGGTCTCTTCGTTAAACGGAAGAGCAAAGTCTTGCACGGTACTTGCTTTCATTTCCACCGGCAGCTGACAACCAATACGCGCACTTTCAGCCACACGAAGCTCTTCCCGCCGGCGAGACACGTGATCCAGTCGTTCCAGCATATCCGAGCATACCCCCTCTGCATCACGCAAGCTGTGCTTCACTAGTCCAAGCAGGTCCGCGCCTAAGTGCACTAGCACCGGTTCGATCTCATGAAACACGACCTCAGCGAAGTCAAGACAGTGCGATCGCCAACAGAACTCTGATGCCTCAACACACGAAGACTTTGGGCCGTTGTTGTCGGAACTCTCCGACTGAGCATGGTCTATGCTACAAGCTGGGCAATCAGCCCGGTACAGTAAGCTGATGAGAACCTGCAGCTCAGCACACGTCTTCTTGACAAACCGCTCCTTGATCAGGAACCCGTACAGCTTGGACGCCTGTTTGTTCACCAAAAAATCTGACAACGAGACTGCAGGCTTCTCACTCGCAGTGCTGGTCTTTTTGGTCCCTATCAGAGGTGCGTGACCTTCTTCATCCTCCTGGTTCGACAGCAGAGTCACCTCGCTCTTCTGCTGCCAATGTGTTACCTGATTCGACGTGGACTTCTTCCTCACTTGAACCTGCTGTGGCCGTGACGTGTCAACACTCATCTTCTTCTTGGACACAGCTCGTAAGACAACGGGGTCTTGATCCTGCTCCTCCTCCTCCTTCTTATTGTTCTTGTTCTTCTTCACCACTGGTGGAGTCCTCGCAATTTCTGGGTTGGCACCCCACGCCGTCGGCTTGGTCACCACCTGCTTCGATCCCCAAGCTGACGGAGACGCAGCTGAACTAGAACTTGCCATGCGTTTCTCCAGTAGTGACCTTTTGGCCCATGCCGGTGGCCTCGTGCTCTCCGACGCTCCTAACGGAGGGAATGCAATGGCTGCAGGTATCGGACGAGCCACGACCGTCGAGTCCTTGGACGTCAGCAACGTTGTGGTAATCCTACGCTTGGTAGGCTTTGCCACCGCATTGGGCGGCACCAACTGTGGGAACTCGTCCTTGCATGCACCAAACGTAGCCATGTTGTAATCAGATGTAGCCATGTTGTTCGCATTCGACTCCGAGGCTGTAGACGTCACTGCGTCGCCGGAAACCCGCGCATCGGCGTGTAGCTGCACTTGCCGATGCAGAAAGTCCAGGAACACATGCACAAAGTCGTCCGCGCGCACGCGCTGCGTCTTGTCTCCGAGTTGCAACTGGATAGAGGCATTGTGGGCGCTGTTTGGGGCTTCTAAAGGTGAAAAGAGCGTCGCATTGCTGGCGCAATAGAACTGGCGGATGTTCTCCTGGGTGCGACGCAGATCCTCGTCCGAAAAGCCGCGCACGGCCGCCCAGAGCCTCGCGGCTTCCGAGGAGCTCCGCGGAGCCATTTTCCCGCGTTCAATTGAATTGGCGCGGGGTGCAGCGATTGGTAGAAACAGCTGTGTAAATGACGCCTCAGTGGTCAATCAAAATAGCTGTTGGGAGTTGGAATTTTGGAAGTGTACCGTTTCAGAAATAAGAAGTGATCGACAAAAAAAAATGTTTTGTTACAAAAAATATCCGTAGATGAAGCTCAACGACGGACAAACTCATCGACCGAAGCTTCCACGGAGGCCACAACTGGGATTCTCAGTTATGCGCCGCAATCTAGTGCTCAGCCCTGCCTAGCTTTTTCTTCTTTGCAGGAGTTCCAGCCGCATCACTCTCAGCCGGTCTCGTAGTCCCAACTTTTTTACGCCCAGGCCTAGCAGGCTCCAGTTCCTCCTCCAGTGCCGTTGATTCCACTGCTCCAGTTCCCTTCTTAGCCTTTGCTGCTAGACGGCCCACCTTGAGCACATACGCGTCCATACGAAACTTACGCTTGAGGCCGGCCTCGTTCATGTAGCGCACTTTACCGAAGATAGGGCGCTCTTTCCAGCCTTGGTCATGCTTTCCGAATGTCCAGTCTACGCCTGCGTACGAGTTCGGGTCGGGCGCATCCAATGCGTACTTGTTGTTAAGGACCAACGCCGCGTTGAAACCTTCTTCGGGAGTTCGCGTCCATTCCAGCAGCTTCTTGCCCCAGTACATTCGCATGTAGCCGTGCATCTTGCCCGTGACCACAAGCTCTCGCTGTGCCGCGTTCCAAAACCTGTCTCCCGTTTGGAAAGCCTCGAGCTTTTCACGTGAATATAATTGGTCACGTTTGTCGTCAGCGTGCTCTTGCAAAGTGATCTGCGCGTAGTTAGGTAGGCAGTGCATGGAGTCGTAGTTATCTTGGTTGTAGACCACCAAGTTCACCGATAGCTCACGACGTACGATGAGTTCCTCTAGGAATGAAGCCAATCCTTCTTTAGCTCGCGTCACACCCTTTAGTTTGTGTGCTGCTAGCACAACACGTACGACGCAGATATGTCCATAGCGCAGATAGAGACTCAAGTCACTACCAGCGTCCAGACTCGGCTCATTGCGCTCAGTTGCATAGCTAGCAAGTTTGTCTGGAGTGAGAAACTTCTTAGCGCAGGCTGAAGCCGCAGCTTCTCCTCCTCGAAATTGCCAGCTCACACCCTTCACGCCGCGGTCAACATCCAGCAGCTCCAGCGTATTGTAAACAGCCTCCGAACTCGTCACATCCAGCGGCTTCAGTTGCTTGGGACTACCAAGGACAGTCAACAGCGACTTTCCCTCGGTTTGGTACGCCTGCTCTAGGGCCAAGCTCTCCAAAGGAACGACGTAGCGCTCCAGGTGCTTCGTGATCCTGGGACGGATTGTACGAGCAGCGTACTCTTCCTTGTCCGTGACAACAGCGGCAGGCACCACAACGTCACCCTCAACCTGAACAATTCCAAAGCCAGCATTGGAGTCATCAGCGTCCTCTTCGTCCTCAACCGACGAAACGAGATTGTCGAGCGCAGAACGCCACGGACGCAAGTACGGACGATCTGTCACCACTAGCGCAGCTTTCCGTGCACAGAATTCCAGCAGTTCGTTGCGCGCAAGGCGGTCGCTTGCCTTGTGTTGGTGATGGAAGACGTCGAGCGTCAGACCACGGCGCGCCAGTCGCTGGTGGACGTCAGCCAAACCTTCCAGCGCAAACAGCGCGTGTCGCTCGGTGATGAACGCATGGGCATTGCCATCTTGAATGGCCTCTGCCTTCCACTCATCGTTTTCATCTAGCTGCAACGGCGGCACCACGGAGCGATCCGGGAACAGATACACCACGTGCAGAGGCAGCTTCAACTCGTTGGCGGCGGCCACCGCGTACTCCAGTGCGTAGTTGTACTTGGTGCGCACCGACGTCTGCATCCAGTAGAGCAGGTAGCTGCCCTCAGGCTGAGACTTGGCACCTTCGTACAGCCATTGGATACGCTCGCGATGCAGACCACTGGGCAGCTTGATCTTCTCCAGAGTATGACGCGCGTTCACCATGGTGTTGGCTCGAGCTGGGATGACAACAAATGATCAGCATCCGACTTGGCCGACCTCAGTCGCAGCCGCCGAACATGATCGTCGTCGGCGCATATCATAACGAAACCAAGTCAACCTGGAACAAAAACAGACTATTCACGCGATGTGGGTCTTGTCGGGTGTCACCAAGCCCCATGCCAGTGGCATGGGGCCGCTTCACAAGCGAAGAGTGCATGAGCGTAGTTATTTTCCACATGAGTTCCTCATCCTAATCTAATGTCAATACACGCAACGAGGTCGTAGCTCGAGACGCAGAAGAAGACATAGTCGAAGCTGTGGCGGGGTCGTGGCAGCCAGCGTACACTGCCAGGCATCTCTTGTGCTCGCAAGATACGGACGCAATTATATCACCCTTGGGCCTTCTGCTGCTTGTCTCCTCATACTTGTGTCGACTGGGGTTTCTTCTACCGAGCCATGTCTTGTAGCTGGCGGCCGATCAAATAGCGCTCATTGCGGATCGACTCGCTGAGGTTCGACAACCACTGGGTCACGTGCGAGTGCGAGCGCAGTAACACGGACACCGTGCCGACCCAGAATGCGCACATCGCGAAAGCAGTTTTTTCAAAGTTTGCTTTCTCGGACGAAAAGACCAGCAAGACCACAGAGGATAATAGCCACGGCACCACTAGCATTCCAAGCAGGAACGTCGCAATGGGCAGCAGCACATTCTCCTGGAAAAACATAACGTCGAAACATTTCTCGCGGATGTTATCCCGGCGAAGTCGAACAGCCTCGTTTTCGTGTACTGTCACGCTAAACAGGAGTTGACGATACGCCTTGCGGAAAGAGGCAATGAAGCCCACCGGTTGTGCGACGGCGGCGGCAGCAGCACCTTCCTCATGCAGTAGTCGCTCCTCTTCCTCTTCTTCCAACTCGTCGTCATTCAGGTCGTCCTCAAAGAGCTCGTCCTCGTCGCCCACGTCCAGGAATCCATCCTCGTCAGGTACTAGCTCTTCTAGGGCTGCTTGTCTCTGGTTACGGCGTCTGTTATTGCGCTTCGTTCGGAAGCAGCAAACTAGCCACGCAAAGAGATTACACACCAAGTAGCCCATCAATAGGCTCTCCACGGGTGTGGCATTCGCACTCGCGACGCACGAGGACATCAGCTGGCCCAGAAGGTATGGGCATACGAACGCCCAGCCTACGGCACATGTCACGGCGTTCGCTGGTGTCATGTTACGGACACAGTATCCGCGCTGAATCAGAGTTGGATCCACTCGGTCTTCCGGAAGCATCAGAATGCCCAGAGCGTGAATGCTGTTCACAAAGTACCAGACAATTTGGACGCCGGTCGCCATCACGAGCGGGTCGTGGCTGATCCCAGTCACGCGCTCAAATGGACCCATGCAAATCCGGCCGATAAACAGCGACCCAAACAAAAACGTCCCGATCACCACGATGCAAACTGCCCACGTGAAAACGGTTAACCCAGCGAGTCGAATCAAAAGATGGGACGGTCGCTCTCTCGGGAGCAACGGATACTCAACGGGTTGCGGATCATCCAAACCATCCTCGGGCCATGGCAGGTAACGGTGGCCATCTACACGTAATTCCTCAGGAGGTAACTGGGCTCGAGGGTGGAAGTGGAGTGGTGGTGGTGGTAGCACAACAACCTTTGACTTACGCTGGCCATTCACAACGATCTCCAACTCAGTTTGTGGCAGCAGGTACTCCGTCAAACCCAACCACTCGCTAGCAAATACAATTCCGAGATGTTGGAACTTTCCGATGTCGTTCTTCGCGTGCTCTAACACGCTAAGCACAACGAGGTGAACCACAAGCAGCTCCAGCGGCACTTGGATCTCTGGGCTGAAGTGCTGGAAGCGAAGCGTCAGTGGGAAAAATGAAGGGGCAAGCACGCTTGCGATACGCACAGGAGCATGCACGAGAACTAGCAATAGCGCCGCATAGATCGCAAGCGACAAAATCATACGGCGGGCGTGCTTGATGCACCTCTCACTCAGCAGCGTGCGCAGCAGATCCGGGTGGTCTTCCTGTGGTCGAATCATCTTGGCCAATATGTCCGGGTGGGCAACTTCCCGCATTTGCAATACAGAAACCGTCACGAAAAGCATGAAGGTAATGCCTAGCACCCAGTGCACCATCAGCGAGCAGATCATGTTCTGCATGCAGAACGCAACGCGGTCTTGCGCAGACACCATGAACAAGTGAAGCGTCGCGAAGTCGATGCAAATTCCCAGAATCATGGGCAGAATCACCATCTTCAGCAACAATAGCGTCGACACCTTCACGATTGCCGTCAGGCAGCGCAGAGCCCATAGAAGACCGTCCATGAGGGGACGGTGGATGTAAGAAGAAGCAGTCCTCACCATAAATCTCCATAGCACGATGGTCATGCAAATAGACAAGTAGCCCATCGTGCACGTGCACAAATCCACGAGTTGCAAGCAGTCGCCGTTTTGCTTCGCTGTCTCGATCGACTGCAGCAGTGTCTTTACAAGGAAAGCACCAATCGACAGCTCCTGATCAGCTGTAGATTCGAGTGTGGCCAAAGAGGCAAACGCCGTGGGAGCAATCGGCAACGATGCACCAATCCTGGCTCCAGCAGATAGCAATGTGCTGCCCAGTGTGTACGGGATGAACGCGAACAAGCCGAGGTAGGCACCATTAAACGCAAGTAGCCACGACACGTTACGGAACAGCACCACAAAGTCTCCACGCAGTCCAAGGAGTTCGTCCATCGCGATGTTAATCTCCATATGCTCAAAGTCGTCCTCCCACTCGCGCTGGTTCATGTTCGGCGGCGGCGGATCCACGCGGTTCCGCGCGCCTCTCGGCGCCGCTGCAGCAGCAGCATTCCGTCCACGCTCCTCGTCCACGTCGGGCGCGTCACGCAGCGGTCGGCGTTGACGAAGTTCATGTTGCGGCTCCGGCACTGGGTCCGCATCTTCAACAGGAGGCACCAGTCTAACCTCTCGGTGCTGGATAAAGGCGTCCGCGAAAGGTTCGTCTCGGTGCTGGTCTGCCCACTCTACTTCTTCATCGGACGAGTCGTCATCAGACTCGACGTTCTCGTCCAAGTTGCCTAATCTCCTGGGACCGTCAAACGCCAGTCTTGGCTCCGCATCTTGTTCGTTCTCCAGGGCTTCGTCCAAGTGGTTGCCTTCTCCAAACTGTGCGCGTCTAATGTGCTGTGGTGCGTCATGACGGTGATGATGTTGGTGCTGGTGGTGATGATGAGGCGGCACCTCGTCCGCCGCCATCTCCTCCTCGATGTGGTCCAAGTGGAACCTCAGGAAGTCGGCAAAGGACATGAGCGCCAAGAAGGAGAAGACAATGCACACGATCAAGATGACGCCCGAGAAGATGTCGGCCACGATGTGCGGCGCGTCGAAGCGCTCCGAGAAGTTGACGTTCACCATGGCCGAGGCCCGCAGCAGCCACATGCGGTAGAGCCAGCTAGTGCACCAGGGCGCCACCGCCAGCCACAGCACGAGCACGAGCGCGGCTCGCAGCGCGAACGGCAGCCACTTGAGCAGCAGCACGCGCAGTCCCGTGAACAACAGATCCGACCAGGGCAACACGTCCGGCGCGTCGGCGTCGTACAGCGGCGTGAACGTGAACTCGTGGCCGCACAGCTCACAGAAGCTCTTGCCCGAGTGCGCCAGCCATTGCTCCAGGCAGTCCGAGTGTGTGAAGCGAATGCTGCCGCTGCACTTGCAGGGCGCGAACAGGCGCCGGTCGGGCTCCGCTTCGCCGCGGCAGACGCGGCACTCGGCCTCGTCCTCGTCCTCGTCCTCGTCGACGAACGCGCTGGCGGGCGGCGGGGACGGCGGGGCGGCGTCCTCCTCTTGGACGTCGAGGACAGGCCGCAGATCCACCATGTGTGTGGAGACGTGGACTGTGTGGGGAGGAAGTGGAGGCCGCGACTGGCGGAGAGTGAATGCTGGAGCAGTGCGGAGTGGAGCTTTAAGCGGAAGCTTTGGAAAGCGACTGACTGAAGAAACGACAAACAAAGGTTGGGTGGGGCGACAGGGCGCCGTGGAAAGATGGTGTCCGATGAATTTGAAGGCATACAAAATGTAAGTTGCGAAATTTGTAGCCATCTGGTGAGCGCAGGTTGTCAGATGTCGGGCGAGCGACCTTCGCGACACATTTCAAGATACATTGACAATTATTGAAAATCGTTTCCAATAATTATTTCACAAAATAACTTGAAATCATTTATTGTTTCTTTAACAATGATTGAAGAATTGAAACCGGTAGTGACAATTTTAATTGTATGAAACTAAACTTTCATGATGGAAATTGTTCATTGCTACAACCTGCCATGGTAGCCATGACCCAAGATCTTATACAATTGCAAGATAGGTAGAGGGCTACTAATACTCGTAGTTACCATCAACTTGAGCAGGGTGGTTTTGCAGACAAGCCAAAAATTGAAAATGAAATTTTACTCAAAGGGTAAAAGAGGGTATCGCAGATCACGATTTCAATTTATTTTGCTTTGATCGGGGGCTACAGAAGCTCTGTACCTCAAGGCAATATCGATCAATGCTTCACTTGTTCCTCTCCTGTGCTTCATCGGTCTGTAGCAGCACGGTGAAATTATCATGTCGTTTGCCAGCCATTATACTTCGATCCCAAAAACCGCATGCGTAAACTGATGACGTAAAACGGCAAGTTCAACGCTTCTAATATATGGGTCTAAGTATTTTAATCTATAACATGATATCCTTCCAAAGTCGATTGATACCAATCGCACTTACAATTTAAATCAACCAGTATATATATATATCTTGCTAAATTGAAGGTTCTGATCATAGTACTTGTTCTTTACAGTTTTGGTACTTCCTTTTCATCACGTTCAAAGCTTCCACATCTCAAATTTGCATCGAGTACACACGTCTTCTTCTTGCACTTCAACCCCCAGCCTCTGCATCATGCTTCGCTACGACGGCCAGGTTGCAATCATCACCGGCTCCGGCGCCGGAATCGGCCGCTGCTACGCGCTGCTCTTCGCTGAGCGCGGCGCCAAAGTGTGCGTTGGCTCTCCATCGTTTCGTGGGCACGAAGTTCTCAGTGTCTAACGTTTGCTGCCTTTCGTCGTGTAACAGTGTGGTGAACGACTTCAGCAAGGAGTCGGCGGACTCGGTGGTCAATGAGATCAAAGCGAAGGGTACGTTGGCAGGAGCTTTTTCCTGCAAAGAAGCAATTGTGCGGCTGTGGATGGGCGCAGACTGTTTGACTCTTGCTTCTTTTGTACTAGGCGGTGTCGCGGTTGCCAACTATAATTCGGTGACGGACGGCGACAAGGTGGTGGCCACTGCCATCGAGAACTTTGGCCGCGTGGACATTCTGGTGAACAACGCCGGCATCCTACGCGACGTGAGCTTTGCCAAGATGACTAAAGCCCAGTGGAACCAGGTGCTGGACGTGCACCTGCAAGGAAGTACGTGCTGCATCTAGTCCTATATTGCACACATGCTGTGTCGTTGCTTAACTTGTCTACTTGCTACTATGTCTGACTGCGTACAGCGTTTGCGGTGACCCACGCGGCATGGCCTCACATGCGCAAGCAGAAGTACGGGCGCGTGATCCTGATCACGTCGGTCAACGGTCTGTACGGCCAGTTTGGCCAGACCAACTACAGCTCCGTGAAGGCTGCTATGACTGGATTCGGCAAGTCGCTAGCCAAGGAGGGCGCCCGCTCGAACATCAAGGTGAACATTGTGGCCCCCGGCGCCGGCTCCAAGATGACGGAGACCATCATGCCCGCGGACCTCGTGGCGAAGTGGAAGCCCGAGTACGTGGCACCCACGATCGCCTTCCTATGCCACGAGTCCGTGCCGTGCTCGGGCAAGATCTTCGAGAGCGGCGGTGGCTTCGTCGCGCAGGTCAAGTACGTGCGCAGCCCCGGCGTGTTCTTGGACCTGGAGAAGGAGATCACGCCCGAGGCGGTGCAGGCCAAGTTCGCCCAGATCACGAACTTCACCAACGCCACGGACCCCGAGGACGATGAGGTCTCGCCCCAGATGAAGCAGATCCTGAACGCCAAACTGTGAGTGGGTTGGCTTACGTTGATAGCGTTTGACGCCGTTGAAGTAGGGACCATCGAACCGAACCTTGGTAGTCGCAGTAACGAAATGAATGAAACGTTCCTATGTGGTACACACCTCGATTAAGTAACCAATAAGTAACCTCTGAGTAGCGTGGAATTTCCCAAAGACGTAGTGACTCGGCATTTACATAAGGAGTCGAAGAGAAGGCAGGCAGGCGGCTGGACGCAGTGGTTGATTGATAGAGTAGGAAGGAGCGATGATTCGTCTCAAAGCCAAGCAAGCGGAGAAGAAAGCCGAGGAGGAGAAGGAGGCGGCAGCAGCAGCGGCTGCTGCCGAGACGGGCGATGCAGCACCGGCCCCCAAGCCCAAGACGAAGATCCTCGGTGTCGGTCGTGGCAAGCGCAGCGGCGCCAGCAAGGAAAAGAAACGCACGCCCGGCGAGATCCGCATCCAGAAAGGTACGACACGTGTCAGCAATAGAAAGAACAAAACAGAGAGAGCGAGAGAGGGGTGAGCCATTGAGACTGACTGGTTGGGTTAATCTGCTGTGGGTTGAAGATATTGCGGAGCTGGACGGCGGCAAGGCGGCGACAGTCACGTTTCCGGAAGTGAACGACCTCACAGTATTTAACGTCAAGGTGCGGGGGCTAAGTAGTAAGGCTTATATAGATAAGTTGTATGGTGGAGACTAACTGGATTGTGGCTGGGGCAGATTGCTGTGGACACGGGACTGTGGAAAGGCGCGTCGTACGGCTTCAGCTTTAAGATCCCGCCTGTACGTTGGCAATGTGGACAGTTTTGAGGCTTTGAGAGGAGGAAAAACTCATGGTAATGAGGTTCTGTTCTTTGCAGATGTACCCGCATGACCCGCCAAAGGTTCAGTGTCTGACGAAAGTACGTTTGATCTCTTTCTGATTGAGTCAATAAGTGTGTCAAAGACAATTGATTGGTGTGTGCAAAGCGTGGAGGATGCTAATGTGATGCTGTGTCGTTGATAATTGTGTAGATTTACCACCCAAACATCGACCTTGACGGCAACGTGTGCCTGAACATCCTGCGCGAGGACTGGAAACCCGTGCTGGATATCAACTCGGTCATTTATGGTCTGATCTACCTGTTCTACGAGCCGAACCCAGACGACCCGCTGAATAAAGGTTCGTTGGATATGACTGTTGCATTTGCACAGTGTTGAAGACTTTGGCGTTGACATTCGTATTCTGAACTGTGCGTGTTTGTCGCGAGAGCAGAGGCTGCAGAGTTGTTCCGCACCGACCCGAAGCAGTTTGCTTCTGTGGTGCATCGATCTTTGCGTGGGTACAGTGTCCAAGGCATCGAGTTTGAGCAGCTGATCTAATCTCATGCAGCCGGCCCAAGTAGTTCTTGGCTCGAAAGTGGAAGTGGTAGCCCATTGATTGGTGGTTAACGCCCAACAAGTTTTAAGGCCTACCATAGCGTCATAGACAGCACCGTGGTCGCAGATGGATTAGCAACTACTTAATCGAGCTGACGTTTTGGCTCAACACCCGTGGTGCTTTGTACATTTCGTTTATTTTATTTTTCGCGCACCATCAAGGGTGTAATGGTTCAAAGACAACATACTCACCAGTCGCTGAATGCTGCATCGAAGCAAAAGGTTTAGTGGCTCAGGAGAGTGTCTCGCCAAAAGTGCTACGAAATGTAGATGGCCTCGATCTCTTCGGACGTGCTGTCACGAAGGACATTTTCCTGTCAGTGAAGGCAACACAAAATCAGCCCACTAATTCGAATGAGTAAAGCACTAAAGTCACATACCCGTTCGAGCTTGCACTTGCCTCCGATAGCAAGGTTGAGCGAGTACTCATAAAAGTAGCCGTCGGCAGTTGCCACGTATAGCTGTACAACTGGGGTTTTGGTATCTCGCGGGCCGTGGATTGCACATTGGTTCGGTACGCCAGCAGAGCGAAGTCGAGACTGGAAGTTTACATGATCCCCAAACAGTTAAACGAAGTGATCTCACGCGGCATGAGCTTGAGGTTAGCACTTACATAGGCAAAGTCGCGAGTTCCTTCCGCGATACCTGAAAAGGAGCTGGGCAGATAGGCACTCATGACGCCAGCCACATCATCAAAATTGCTGACAGCTGAGCTGGAGCTGGTGCGTGTCGTTCGCGCCGTGGTAGGCACGCTGACGTTAGCAGCATGCATTGAGGGTTTACCGGGAGAAGATTCAAGCGCTGTCGAGGCCAATGGGCTCGGTGGGGCGGCGGCTCTACCGAAGACCGTGGAGCCGAAGGTGCTTCCAGCAACAGCCAGTGTCGACGTGATTGGCGTGAAATGGCCAAAACTGCCTGTAGCAGAGCTCTCGGCTCCGGTCAGCGAGAAGAAGTGAATAGTACCCGTGTCGCTGGAAGCACAGAGGATTGTGGAGCTTTCGTTAAACGCTAGACAGTAAACTTGAGCGCCGTAGGAACCGCGTCGAAAGGCTGCAATTTTCTTCCCGCTTGGGACGGCAAATACACGAATCAGTGTTCCCTATAACAACATTCACAGCATGGTTAGTGAAAGCTTAGATTAATCACGCTAACTGGTAAGATTCTGTTACCGATTCGGAAGCTGTCGCGAGCAATGTGCCTTGAGGGTTGAATGCCATAGCCACAGGTGCTGTACGATGTGCTTGAAACGCATTCAACACACTAAGGTTGTTGGCATCATACAGCACGATCTCTCCTGGTGAGGCACCAGAGGGAAAGGCCAGATGACCATTGTCGTGCGGAGAGAGCACGCACAATGCCTTCGGATTCGGCGACGTGTCCAGCGTCTCCAGGATCTTCATAGTGCTAATGTCGAAAATGTAAATCTTGCGCTCCAGAACTGCCACCAACCTGTGAAGCCGCACAAGATGCACACATCAGCCCTCTCTTTACGTGTTTCTCTCTCTCTCCTAGATTTTGCAATCCCCGTTATCCTACCTCTGTCGGTTCATGCGCACAGCCAGCACTGCCGTGACGAAATTCAAATCACAAATTGCTGCCCCCGTCTTGGTATTCCACACACGCAAGCGACGCGGCGAAAACGCAGGCTAAACAATAACAAGATAATAGGCATCCACACGTAAGAGGCAGCAGTCGCAGTAGCTGTCCACGTGAGTGAGAAGCCCTTGCTACATGACCTACCTGCTCACCAGCACCAACAAGAGCCACCAAACTGGTGCAGTACAGCATTTCGGCGATGCCGATCCCCCCGATGTCTTCCTGGAAGCATTTACCGAAAGGTTCGCAGTTGTAGATGGCGAAACCTTGACAAGTGCCCACGCTGATGCATCTGAGAACAATGTAGCAATCCGAGCACACGTCAAATACCCCTCGTCGTTCTGCGATAAATAAATAAAAGCGATGCGTGGAGATCTCGCAGGGGAATGTACACCTACGAGGCGTCCTGGTTGAAATTCAGGAAGAGCAAGTCGGCGTGGCTGCTCTCGGAGCTCTTCATTCTTCTTTGCGCTTGCTGATACAGTTCTGCCTCGTCGGACATGATGATAATCTACACTCAACATTTGTAAGGAGCATTTTAGCCAATTGCGTTCTCGTACGAAAACTATTCAATCTCAATGTATTCGACATGTTGCGCCCTCGTGAGTGGAGTGTACTAGAGCTACATGCATTGCCGAACAGTGCGAGGATATCGATACAGCCGTCACGAAGGCACCAATGTCCCTGGAGGAATAGATCAAATGCTCGCAGTAGGTTTACGCAGATCCTGGTTTAACAAGCTTTAGACTGGGATAGCTCTCTGCGCGTATCAGCCACGCTGTTTACGAGACGGGCATTGTGTCAACGTACGCCCCGGCGGTGTGCAATGGCCTAGGGTGACTTGCATTCACATCACTTACCTATCCGTGTTGCTTTTAGTACAGACGACACTCCGAGTGGTTTCCCATCCGCAGACTTGGAAGACAGCTCTTCCTAAACGTACGCATTGGCCTAGCCGTATCGTTCGTTCTCGGTGCACTTTTATCCGAGCGTATTTGTCAACGCTACTACGCTTTGCTAGACTTCCGAAAAGTCCTCACTTTGCATTTCGCCTCGTCGGACCACCAGAAACCAGAAACACCGAAATGAAGCGCCCCGTTTACATCGCCGCCATTGCTCTGGCTGTTATCGCCACAACCGACACGACCACGGGCATGCGCCAGTTCCTGCAAGAGCTTCCGAACGGCACCTCCTTCCAGCAGGCCCTCGGCCACCCAGGCGACGACAGCTCGAAAACAACGGATTTTGCTCAAGCGTTCGCTGCTGCTGGCCACACATGGTACAGCAGTTTGTGCGCGGCAAAGTTCCCTGGGTCGAGCATGACCAACGGCGCAGCTTTCGGAGACCCGTGCTGCACGTGGAAGAAGGGCGGCAAACCCGACTTCACAGTGTCGGCCTTCACGACCACGCCGGGCAAGGCTACGACGTGTGCCTCCAAGGGTGGTTCAAGCGGAACGTCTTCAGCCGCTGGCGCGGCGAAAACGCCTGCTGCCAGTTCTCCAGAGTCGGGGAATGCTAGTTCATCAGGTGGAGAGGAAAGCTCCTCTGGAGCCGCTGACGCAACCAAGGGCGCTTCCGATGCCACCAAGGGCACCACCGAGAGCCCTTCAAGCGGAGCAGCGGATGCTACCAAGGGCACAACCGACTCGACCGGTAGCTCTGCAAGCGGAGCGGCGGATGCCACCAAAGGCGGTACTACTGGGGGCTCGACAAGTGGAGCAACCGACGCTACCAAGGGCTCTCCTTGGGGGTCGAGCCCCACTTCCACCCCAGCTGCTGCCCCGAGCACCTTCCCATCGTCGGGTGGTGGTTGTGCTGCGAAGTCGGCCATGAAGTCTCTTCGCCGTTAAGCGGAGCTGCGTCCCTATTTGTCAGGCGACAGCTTTCTTATCCACGTCCGCGAATTCCATCCAAGCCATGTAGCGAGAGAAGCTGCCCATTGTCGTTTTCATATCGATTTCTCTAAAAACAAGTTTTGAGAAATACACGTCGCTCGTACACACAAGTTGGTTGTTGACAATTTCTATCATATCCTATTCTCAGTCTGGTATTTTTGCTTGTTTGGTTGTTGTCAGAGTGGAAAAGACGACACTAGCGTCACAAACGAGAGCCTAACATGGGCAATTTGTGCTGCGGAAGTGGCGATTCGGAGATTCTAGCGCGGCAGGGGCTACTGAAAGAAGGCAACGACTTCAAGAAGAAAAGTTCGTTCTTAGGAGTGCTCTGTAGGACAGAGAACATCTACTTGCAGCTAAATCCTGCCGCTACGAGGTGAGATACTACGTAGTACTAGTACATGAGATTAGAAATGCTTGGAATCGGACCAATTCGAATTCATGGCAGGCTTTTGTGGCGACAAACACCGGGTCCAAGCAGCACTGAAGGGCTGCCAATTCACCAAATTGGCAAAGTATGCCCCATGGGTACGGCATTTACAGCAGGTGTGCTGCAGTGGTGCAAAACCTAACAAATTGAGTATTTGCAGGTCGTCTTGACTTGGTACTTCTCGGCCAGAATGGGCAGAAACTGCTTGAGCTGACAGCAGGAACAACAACTGTCCGAGATCTCTGGGTGCAGACGTTGGAAGAGCTTTGTCTGCTTGGTCAGGCAGAACAAAGTGAAGCTGATGCCAAAAGTCTAAGTGAAAAGCTGGAGAAGCAGCAAGAGAAGCAAAAGGAGGTATGTCTTGTAGTGGCACTGACGCTGTGTACTTGGCATGATTAACGAACTTTGTTTCGGCTTGTCTTGACAGCAATACTGGAAAGACCGAACGGGGGAACTAGACCAGCGGCGAGTTGACGCTGAAGAGCGCAAGAGGAAGATCGGCGTTATAGGTATGAAATACACAGCCCAAGCGATGGCGAGAAGATAGACTACGATAGCAAGGTCACAGTCAATGGCAACTTCTGTTTGCCGAACCATAATTATTTTCTTACGTTAGGAATTTGGCAGTGTACTTCTTCTGCCTCTTGGAGGTTCTTGTAGATTCTTCATGCCGTCATTTTTCGTGTCTCGTCGCAATGTTTACTCATGGATGTGGAATGAGGCAGCGATCTCGAGCATGTTGCTCGTGTCCAGTGTTTGTCCGTGAACAGGACCGATCGCACTGAGGACCGCTGCCTTGGCAACCGCACCAACAGGAATCGCAGCTCTCATCTCTTCACCAAAGAACGGCATATAGCTCAGTGCAGTTGAAAACGCACCAAGGTCACGTGCCAGCATCGAGACAGGTGCTCCGACAAGCTGTAGTGGAATGCCTTGACCCTTCTTCGTGCGACGCCAGCCATAGACGAAGCCTGGACGCAGTGCTACACCCGTATATGGGAATCTACAAAAGCGCAGATCAGCTACATCGGTCAGCAACAGGATATAAGACCCAGCGTCTCCAAATCTCTCACCTCGCCTGCACGGCAGCCTCAGCTCGCTCCTTTCCATGGTAGTAGCCATGCATCGGCAGCCACGACGGGTTGTACGAGCCAACACGAGAGTTCGAGACGAACACGAAGCGTTCCGCCCCTGCTTTCTGTGCCGCTCGCGCCGCCAGAATCGTTGCGTCTCCACACATTTTCTCCATGAACTTGTTGTTGCCGAACGCGCCCACAGTCGAGACTACAAGTGCAAGGAACAACAAACCATCAGTGCAACAACTTCAAAGTGCTTCGGCCTTCAGCTGCCGCACGTACTGACGCCCGTGACGCCCTCCACTGCCTTGGCCAGCTGCTGCTCGTCGAAAACATCGCCCTCGTGCCAGTCCACCTGGTCGATCCAGGGCACGTCCTGCCACTGCGGCTTGCCCGACGGGTTGAGGCTGCGCACCTCGATGCCTTTTTGGACGGCGCGCTGCAGGATGTTGCTGCCCACGAAGCCGTTGCCTCCCACGACCAACAGGCGATGCTCGCTCTTGTCGTAGGCCTTGAGCGTGTGCATCGTGCTCTGTCGCATGCGCTGCGCTGCTGCCGCTATCATCTTGTTCTGGACAGTAGAAGAACCTGAGCCTTTGCGCAGGCCAGATAAAGTTGCGGGTCAGACGATCTCCTGCTAGGTACGCCAGTCACGGAACCCCAGAAATAGAAAACAGCTGGATTAACTAAACCGGTACGAAGTTGAAGTTGTACCGGTTTACTGCGAAAGGTCGCGAAGATGTTGCAACGGACACTTTGCATTTTGTGCACGACACCACGAGATATGGTACGTTCACGCTGCGTAATTCTAGTTATATGAGTGATTATTGCCGTGCTGACTGTTGCTACGTTACGTGCAGTCGAGTGCCATGTCCGCTTCGGCTTTCGCGCGGTCCCGTGCAGCTATGCGACGCAAGCCCAAGCCCGTCAAGAAGGCGCTAGATGAAGAAGATTTGGAGGAGATCAAAGAGGCCTTCCACCTCTTTGACACGGACGGCAGTGGCAGCATCGACGTGCGGGAGTTGAAGGCCGCCATGAGGGCGCTCGGTTTCCAAGTGAAGAAGGTGGAGATCCGACAGATGATTGCCGACATTGACAAGGACGAGTCAGGGACAATTAATATGGATGAGTTCATCGAGATGATGACTGGCAAAATGGTGCGTTCCAACCCATTCGCAATCGTAAATATGGCTACATTTTTCTCATTGTACGGTCTTTATTCGTTTCCAGAACTCACGAGATTCGCGCGAGGAAATCGTGAAAATCTTCCAACTATTTGACGATGACAACACCGGCAAAATCTCGTTTCGAAACTTGAAGCGCGTGTGCACTGAGCTGGGAGAAACTCTAACGGACGAAGAAATGCAAGAAATGATCGATGAGGCCGACCGCGACGGAGATGGTCTAATCAACGAAGAAGAGTTCTTCCGCGTCATGAAGAAGCGTAGTGGGAACCCGCTGGACGATCTAGACAGCGACGATGACTGAGCGCGTATTGGTTTCCTGATTCGACTTGGTAATACACTTTCGCTTCAACAGAGCTGATTCCACTAAACTAGAGCACTTTTGTCTATTAGTGATTCTGTTGTTGCTGCTATTTCACTCTGAGGCTTCGTGCGGAGTGCTGCTTGGATACGAGGGTCTGATATACTTGCTAAGCGCTTTTCTAGCTTAACCGACTGCAGAATTTCCTGCACGCTTCGCTTCACAACGCGAGTATTAACTAGAGGTGAAGTTGCAATTGCTGGGGGGAGGCTAGCTGTGTTGGCCTTGCCAGGATGCTTCGATAGCTGCAGATTGGCGATGTTGCAGCGAATTCGTACCGTTGAGCCTGTGGATTCAGATTTGTGGCCCAGCCGGCTGGTGATCATGGTTGAGATCGGAGATGCCTCAAGGTCGACTTCTCGACCCCTAGATTGATCTCTATCATCGTCACTTTCATCAATGCCCAAAAAGAGTTCTTCCATTTGATGTCGGATAGAGGTAATCGGTTTACGGATGGGCACATCAAAGTCGTAGAACCCGGATGATCCGTGAAGTTTAATCTCCCCGTGACCTTCTGTGCGCTTCCGTCGCCAAAAATCTCGAGAATACACACTCAGGTGAAGGACTGGAGGAGCAACCATGTTGCCAAAGTCGCACTCCGTGGTTACTCGTGAAGAATTTTCAGCTCCTTGAGATGATTCGGCTTTGACGAGTATTAGGCTGAAGTGCTGATGGTATCCAAATGCTGCGGAAGATATACAACCAGGATATGTTGATCGTTGCGGCAGCGAAAGCGAAGTCTTACCACGCTTTCGGTTACAATTTCCTGGTTGCAATGTCCACTGAGAGTGCCCCACACGGCTGGGAAGTTCAAGTTCATATTCCACACAGATCGGATCCGTTGTTTGCGGGTTGTCTACCGCAACAACTTCAAGCGATAACATCATTTTTCGGTGCATGATGTTACTGCCATCAATTCTTGCTTTAGAAAGTTTGGGGTTCTTGTTCAGGTGCTGCCACCGGGTTACCTCCGCTATATCGCGTTTTTCCTCTTGCAATCGAATCTCTCGAGAAAGCCTTTGGTCCTCAGCGGAAGCAAACGGAAGCAAGTCATGTATGTTGTCTAGCACATATTCGTACAGTGAACCCGAAGGAGTAGATAAATGGTACGTGGTGAGTTTGGGACCGTTGATCAGCAGGTCTGGGTCGCTTTCAGGATCTACAATTGGCGATGAAAACCCTGGTGTAGCACAGAATAGCCCACTTTCCTTGTAAAACCGCAACGAGCAAAGAACGCGTTCCACCCCTTCGATAAGTGCAACGATGTGCATCGCCCGAAATTTGTCTTCGCGGTTGGCTCGAAGCCATGCACGTTGCTGATTTGGCGTCCACGAGGATTCGTTTCGTTTGTCGCGTGGTCGCCGGGTGGAATTGGGTGGAATGAGGTGCGTCATTGAGTCCTTTGAAGTACTTGAAGGCTCCTTTGCATGCTAGGTCCGTAGTACACGCGTCAAAACAACTTCCACGGCAAATATCATAGATTGCACATACCTCTTTCGGAATGAAATCGTCTACATCGACGTAAGATGACAAAATGTCGGCGACGTCAACGCCGGAAGATTTTCTATCTCCATGCTGAAGTCGAGTAAGGAAAGTCGAATTGTTAGCAGTGCTTGCATATGTTGCACTACTTCGACAATACATATACCTTTCGATTAGAAAGTTGAATTCCTTTTGCTTCCAAACGCTCCTGTTCTCGCTTCATTTCGCTTGAACAATATCAAAAGTACGTGATACGACTGCAATTAGTTTAGTATGCCCGATCCTTTCTCGTGGCGCTTAAAGCATTATTATACCTCAAACCGAGCTTCTTTTCTTGCCACATGAAGCAGTACTTCCATGTCCTCCCCACAGGTACCGAGTCACGACTGGAATCACTGCCAAATCCGGAGATCTGTCCGGTACCGTTCCAAAACCACACGCAGAGCTTAAATCATTATCCATATTCACTTACATCTTTAAAAATATCTCCTTACCTTGCGCAGTGTCACGCTAATGAGCAGGTTCTCCATCGGATCGCGCACATGATAGTACTGTGTCAATAGCATGGTGCTATCGTTTCCTCTTTCTCTGAAGTCTACAGCACTTGTCGACCTACGCACGCGTCCTTTCACGAATGTAGCCATGTTTGGAGCTGCGTCTTTTCATGATCATACGTCGATCGTGCCTGGATGAGTGCTGGCGATGAGCAAGTTAATGGACCGAATGGTACGTTTACATGCAGTTGCCATTCCTATCACACTTCCAGAAAATGCTTAAAGCTTCATTTGTGTTGAGTTATTTAGCCTACGTTTCGACTGGAAGCGATGGGTACACTTCAACTTCGCACTCTCCACGCTTTATCGACGAGTAAGTCACGACCTGGCCAATGTCAATTTAATATACTGCGTGATCAACGTTTTAATTTCCTTTATAAAGGGGTCTCTGTGAAAAGTGCAGAGCTGTAGATGGTGATGAGGATTCCGAATGGTTCGATCTCGGTATCGTGGATGTGGAGGTGACTCAATGCTGAGCTCTGTGAGTACAATGCTAGCAACGCAAAAAAAAAACTCATAGGATGATGTTCAGGCTGAAACAGAGTCGATGCGGCAGGAGGCTGCAGTTCGGCTGCGTGCCCAATCGAACGAACTAAAGCGATTCCACGACAAGATCTGTGTGCGCGTGACGGCGCGAGAACGACAAAATCGTCTTGACGCCCAACGCGCACAGAATCATTTGGTGCGTGATTTTACAGCAAAACAATTTGAAATGTGTAGCGAACTGACCGTGTTAGTTGTTGATGTCAAGTAGGATGCGAAGTGTGCAAAACTTTTTTCGACCACGGAGTCGATGCAACAGACTGGAAACTCTCCGACTGTACGGATCTCAACTCGTCCATACTTCCAGAAACTGAAGGAGGACAAAAGAGCGATACTAAAGGTGTGCTAAGCTTAGCGAGAGCTAGTTCTATGGCATGCTTTGTGGGCACTATTGACAGGTTTTGCTTGTGCTCATTGCTGGCAGGATTGTCCTTTGGGAAAACATGTTGAAAAGGTATGATACCGTACATCTGACAAAAGACGTTGTTCTACCGTTCATCAAGGGATAAAATGTGTATTGTGTACATGTATGTATGATAGTGTTTGCGCTTAGATGCCCAGATCCGGGATGACTTACTGCGATCGACTGGAATTTCGCGCTCACAAAGTGTTGCCAGCGATGACTACAAAAATGGTGAAGACAAAAACTCAAGTGAGCCATCTGCATCACCAGTCTTGCTTCCAGAGCAGGTGAGTGGAGTGTTCATGAACCTTTTGGCGTAAAATGTTGGTACGCTGATTACTTTCATCGTGTGCCAGCGTGTTGCTCTATACGCTACAGTGAGGCGGCAATACATGGAAATGAATCGAGCCAAAGTCCAGAACAATGATTGGCGAGGAGCTCCCACATCATCAAATACCTCGGTTGCAGCAGCTGTGCGTGACAGCAGAGATCGTCGAGCTAACACTCCAGGTAACAAAATCCTTGATGAACTTTGGGCTACAGCGACTGGTGTCAAAGTGTGCGTGAAGAATTCTCCTTTAGTGTGCTAATCTGAATTCGTACATCTAACGCAAACAATCTTCTGAACAGTATCGACATGACATCGGGGTGTGACGTACGAGTGCATCGTCAGACCACCACATCGTCGACGCCATGGAGAAAAAAATCGGCGAAGGGACTCACAACAACTCAAACATCGACGACGGAGCACGAACGCTTTCTTCGCGCTCTTCAAGCACAGCTAGGGACCCCAGCTCTCTGCTCGTGCGCCAAAACTGAGCCAAATCCGATTTCATCGCCGCAGCCGTGTGCTAACAACTGTGCACTATACAAGCAGCCTAAGAAGCGCGAGAAACTCCTCACTAGCGTGTACAAGCAGCAACAGCAAGACACTGCTGCCTCTCCTATCCGCTAACCAAGACTCTTCTTATTGTTAGCATTGAGAATCATTCAATTCAAACTCATCATTAATTCTACACCGTCATGATGACCTCGCCGTCTTCATCCTGCGCCGCCTCGGTTTCTTCATTGCCTGCCCAGATACCGTTCCATACAGTGCTCCAGATGTCAGGGCCATGCTTTTCAACGTATCGATTGAAGGTTTCTTGCTCACGTTGCGCCTTCGATGTCCAAGCATCCAGCTTCAGCGGTTGCGCTTGAGACTGCTGGGGTCTATTGTCTTCTTCATCAAGCTGTTTCTCGAGTTGATGCAAATCCAGTACGCTCATATTACTGTTGGTGCTGTCCGGAGGGCCTCCTGTGACGCTGCTGGCGGTGCCATCACTGGTATGAGAAAGAATGTCGTGGTCAGTCTCAATCTGCTACACAAAATAAGTAGTAAGAACACACCCACTCGTTGCCAACGCGCAAAACTACTCTTGCGTACCTGTTTGCCAACAGTTGACATTTGTCGGATCTGCTCCTTCAAGCTGTCCAATTGTTGCTGTTGGTCCTTAATGTAGTCGTTGGCATCCTCAAGCTGTCTCTGGACGACAGCCTTCTCGTCTCGCAGCTTACGGACATAATCTAGCATCACGCGCTCTTCTCCAAGCATCTGAGTTTCCTGCAATTCTTGCACGAGTGCTTCGATAGTCTTTTTCAACTGGTTTACAAGCAGATCTTTCTCTTCGAGATGCAACAGCAATTTTCCATTCTGGACTTCATGAACACACGTTCCTGACCCTCGTCGCTCACCATTAGCTGTTGTCGTTCCATACGACGACCCTCCTTTATCCCCTTCATTTTTTCCTCTTTCACTGCCATTCTCCGTCAGAGATTCCTTGGTCTTGACATCCTCGTCACTCTCCTCGAGCCCATGAGAGAATAATTCCTTCACCTCCGGCTTCGTAGCCAGCTCAAGTGCCGTTTTATCCTTACTGAGCCCCTTCTCACCTTTCAGACTCACGTCCGCATGATGCATTAGCAGAATTTTGACACACTCTAGTTGGTTCGCATGACACGCCAAGTGCAGCGGCGTGGCGCCTTCTCCATTGCGTGCATCCACCAGCTTCTGTCTCTGCACATCTTCTCTATCCAGCAAGGCCTTCATCACATCCACAGCTTGACAGGACGCCGCCCAATGCAGCAATGACCCTCCCGTAGCTGCATCTGTGACAATCACATCCACTCCGGCTGCCAGCAACTGGTTCACACTCTGCACGTCGTTTGCCGCGACTTGTTGGATCAGGAACTGGTGGAACACCAGCAGCAGATCCTGAGCCTTCAGCACTTGAGCCAGAGCATACGCCGATCGATTTTCTTGGTCTTTTCCTTCTTGTTTCTTGCTCTGATGGTCCGGGGGAAAGCCAGCGGCCAGAAGAACTCGAAGCGCGTCCTTCTTGCCGCTCGCCACGGCCACGTGCAAAGGCGAGCGACCGGTCACGGGATCCACCACGTCGGCGAGTGACACACGACCGCGGCCGTGGTCGGCCAGTGCCTTGATGACGTCGGATCGGCCGTACTCTGCTGCCAGGAAGAAGCCGTCCACCGCCTCCTGCAGCTCTTCAGACATCGTCGCTCCAGCTCAGTGAAGATAATGCTGTCGTGGCCACGCCAGTTGCCACTCTGAGCGATTTGATTCGCTGAAAAGGAGTTGAACTCAAGTTCAGATGTAGCCATGTTGGCAAGTGCATTGAGGATGACGAGTTCCGAACTTCCCATGAACGAAGTTGAGTTGGAATAAATACGTTGATTGGTGTCTAGTTCTACTGCGTTGGCGTCGTCGTGGCGCTGGCTGGTCACGGAACCCCACCAAGAGAGCTTCGCCCCGTTTTCCTTCGACGGAAGAAAAACAAAGGCAAAAGCAGCGGAGGGAGGGGTTCCAAATCAATATTTTAGCCTATTCACACGCAAACCTGCTGCTCCACGAGTTGAGAGAGACGTCGACGCTGCGTCCTGCTGCGCCACCTGCCCACCAGCTCTGCGTCGCAGTATTTCCCATCGCCTAAAGCTCGAATCCGAGCTTACAGCTGCTGCTCCTTGGCCTCAGTGTCCTTCATGAACTGGGCAAGCTGACCGGTAGCAGCCAGGATCAGGCCGTGGAACGGCGGCGACGGGTCGTTCGGGTGCGACTTGAACTCCGGGTGGTATTGGGTAGCGAAGTAGAACGGGTGCACGTCGCGGTCGAGCTCGACCACCTGCATACGCTCGCCCTTCTCGTCCGTGCCGACGAAGTTGAGGCCGGCCTCGCGGATAGCAGGCACGAGCTCCGGGTTCACCTCGTAACGGTGACGGTGACGCTCCAGAATCGGCTTGTCCTTGCCATACAGGTACGACACCAGCGAGCGCTTCGCCAGGTCCTCCTTCTCGTGCACAATCGTGCGGCGCTCACCGCAGCGCATGGTGCCGCCCATGACCTCCGGGTTAATCTCGGGCATGAAAACAACCACCTTGTGGCCGGCATCAGCGTCAAATTCCTCGCTGTTGGCATCCTTCCAGCCGATGACGTTGCGAGCGTACTCGATCACAACAACCTGCATGCCCAGGCATACGCCAAGGTACGGAATGCGGTTCTCACGAGCGTACTTAGCCGTGAGCACCTTGCCGTCCACACCACGGTCACCGAAACCACCCGGCACCACGATACCATCCACGCTGCGTAGCTTGGTCCAGGCCTCATCGTAAGCCTTGGGGTTATTCTCACGCATCTCCACCTCCAGGTCACTGGCTTCGATCCACTCGATCTCCAGATCGCGGTTGCACTTCATGGTGGCGTGCTTGAGCGCCTTGATGACACTCAGGTACGAGTCCTGCAGACCCGTGTACTTGCCGACGAGCGCGATCTTGCACACTTGCTCGAAAGAATCCACGCGGTGAGCCATGGCGGACCAGGCTTCAAGGTTCGGCTCGGAGAAGCGGTCCATCAGCTGCAGCTTGGACATCAAGATGCTAGCGGCTCCCTGCTTAGACAGCAGCAGCGGCACGTGGTAGATGTTGCTCACATCGTGCACCGACAGCACGTGGTTGGCCGGAACTTGACAGAACATGCCAATCTTCGCCTTGGTGGCTGGCTCCAGCTCTGTGCTGCTGCGGCAGATGATCACATCGGGCGTCAGGCCGGCGCTGCGCAGCTCCTTGATGGCGTGCTGCGTAGGCTTGGTCTTCTGCTCACCGACGGAGCCGAGCACTGGCACAAGCGACACGTGCACGAGGCAGAAGTTCTCGGGCCCGACACGGAACTGGAACTGACGCAAAGCTTCGAGGAACACCATGCTCTCAATGTCGCCAACAGTACCGCCGACCTCAATAAGGCAAACGTCAGCAGCCTCGTCGTCCACTGCGCCCGCCTCACCGGCGTGCGTGCCGTCCACGCCGATCTGAGCCACACGCTCGATCCAGTCCTGGATAGCGTCCGTCACGTGGGGCACCACCTGCACCGTCTTGCCCAGGTAGTCGCCCCGACGCTCCTTCTCGAGCACGTGCGTGTAGACCTTGCCCGTGGTGATGTTGTGGTCGCGCGTGAGCGTGATGCCCAGGAAGCGCTCGTAGTTGCCCAGGTCCAAGTCGCCCTCGCCGCCGTCGTTGAGCACGAACACCTCACCATGCTCGAACGGGGACATGGTGCCGGCATCGCAGTTGAGGTACGGGTCGATCTTGATGGACGTCACGCGCAGTCCCAGCGACTTGAGCACGACGCCGATGCTGCTGATGGTGATGCCCTTGCCCAGGCCACTCACGGTGCCACCGGTCACTGCCAGGTACTTCATGGTAGAGAGTGAGAGTGGAGGAGGACAGACAGACGCCTAGTCACGAAGACTTCCACTGCTGGCAACTAATGGCCGAATGACAGAGCGCCCAGTGACTCCCAAAGAGCTACGGGTCGGAAAAACAAACAGCCCGTTTCGAAATTGACTGTGATTTGTAAAGGAAATGGGCCCGATAAAAACCCGCTCACGTGCGCACGAGAAAGGCCAGGAAATTGGTTGGTAGCCTGGAGATGGCGGGAACGGCGAGCCATGGCTTCCCAGTTGGCGCGCTCATGATTTGAACTTGAAATGCAGTCGAGACGCGCTCCCATAGCAATACGACCACAGAGATGTGGTTGTTTGGCTCAGACTGCTAGCAGCGCGTGCACCACGGCCCCAAAGGTAGTTAATTTACGAGCACGTCATCGCTGTGCGGGTGTAGCGCACAGCAAAGCAGCATAGTGCACAAGTCATTTGCTCTGAGCATCTATTTGCTGGAGAAGACCAAATGTTGATTCACCCACCACCACCCACCTTAATGCTGATTAGACATGGACTTAGTGTTGATCAGCATTGGCTCAAGTTGAAGTTGGATGTTGAAGCAAAGTTGTATTTCCTTACGTCGCAGCATTGCTCGATATGATAGATCTAGGAAAGCAATCCGCTCGAAGAGACTTGCACGCTGCAATCTATGTTTTAATTACCCCCGTGTGATCCGATTATATTCCTGGCAAAGGACGCCACTCGAAACGACTTCTAGACGCATCGACACCTCCGGATACAGGAATAAGCTCCTTTGCTGCATTCGACCATGGTAGTGAATGAGGTTGACGAGGCGAAAGCAAGCGCCTCGCTGGCCCGACTACGGCTGTTCCTGTCATCGCATGCTCCCAATGGACCAGGAGAGGCTGGGTCGGCATCCCCCGAGCGTCCAGCAAAGGCTGGTCAGAACGATGAAAGTCAAGACGACAGCAGCTTGCAAGCAACTTCATCAATAGCGCCTCCACGTGATCACTCTGAGTGGGGGGCAGACGTCGGATCTTGTCCCGAGCTTGTAATGGACGACGAAGAAGAGGAAGGGGGGCAGAATACAATTCCTGCTGCAGGAGCAGTGGCAAGTGTGACGCCGATGAGCCAGTCATCGAAGGAGTTCGCCCGCGTCAAGTACTTGCTGCAATGCTCATTGCCCGGGTATCGCATGCACGAGGGGGTTGTGCTTTGGGATATGCGGAACCCTTCGCTGGTGGCGCAATATGAACAACACACAGCCGGTTTACTCGAACTCGAGTCATGGGTCGCCGTGAACGACCTCGGTGCCGACATGGGCGATGTGCACAGCTACGGCTTTACGTCGCTCGATGAGAACCAATCCGGCATGAAGTTCACGACGGGAAACCTTCAGCTCAGCGCACCACCACCTCCTGAGCCTCCAGCTGAAGCAAAGAAAACGTCAAGCACGAGACAGCTAGTACTCTGCAAGATTGCAGTGGGGCGATCGCTCGTAATTCGTGACGAGGAAGAAGCCAAAACACGACTTCCGCCTGGTTACCACAGCTATTACTTGCATCGTGATGATGAAGCCGACTCTAGCGATCAAGACCAGGACCTGCACAACCTTCAAGCCGCGCTGCTGGATCGCGGCTACTATCACGAGTACATTTTGAACAATACTCTCCAAGTCTTGCCGCAGTATCTCGTACGATTCACGTTTTCAGCGGCCGATGAGCATGGACCTGCAGTGGGATCGTGCGCACTATGTGAGCAACACCCCGCTGTTGTCATCTGCCGAAACTGCGAAGCGGAGATCTGTGCTCATTGTGACCAAGAAGTTCACTCGGCCAACAAATTGGTGCACCGGCACAAGCGTACACCTTTGCGCAGCAAATCCAAGGCATTGGCAAGTGGTGGTGCTAGGCGTGGCAGACGCCGTAGCTCGACGCCAGCTTTAGCTGCTGCCATTGCGGAAGTAGATGTGGAGAATCTTTTGAACTTGCCCGGCAGCACAGAGCCAGCGGATGCCCAGATCAATGAGCTCGTTGCCAAGCAAATGGAGGAAGGTCTGTTGACCGGCGATACACAGACGCCTACGTGCCGTACTCACCGCGCCAAGAAGGTAGAGTTCTACTGCCCCGTGTGCCAGGTCCCTGTGTGCGTGAGCTGTAAAATGGTCGGAGACCACTCGATCGGGGAAAAAGGTTCTCATCGGCTACTTACGGTTGCGGACGCATACGAGAGCTGTCTGCGCGAGTCGTTGCGTCCTGACCCACTCATCACATCCCGCAAGGCGGTGATCGAAAATAAGCTACAGTTCTTGACTCGGGTACAACGCAGTGTGCAGGAAAATAAGGCGCAAGTCGCGACTGCCATCAAGGAGCAGTGCACTCGTGCTCTACGTAATCTCGATGAAGCAGCCGCGATGAAGATGCGCGTTCTATCCGGAGAAGCGCTCGAATTTGAACGACAATTACAGCAAATCGATTGGGTGGATGAAAGCCTCGAGGATCACCGGACGCTATTGCCAGCCGTGGAGTTTCTGTCTGCTTGGAGTCAACACAAGCTGCTTCGAGCCGAACAGCGCGACTTCCCTCCATTTGCACACGGCTCCAGTAACAGTGCTGAGCAAGTGAAAGCTGACCTGCAGCTTGCCGGCGAGCTCCATGTCATGTCCGCAGAGCAACTGACAACCCCGCACCACCGACGTTCGTTCACGTCAGGAGACGGTGATCCTGCTATCAGCGAAGGCGACAATGCAAGCGGCGGCAACCAGGGCGGGCATACTGACGGTTCCCAGGTAGAACTGAAGGCTGTCGCACTACTCGCACAGCACCGACGGCCAGGTGACAGTGAAATACGCAAGCGGTTGTTCAGCATGAAAGCCACACTTCCAACGGAGCCCAACGCCGGCGTTTTCATGGCATCTCGCCGCGTCGTGTCTCCGAAATGCCAGCAGCTACTGGACGAGATCCGCCACGACATTCTAGTTCAGAACAGCGCCAAAAATAACTCTGCTGCTGCTGTCTCGCCTCGCGCGGCCGGGTCACCTCGCTTTCGCTTCGGACTTACGAGCCGAATGGCCGACTCCACAGCCACGCTGCGAGCGTTCTCGGTGCAGCCAAACACCAAGAAGAGCCCCGACGATGAGTTACGCTCGCCACGCCAACGCCGCGGCACCAGCGCATGGTCAACGCCACTGCGCCGCGAAATGGGACTCTCCGATTGAAAGAGATAGCATTGGCACACGATGCTAAGATACTTTTTCCGGCTCTTTTTGGCGGTGCTAGTTGACCCAAATTAATACTAAACAAAAACCAAAATACTGTAGGTTGGGCGCTTCTAAAGTGTTATATTGGGCTCGAGGACGTCGTTTCGGTCAGGGACCGTCAGTTCCTAGGAAAACTGCAAAAACTGCCACGTGCCGAGACGCTCTCCCATCCGATCGGCAACTCTCTTCCTCACAGCTCAACACTGCTCGGGGCTGTTTGGTCACATTACGCAGCTGCATAAGACCCCCCACAGCGTCCTTCCATTGTCAACGACGCAGTATTGACGTCAGGAAGAACCTCGACGTTTAACTCGGAATGGTGCGCGTGTTCGTTGGCTTCCCGGCGATGCTGGCGGTTGTTTCGACGATCTCGGCCTATGCAGAAGCCGAGCAGGAGGCTGGCATGACCATGGAGCTGCACCGCATGACCAAGCACGATATCCACCCGGAGAGATATGCGAGGCGCTTGAGCAGCGAAGATGACGCGCCGGAGCTCGTGCCGCTGCACTTGGGACTCGGGTACATTGCTACTGACCCCTGACTACTGATTCATACTTGGTATGGGTTTTCTGACGAGGTTATGATTGATACAGAACACACTACACGTGGGTGTATGCAGGCACGCCACCGCAGCGAGCGTCGGTGATCGCGGATACTGGCAGTGCACTGATGGCGTTCCCGTGCTCGGGTTGTGACGGATGTGGTACCCACACGGACCAACCTTTCCAGGCAGATAACTCGTCGACGTTGGTCCACGTGACGTGCTCCCAGAAGTCGTTCTTTCAGTGCAAGGAGTGCAAAGTGTCGTCGGACACGTGCGGTATTTCCCAGTCGTACATGGAAGGCAGCAGCTGGAAGGCCTCGGTGGTCGAGGATCTTGTGTACCTAGGTGGAGAGTCGAGTTTTGAGGACGAGGCGATGCGCGACCAGTACGGCACCCACTTCCAGTTCGGCTGCCAGAGCTCAGAGAAGGGATTGTTTGTCACGCAGGTGGCGGACGGCATCATGGGACTGTCCAACACGGAGAATCACATCGTAGCGAAGCTGCATCGCGAGAACAAAATTTCTAGCAATCTCTTCTCGCTCTGCTTTACCGAGAATGGCGGCACTATGTCTATTGGCAAGCCGCACGAAAATGCACACCGGGGTGAGATTTCGTACGCGAAAGTGATCTCTGACCGTTCGGCCGGGTAAGGAAGATTCGTTTTGTGTTATTTGGATTTTCGGTTTACGCTAATGATTTGGGTGTGCAATTCCTGCGACAGTCATTTCTACAACGTGCACATGAAGGACATTCGCATCGGTGGCAAATCCATCAACGCCAAGGAGGAGGCTTATACGCGCGGTCACTACATTGTGGACAGCGGAACAACTGACTCGTATCTCCCACGAGCTCTGAAGACCGAGTTTTTACAGGCGTTTAAGGAAGTCGCGGGCCGCGATTACCAGGTGGGCACGTCATGTCATGGCTTTACGAACGAGGACTTGGCGTCGCTACCAACGATTCAGCTCGTAATGGAAGCTTACGGAGATGAAAATGGCGAAGTTGTCCTCGATGTGCCACCCGAGCAGTATCTGCTGCACGCAGATGGCGCTTACTGTGGTAGCATTTACCTGTCGGAGAACTCCGGCGGTGTCATTGGCGCCAACCTCATGATGAACCGTGACGTGATTTTTGACAACGGCAACCAGCGAGTGGGATTTGTGGATGCTGACTGCGCCTACCAGGAGGATGCAAATTCAACGGCGATTCCGTCCGTTAGCAACGTTACCACAAGTATCAGTGAAGGGAAGGAAAAAGAGAAACCCAAGGCTACGAATGCTGTCGTGCCAAGCGCTACATCGGCAGTCGCTGACACTGCTGCGCCAGCAGCAACAACAGCCACTGAAATGTCGACCCCCGATCCCACCCCCGCTGCCGATACCCCAGAGCCGGCAGCCACGACTGCGTCGACAGTGAAGTCGACTCTTGAACCCACATCCGCTCCAGTTACTACAGCGCCGGCTGCGACGGCTGCAGCAACACCGCAGGCAACGGTAGCAACGAACTCTTCAGCTCTGGACGCCGCTTCAAGTACTGCTGACTCGAATATTCAGACACTGTCGGCAGACACTACAACAACGACCCAGTCGTCCTCTTCAGCTGCAACGGGAGACCTGAAGGCGAAGGAGAAGTCGTCAAGCACTCACCCGATGGTGCTCACGATTGTAGGCGCTGTCTTGGTGGTGGGTTTCCTGTTGATGATGCTGATTTCAGTGAGTCGACGGAAACAAAAGACTGGTAAGGATCAGCTTTGGAGCCGCGTCAAGGGCGACGAGGAGGATGAGGACGACGACGACGAGGAAGAGTTTGGCCTCGTTCGTAGTGACAAGAAGAAACTTTCAACGAAGCACCAGCGACTCAATGAGGGGGATGACGACGACGATGATCATCAGAGCAGCAGCGACGAGGAGGACGAGGTCTTTGACCGGAAATCGCTGCAGGAGGAGTCGAAGGTGGACAACCGCACGTTGGAGCGGCTTTGAGTAGCACTGAACGGAACATGTATTTTCGAGTCTGCCAGTTAATAAAGATGCGATGGTCACTTCACTGTCGGACAACAATAATTGTCGTCAATAATTACCGTAATACCCCTGTTAGAAGTGTCGCTTCGTCATTAGGGTCACTATAGTTTTAACCAATCACGTGACAAGTACACTACCGGTACACGTGGTATGTGCGTCATATCCAAAATCGTCATATAGCAGTTCGAGGCCCCTGTGCCACTGCTACTGTGAACATGCATGAACAGAAGTAAAATGCGTGTTGGTTGGGTATGGACACAGGTCAGCCTTGCATGAGCACTTATACCAGTGGTTTGTTGGCATGTCCTCGTATGCTGTTTTAAGTACGACAATTTATAAACCCTATCCCGTTTGCATGTGGGGTGACGCTTCTAACAGGGGATTACGGTACATGAATTATGTTTACTATAATTATTACTGTCAATTAGTGTAGCCATGTCTGCAGATTCCTACGTTGCGATTGGCTATAAATAGATCCACCGTAACTGCTGCAGACAATGCTCACACTTGAGGATTGAACATGACGGCGGTAATACCTCGACGCGCGGCGCCTGGTGCTCGTTGGCGAGCTTCTCTCGCTGTTTTTGCGGCTGCAGCATACTCTCAGGCGTCTGTTGTAGCGGGCGGCGAGCAAAGTTTCCTGAAAATTCAGCTTCACAAGCAGCCGCAGCCGAGCACAGAGCTGCCCTACCGACTGGCACACCAGCAAGCTCGAGCTCGCAGGCGAGCGCAGGAGGAGGCAGACACAGTGGATGGAGACTTTGCATTGGGGACTTTGGCTTTGAGTGAATCTCCATTGGGCGTGGGCTATGGGTGCGTGCACAGTGTACTAATACTAGATTGTGATAATTAATAGCTACACAATGGAGCAAACAATGCAGCTGATGCTTAATGATGCTCTGCAGCACACACTACGCTGAGATTTACTTGGGGATCCCGGCACAACGTGCTTCAGTGATCGTGGACACGGGTAGCCACTTGACGGCGCTGCCATGTAGTACGTGCAATGGTTGTGGGCAGCACACAGACCCGCTCTTCGATGTGTCCAAGTCAACGACGGCGAAGTATCTTGCCTGCCACGATTTCGATTCATGTCGTTCGTGTGAAGAAGCCCGCTGCTATATCTCCCAGGTATTGATGCGTTGCATTGATTTTTTTAATATGTGCTCAATACTAACGAGGTCATTGCTGTGAATGGACAGAGCTACATGGAAGGCAGCATGTGGCAAGCTGTTATGGTAGACGAGCTGGTATGGGTGGGAGGATTCTCTTCACCAAGTGATGAAATGGAGGGAGTGCTGAAGACATTCGGTTTTCGCTTTCCTGTGGGCTGTCAGACCAAAGAGACTGGCCTCTTCATTACGCAGAAGGAGAATGGCATCATGGGCCTTGGGCGTCACCACTCGACCGTCATGTCGTACATGCTGAATGCAGGCCGCGTGACGCATAATCTCTTCACTCTGTGCTTTGCCGGAGATGGAGGCGAGCTTGTGTTCGGAGGAGTGGACTATAGCCATCACTCGAGTGATGTGGGCTACACTCCACTGCTCAACGACAACTCCGCCTATTATCCGGTCCACGTGAAGGACATCCTGATGAACGGCGTGTCACTAGGTATTGATGATAGCACGATCAATTCTGGCAGAGGTGTGATTGTTGACAGCGGAACAACGGACACATTCTTTGACGGAAAAGTAAACCGAAGTTTTATGAAAGCGTTCCGGGATGCAGCTGGGGGGCGCAATTATAGTGACAAACTCATGAAGCTTACCGGCGATGACTTAGCAGCCCTCCCGATTATTTCCATTGTGCTATCTGGAATGAAAGGGGATGGTAGTGACGATGTTCAGCTGGACATCCCTGCTTCAAAGTACCTTACCCCCTCTGATGACGGGGGGTCGTACTACGGCAACTTTCATTTTTCGGAGCGTAGTGGAGGAGGTAAGCTTCGCGATTGGCTTTCTTGTATGCGTTTTTGCCAACTCCTAACATTTTCTTCGTTGTACGTGAACTAGTTCTGGGTGCGAGCACCATGGTTGGTTTGGACGTGATCTTTGATGCGGAAAACAAGCGTGTCGGCTTTGCAGAATCAGATTGTGGTACGTTGCTGTTCTCGATGATACCAAGATGATACCTCGACGGGCTATGACTAACATCTTGTGGTACATTGGTGATGTAAAGGGAAAGGATATACCAACGCTAGCAGTGCACCACCAATCGCTTCAGAAACTACCGACCAGCCAACATCCGAAACTGCGGCGCCAATTGCTTCAGCTACTACTGAACAGCCAGTGTCTGCTAATGCTTCCTTTTCAAGCTCTAGCAGCAGTTCAGCTGTGGAGTCAAACACAACAGCGACGGCGCTGACCAATACAGTTGGCAGTGCCGACATGACCGCCAGTCCAACCGCCGGCGTGACAACAAACCGATCAAGCCCCAAGTTTGGCGCCTTTATCGCGGAAATCATCCTCATCTCGCTGGTGGGCGTAGCGTTAGCCGTCGTGGTTTGGACGAGGTGGCGCACGCGTGCTTGGTCGCGCATTCCGGACTCGACTTCGCGTGCGCATATGGATACGATCGTAGACATCAATGAGACTGGAAGTCTGTCGCCGTCGTCTCCTCCGGGGAGTCCGCTGTCTCCTCGATCCAGGAGAGCTCGGTCGCCAAAGTTCACGATCGGCTCGAGTGGAGAAGAAGACGCAGAAGAGCTGCGTGAAGAAAAGGAAGGTGTTGGCAGCCCAACCATTTTGGGTCGTGCACAGGGCCCACGCACCCACTCGTAAACGATTAATAGATACCTGGTATAGCAACAAAACAGATTCGGCAATGTTGTTTGAGCGAATTGGTTGTTGAAGTTGGCCTGGCTCTTTAGTGACTAACGAATCCTCGATTCAGTGACGTGTTGCTTATCCAGTGCGTACCGATGCAGACCGCCGACTCTCCTGAACGCCGCCAAAAGCAGCGTGCCTTCCTGGACGCGGCTGCCGCTGGAGACCTGGATGGTGTCGATGCATGGCTCTCAACAAAAGCAAGAGGTGACGTGAACGTGACGATGGGCGAGGGCTGGACGGCGTTGCTCTACGCTGTGGCGCACAGTCGCATGGGCGTCGTGCGGAGACTTTTGGAGGAGGAAAACATCGATTTAAACGCCACCACAATGTACCTACCTATTCAAATCTAGTAACATCCAAACGATGCTAAGGGTGAACTAACTACTAGGGGACAATACTGTGCTGATTCTTAGAACGGGGTCGTCGGCCTTGACACTTGCGCTTGCCCGCAAGAACAACACACTGGTGACTTTGTTGCTGAGCAACGGGGCTTCTCGTGCAACGATATGTAAGTGAGTTGCTGCGAGCGACGAAAGATATCAGGTGTTGTAGCGCTAATTTTCTCTGCGGGTTTGCTGGTGGTTGCAGCGAACGAGCTCTGGCAGCAACTGGAAGTGGCCACTTGGATTCGCGCTGATGTGAGGCAATTGATGTCAGCAGACTGGGCTGTGGTGTGGAATCCGAGATTGCATCACCATTTTCCACCGGCCGAGCGTGAAAAATGTCGCCTTGTGGTGTACGCGAACGTGATGGCATTGCGGCACCTGGGGAGACCAGCGTCTGGAGACAATACACCGTCGTCATCGCTGTCATCGATGGAGGGCTGGAAGGACGAGGCAATGCAACAATTCTGGTGGATGTTTGATGCCTTGACGGAGTCGTTTAAAGTAGATGAAGAGCCTGTTCAGTGGCGATATCTAGCGCAACCGTTAGTCTACCACATCATAGAGTACGCAGTCTTCCTCTGGTGAAATGGCGTCGAGGTGTTGTAAAGCTTGTGCTGCATGGACAGCGCTGCACACTGAGCCGGGGTTCGTCAGAGCAAAGAGCCTAGATGCCAAGACTGGGCTTTAAGTTCCCCGTCTTGCAAAGGCAAAGGCACAGCGGTCATGCTGCTTCATGGATCACGAACCGTGTCCAAACGCGCTTCCCATCCTTCAGGATGATAGCCGTCAGCGAGCTGCACTGTTGACTCCTGATATGAGTGTTGAGCCGATGCTTCGCGAATTCCGTCCAAGATTCGCACTATTTAATACGGGTATGGGGTACTTCCGTGCGTTGCCTCGCAAGATACTGTAACGTACGTGAAGGTGGTGCAGAATTGCCGCATGGGTCGCAGCAGCAGCACTACTAGCGCTAAGGGCCACTCGCCACCACAAATTGACTTGCAATTCCATAAGCTGTCTAGCAGTTGCACTTGACCTTTGACATCAAGTTGACCTTGACCAGTTGAAGTAAGCGGTAGAAGGTGCGGAGCCACGCTTGCGCAAAAATCGACTGGACAGTCTCCGCAGGTGCACCTGCACTTGCTCGAGGTGACACTCAGTGGCACCTGCCGGGTGCCGCAGTGCATTCATACATGTACTGTAAAGATCGACACCAGATCTCGAATCTCCATCGTCAGGCACCAGGGCGTACCGGTATCGGACATCGATTCCTCGGCTCGGTGCAGGCTGTCATCGTAGTTTTTCGTTTGGCTGGACGTCGTGCGCCCCGATATCCAAGCAGACACCGAACAAAAAGAAGGGGCAGAACTCATCCCCCTCCTCCTATTACTCTTTCCAAAACAATGAGTCAATGTTCAATTTCAATATATTTGGTCTTCTTTTCGCGTAGCTTCTTGGCCACCTACAAGACAAGAACGTTTCCAGCAACAAGAAGAGTAAATACGTATTGTACCAAGACCCAAGCCTACAGCTTCACGGCGCCGTCCTCGATCGCACGCGCCAGTGAACTGGCTGTCGGTGTCACACCGCAAAATGGGCGGCAAAAAAGGTTCGTTTTCATTTGCACTTGAACATGCAGTTTAATAGGTTACAGTCAACCCCTCTATATTGCCCCTCTATAGGGATGGTCGCTTTATAAGAATAAAATTGGGTTCCAAGCTCCATACAAAAAAACTCCCCCGCTATAATCACATAAGAATAGAAAGGCCATATATCCTTTTAGAGAGGAGCTTAACTATGGAAAACGATCGATTTGAAAAGTAAGCCTACGAGCTTGCAGCTTACCTAAAGTAGCTAAGGAGACATATTTGCTGCCGTGACTCCTGTTTCTGGCTCAACTCCTCGCGATATTCACGCTGAAGAATGCGGAGGCCGCGCAACGCGCCCACTGGAAGGCCTTTTTCATCACATCGGGCGATAAACTTGCTGATGTACTGGAGATCCACCTTGATTTCTGCCACCGTCATCTCCACGGGTGAAGTTTCGACCGGGGTGACCTCGTCCCCGTCGTGTGAGTGGTTACCCACGTTGCAAAAGTCCTCATCAGTGATGCCCAGGAGCTTGGCAAACCGATCTGCCTTCCCCTTGATTGTAGCACCGGTTACTGACACGTTATGCTCCTCGCACCATGAAACCCAGTTTACCAGATCAATACCCAGCTCCGGAAAACGGCCTTGACGCTCCTTTTTCGACTCAAGCTTCGCCAGTGGGGCGGCGTCCAACTTCTTCCTGGCCTGGAGGATCTTGGAGATGGTCGCCTGGCCAGGACGCTCAACCAATTTGAACATCGTCTGAGCAAAACTGGGCAAGCTCTCCCTGAGTCAGAGCGGGGTTTAGTTTGTGGTGGAGGCAAAACTGGATGCGCTGGTCATTGGCGAAAGATTTGAGAGAGTGAGCTTTCTAGAGGGTGGACGGCATCCTGCCTGAGCGTGAGGGAGTGAACGACGCAAGCCACACATGGCGCGCGTGTATCAAAAGATGGGTACCCCTTCTATAAGATTACCGCCTTATAAGAATTTAAATCCTCCTCCCAACGCCATCCTTATAGAGAGGTTTGTCTGTATTTATTCACCTCCCAATCACATGCAGTAGTATATGTTTTGCCGCAGGGTCCAAAACAATTAAGCAGTAACATAGGTTTTTGCCGCAGTGCAGTATTTTCAGCATTCGCCGGTGTTTAGGTGTCGTCGACCGCTTTGGCTTTGCTGCACATAAGAATAACCGATCGGCTACAGAAGTCGCGCACAGCAGCTTTGTGCCTGGCGTCCACAGGTAATAATGCAGTGTAGCAATGGTATCGTTCCCGAGTGCATGTGCGAGCGAGGGAAGGTAAAGGGGGGAATTCTTGGTCGTGTCTGCAGTGAGATTCGCCCTCTTCCTCCTCACAGCTTGGCCCGAAAGATTCGACCAGGTGTTTTTTCCTCGTTTCTGCATCGAATCTCGGCGCCAGTTGCCGCTCCACCGCGCTCTGCAGCGCAGGCTGCGAAACCCAGAGGAAGGCTGCTCTCTGAACCGCGTACTGACTGGTTATTAGTTGTTACCTTGCTCAGACTGCAAAAGGACCGAGATCAAGTGAACGAACGCCATGAAGTTCGGCAAAGTGCTGCAGCAGTCGACGCAGATGTCGCCCAGCGCCTGGGAGCCCTACTGGGCCGACTACAAGCTGCTCAAGAAGATCATCAAGGACTGCGCGCAGATCAAAAAGGAGGAGAAGCTGCAGGGCGACAAACTCATCAAGATCAAGATCAAACCGTCGGCCAAGGAGGACAACGACAGCATCCGTGCGTGGCAGGCTCGCTATTGCTACATAAAGAAATTTTGTAGGTTTATTACGACGTTGCGTGTACTGATTGACCTATTTGTCGTGGATTGAGCAGGCCAGTCGCAGGATGAGATGAACTTCTTCCGCACCTTGCGCATGGAAATCAAGAAGATCGCCGATTTCTTCATCAAGGAGCAGGCCAAGCACACGAGTCAGGTGGCGGCCATCGACGGCAGCTTCCAGCAGCTCAAGGTACGGAGCTGTTGATGGATGGACGGGATTGTTGTACGATAATCATTGGCATGGAGGGAACGTAATAACGATCTCTCGTTCGTTGTTGCCCTTTTTTTCGTGGCGCGCTGCTCAGACGAATCCCAAGTCCGCGGAAGCCAAGACGGCGCTCATGAAGAGCTGCGTGGCGCTGTATAAGGAACTGCTGCTGCTCGAGAACTTTGCCGTGATGAACTTCTGCGGTATTTCCAAGGTTGGATTCCAAATTTGACCACATTCGCCAAGTCAGGCGGTTCGTCGTCCCCTGGCAGCATATCCGCCTGCAACACGTTGTTGAAGCATTCCGTCTCACTCCTTTTTTTTCCTTTCGTGTTGTGCAGATTTTGAAAAAGCATGACAAGTGGACGGGATATGCCACACGCAACAAGTTCATGCACACGATCTTGATGAAGCAGCCTTTCGCGACGTACGAGCCGCTGCTGCAAATGATTGACCGTCTGGAGCACATCTTCATGCAGGCAACGGGCTCTAGCATCGAGCAGCATGATGCGCAGAAGTCATCCTCTCGACGCGGTGGTGGCGGCAGTTCGTCGTCCTCACCTTCAGGTGGGGCGCCTGGCTCAGGACCCAATACTGGCGGTGCTGATAGAGACAACGCTTCCTCGGGCAACAATGCCTCGCCGAACCACTCGCCGAGTCAGACACCTCCTGGTGCTAGTGGTGGACGTCACGACGGACACAGGAATAGACGCGCAGTGGATGAATCTTCCCCAAGGTCTGAGGACTCGGTGACGCTAGTGCGAGTGAATGCGCTTCGAGATGATGTGCGGGAGCTCAGGAAGATTGAAAGCGCGTATGACGGCGATGGAGAGTACGAGGATAATCCTGACGATTCAGTTTTCCCTGACGATGACGCTGAAGTCCCACCAGTGCGCTTTGGTGGCCGCCCCCAGGAAGAGAAAAGTATCCTGCCTCCGTTGCCGTTGCGTGTTGCCCCCGCGGGAACTCAGTCAGACAGCGATGCTGCAGCGATTGCTATGCTGTCCATGAAAGACAGCGCACGTTTACAACCGTCTGGAATCAGCAGCGACGGGGGCGACAGTGCCACAGAAAGTTGCCGCACGCGGAGTGCTAAGCGCAAGGCCTGCGTACCGCTAGATATGGAAGGCAAGCGCAAGATGAGCGTCACCGCGATTCTCAACTAGCCAGCGTCATTACACGTAGGACAGCAAGACAACAGGATGTCAATTCGTCAGAGCTGGAGGGCATTGAACAAGTGAATAACATGTGGTCCATCCATCTACCGATATCAAATGCACCACCAAGTCACTACTTCGGACATTGGCTGACAAGGAACGAAGTCTCGCGTGTGGTTGGCAACCACTGGTTGCTGCCATATTCATTCATTTTTTCCCTGGTCTCCTATACTCATTCGGTCTACTAATCGTATCTTCTACCAGCAAACCAAGTTTTCTCATTTGCAAGCCTACCGGTACTTACACACGAGCGAGCACGAGGCAGCGCAGACGGACAGAAAGCTCTAGTGCTCCTTCGTCAAGCATACTGCTGCAATCGCCACGCATCTGAGTTGCAACACCTTCTGTCTCTTGCCTACTACAATTCCAGCGCTCAAAACACAGCAAGCCGCCCTAGTAGTAGCGTCCAACTAAAAAGAAAATGATCGCGCACACTAGCAGATGCAAGGGTCCGAAAGCCTGTTGTATACGCAGCAAAACACAATAGTAAGTAAATCGCCGAGAAAATCGTATCTTTCCCGCCAGCAATAAACGTACGTACCCCGTGCTCCTTCAGGCCCTTGCCCGTGATCGCCTGCGAGTCTTCATTGCCAGATGCGCCATTGGTCCCACCATTTTTCCGATGACGCAGAGTCGACGACTCCTCCGAGAGTTTCTTCACACGCTGAGCATCCGTGCTAGCCTTCTGCAACAGCTGCCGGGTCTTGTCCAGATCGCTCATCAACACGTCGCGCTGCGCCGTAAGCTGCACTGTAAATGCCACCAACTACAAAACCCCAACGTAATAAGCCTCCATTTGTCCCACTGCAATACATCACCAATCTCCACATCCCTCCACCTACCTCGTCGTATTTCTTGCGTAGCGCCGCGACTTCCTGGATCGCTTCCTTGCCTCCTTCCCTGTTCTCCGCCACTTTCGGCGCCTGCGGTTTGTCATCTTGCAGCAATGCAGACGATAACTGTGCGGGCGTAGCCACTTCCTCTCTGACCTCGTCACTCTGTCTAGTGTAGTCGGACGTGACCGCCGTCTTGGCAGGAGAAGCGTTCGTCGACGTGGCTCGCTGCGGACTCGGCGGAGACGCCGGACGCCCCGTGTCCTCGCCGTCCTGCACGAATCGACAGCGCAACTTCTTGTTGGACAGCGCGCGCTTGTCCGTCCGCGCCCACATGTTGGTGAGCTCGTCTGCCATCTCCTTGGTCGACTTGGTCTTCACCAGCTCATAGAAGCTGTCATCTACGTAGATGCTCTGCACGAGGAACTTGTCGTTGGCCAGTTGGCGCTCGGCCGGGTCCAGTCGCAGCAGCTCGTCGCAGTCTTTTTGCTGCAGGATCACCATGATGGAGGCCGACCCGTTGGGGCCCAGCAGCCCCTGGTTGGGCCGCACCAGGTACCGCAGTGGCCGCGTCGTCTTCACCTTGAAGGCGATCTGCCGGTCGTCCGCCACGTTGCGAATCGTCAGCACCGCCTGGGGCGCCGTCTGCGGCTGCAAGTGGAAAGACAGCGAGTCCGCCGGCTCCAGGATCACGCTCGAGTTGGGCGCGAGCGCCACGTCCACGCCGTTGCTCGCCATACTTGATCGTACGATACGAAGGTTACGAGACTGCTGTTGTCTGTTGTTCTCAGTCCCCCCTTTTGATACTACACTAAATTTGAGATTAAGTAGTATATGTGTGATACCAAAAAAGATCATCCCGTCGCATTACCGCACCGAAGTCTTCAGATGAACAAACGATGCAGTGTAGTGCTTTATTAGCGTGTATGAATGAACGCTGGACATGAAACGTTGCTGCACGGCAGGCGGAAGCCTCTTCCCATTGCGTACTGGTATATAGTCGCCCATATCGCGCGGCGTCAGCTTGACTTTACTTAGACCGTTTGGTCTTGCTCCGTGGTGGGGGTATAGAGCCGCTGCAGCTGACCGAGCTGCGCCTCGTAGTCCTCGTCGCTCAGCCGAGCCATTGTCTCCGCGACCGACTGGAATGTATTCATGGCGCGCTCGTACTTCTGGGTCTGCTGAGGCGTTTCGAACTTGGGCGGGGGCGGGTGACCCAGCATCGACTGGGACAGCTGGCTGCGTCGCATCATCTTGAGCAGCACGTCTGGGTATGCCTCGTATATCTCACGGCTTACCGGGTGGTTGTGCGACACCACCTACAGCAATTAGCAAAATGCAACAAAAAATACAAACGTCAACATAAAAACATTCAAGAGCTGCAAGCACTGCAGTCCTTACCTGGTCGGTGACAATCACCATATACTTGGACGGGTTATCCGCTGGGGTGATCTTGACATTGATCTTGGCCATACAGCCAATGCCGCGGTACTTCTGTCCGGGACGGGTGTTGGCGCCCCGGCAGCGCGCCTTCATGGCGTGCGTGCACATGTATATCCGGTGGTGGTGGATCGCTTCGTCCGGGAACTCGGCACGGCGTCCACGCGAGCTCTTGTTGTTCAGCATGACCTTCTGCTGGTTGCGACGGTAGGCCTCGACGCTGCAGGACGAGCGCATGCGGAAGGGCTGGAACGTCTCCTGCATGTACAGTTCGAAATACGAGTCGAAGTCGAACCACGAGTTGAAGGATACGCGCGCCATGCGCTTGCTGTCGAACTTGACGTTGGCAGCTCCGTTCGGGTCCGCGCCAATGCCAGCGGCAGCCGCTGCAGCCACTGCATCCTGTACTGGCGTGACCGAGTCGGTCTTCAAGGGCTCCGGGGGCGGCACGACGGCCGCAGCCGCCGCCGCAGCGTCGAAAGCCACGTCAACCCTCACCGCCTCCTTCATTTTGGCCACGACGTCGTGGATCTCGTCGTCCTGCGTAGCCTGCGAGTCCTCCGAGGCTGCCGCATTGTCGGCATCGGCTTCCGTGACGGTCGGCACAAGCAATGCGATGTCGTCTTCGCGCTCGCGGCGCTTCTCTCCCACAACCGGGTCGTTCTCCACTTTGGTCACGCCGTCTACCACCACTTGCGTCTCCACCGCATCCGCCGGAGTGTTCTCGTCGCCGCTACTTGCCACCATATTGGCGCGATTTTTTAGACTGATGATGCGATCCACAAGTGCTACATAAAACCTCGCCCCCTCAAGAAAAACCTTAGCTTCAGGTACACCACACATTCGTGTGGTGTACCTCTCCCACTTTGGATGTCTCGCGAAGGTCGCTCCAATGGTAGGGCGGCTACGCCAACCAAACGGGTCGCTGACGCTTGAAGGTATCAAGTGCCTAGCAGCCAACGGAGTGTTTCGCTGGTCATTTGGCAATCGGTCAGCAGCTCCTGACACGTCGATTCCTCACTCTTCCTCTCTGTACCTCGACACGATGGCCAAGAAGGTGAAAGCTCGCGTTGCCGTGAAGCCTGCGTCCAGCAGCAGCTCGTCGTCGGACTCTAGCAGCGACGAGGCGCCGCAGAAGAAGGTGGTGGTGGCCAAGAAGGGCAGCAAGGCCGCCCCCAAGAAGCCCGTTGACTCGGACAGCTCTTCGTCGGACTCCAGCTCCGACGAGGAGGAAGCCCCCAAGAAGATGGCTGCCAAGAAGCCTGCTGCCAAGAAGGAGGAGAGTTCCGACTCGGACTCTTCGTCTGACGAGGAGGAGGCCCCTAAGAAGAAGGCCACGCCCACCAAGAAGGTGGCTGCCAAGAAGGAGAGCTCAGACTCTTCTTCGGACTCGTCTTCGGACGAAGCGGAAGCCCCTAAGAAGAAGGCTGCCCCTGTTAAGAAGGTTGTTGCCAAAAAGGAGAGCTCGGACTCTTCTTCGGACTCGTCTTCGGACGAAGACGAGGTCCCTAAGAAGAAGGCCGCCCCGGCCAAGAAGGTTGTTGCCAAGAAGGAGGCGAGCTCATCCAGCTCGTCCTCAGACTCAGACTCCTCGGATGACGAGGAGGCTAAGAAGCCTGCTGCCAAGAAGGCCGCTGCCAAGAAGGAGGAGTCTTCGTCTTCGTCCAGCGACTCGGACTCGTCTTCGGACGAGGAGGAGCAGACGACCATTGTCTCTAAGAAGCGTAAGAACTCGGACGCTGGTGAGAAGTCCAACAAGGTGCACAAGCAGGAAGGCGGTGATGCCGCTGCTGTGGCCAACCCGCAGAAGGCCCTAGAGATTTTCATTGCTGGTCTGCCGTGGTCCGCCACGGAGGAGGAGGTCAAGGAGCACTTCGCTGGCTGCGGTGAGGTGACTGCCGCTCGTATTCCTCTGCAGAACGGACGTTCGTCTGGCACGGCTTTCGTGACGTTCACTACCGGTGAGGCTGCTGAGGCTGCTCTTGCCATGGACGGCCAGGACTTTGGTGGCCGCTGGATGAAGATCCGTACCGCTGAGAAGAAGAACATGTTCGACGAGAAACCGGATGGATGCACAAGTGTCTTCATTGGTAACCTCAGCTGGGATGTGGATGAGAACTCCATTCGCGAGACTTTCGGCGAGTGCGGTGAGATCCTGAGTTGCCGCCTGGCTACTGACCGTGAGACGGGCGAGTTCCGTGGTTTCGGACACGTTGACTTCGAAACGACCGAGGCTGTCGACGAGGCTGTCAAGCTTGCTGGATCGTACGTGAACGGACGTGCTATCCGCGTGAACTACGCGAAGTCCCGTGAGCAGCACAGCGCCGGTGGACGCGGTGGATTCGGTGGACGTGGCGGTGGCCGCGGTGGCCGTGGTGGCCGTGGTGGTTTTGACGGTGGTCGTGGAGGCGGCCGTGGCTTCGGTGGTCGTGGCGGAGGCCGTGGTGGCGGCCGCGGATTTGGTGGTCGTGGCGGTGGCCGTGGTGGTGGCCGTGGCTTCGGTGGCCGTGGAGACGGCCCGCCCAAGCGCCAGCCGTCTTCTATCCAGAACTTCCAGGGTTCCAAGGTGACTTTCGACTAATTTAATGGCGCGCTTCAACCGGGACAACCTTCACATAGGCCAGGGATACGATCACTGGGAGACACTTGTGCTTTGAGTGCCAGGCAAGGGTGCTTGACTCGGTAGAGGACCCCTCTGTCGTGTATTGACTAGGTTTTTTCATTGCTTTGAGCTTCAATCGATTCTGTTTACATAGACTTCAAAAGTTTTGATTGGATAACGATGTTGAAGGTACTTGGAATGTGTGTTAGCAATTAGAAACGGATTTTCACACGCGAAATAATGCTCTTACCACTGTTCTGCATTGCAGACTGCGATACTGTATTGTCAGTGCCGTCTGCTTCGTCGGCTAGAACTTCGATCCGCGCTTCGACTTCGCCTTGAGCGCTTTGACGAGCGGTGTTTTTGTGTCTTATGCTCCTTCTTCTTGTCCTTATCATCGCGTGATGAACGATGCTTGTGATGTTTCTTATGTTTTTTGTGGTGCCGTTTCTCTTCCTTTGCTTGCCGTTTGGCATCCCGACCTTCAATAGCGTCAACACTGTGCGATCGCTTTTTGTCTCGTTTTACTTCTTCATTGACACGTCCAGAGGCGGTAAAGATTGAAGAAATGTCCGCGTCATCGTCTGATGAACTCGATTCCTCTCGATCTCGAACAGCGTTTTGAACTGGTTCTCCAGCACTTCCGTCGTTACGCGACGAGGTATGCGCTCCCAGACTCAACTTAGAAGAAGATTCCTGTTTGCTCACACCAAACACCTTTTTTCGTTCTTCGTCGATGTCGTCATCATCACTTTCACCTTCGCTGTCATCTTCACTCAAATCCGATTCGTCCGAAGGCTCAAAAATGGATTTGAGCAGACTGGCAGAGCTTTTCTCAACGACAGGCAATGGTGGCAGATCTCTATCCTCTACTCCTTCGGCCTCAGTAACATTACTGGATTTGGAGGCCTCATGAACTTGTGCCTCTGGTTGTCGACGAGCAGATCGGTCAGCAGCAAATTCCATCAAATGCGGAACTAGCTCCTCGTCAAACAAGTCTCGCTTCTTGTCGGTTTCGTCATCCTTTCCGTTAGATCCAGTTGGCCCGGTACACTTCACGTGAAAACGTTTGCACAGCAATGATTTGGGAATCCACAAACTTTGAGACCGGCGCGACAGCTTAGCTTGCGACTCGTCATTAAGTGCAGAGTCACTTTTACCCTCGTCCATCGTGGAGTTTGACGACACGAATCTCTTCGCAATGGACGCAGAGATTGTCGCTCGAAACTGGTCACCACCACTGCCACGCACTAACGGTTGCCGGACTTTCGGTGCAGCTGGCTCTTCTCTCAAAGCAGTATGCGTTAGGTGTGGCGGGGGTAGCCCCTGTTTCGCTTGCGCTACAGCACCGAAAAGTTTTTCTTTTTGCTCTTCGTCAAGCAAGTCAAATACACTCCCAACTGAGCTCTTAACTTCACCAGCACCTGCCCCAACATTATCAGAGCCGCCTTGGACATCTTGACTGTTTTCTCCCAGTAGTGTACTTCTCTGCTTCGCTGTTACGACCATCCCATTGCTGGTCTTGTCCGTCGAGAAATTGAACTTGCGATACAAGGCTGTCACAGCATCACCCTGACCTTCATCCTCATCAAAGTGGTGATACGCCTTGAATCCTGAAGGGACGGCGAGACGCAAGTTTACTACCTTTGGTAGTTTCTCCTTGGACATCGCCAACTCGAAGCCAGGAAGCACAGGTCGTCCATCTGAGCACAATGCTCTGCTAGGCCTCGCCTTCTCATGCCGATGAGACTCTTGTGCCGACGAATCCAGTCGCTTAATGTCATTCCTCGCTCCAAGAGGGGCAATCACCCGATTAAACTCAGTCATTGAGACTGTTCCATACACATCCACGTCGTCATTTTCTTCTAGCGCACTCAGTCCATATCCACTCGTCGCACGATTGCTACCGTTGGTAGTCTTCAACGCGTCCAAAAATGATACACCTTGACGGTGAGACCCTTCCTTCTCTTGCTGCTTCTCCTGCTGCTGCTGTTTGTACATCGAAAACTCAGGAGCATTCGTATACGGATCGAAGCCAGCTCCATACCGATCCAACTTGGGCTTAGGAAAGGCCTTCTGCACGTCAAACACTTTTCGAGGCGGCACATACACCTCCTCTTCAGCTTCATCTTGTGGTTGCATCTCAGTTTTCGCTTCATTAACATCTTGCATCAAGAGCTTCGGCCTTTCCTTCTCTTCGTCTTGAAATTTGCGCCTTCGAACACGCTGTCCGATGCCGTGTCCTTCTTTCCAGCCCATCTGCTTCAGTAGTTTGGCCCCGATGGAGTCATTGACCGGCAAGACCCAGTCATCAGGCAGTGCAAACCCTGGAATCGCTGCAGCTCCAGCTCGATCTGGTTGCTGCTGCTGCAGCAGTCGTCGTTTCGCCCCCGTTTGCAGCGTATCGTAGCGCTCAGTGGTCTCCAGTCGTTTGCCCAGCAGCGGATCGTCCTCCTCGTCCATGAAATCCTCAGGACGTTGCTCGACTCGCGAAGAGCGATTCCCACGAGAAGACGAGAACGTCTGCGGCGTCCATCCTTCCTCAGTGCCCACGGAATTGTAGTATCCCGCAGAGAAGCCACCCGTGAAGGCTCCATGGAAGCGTCGACGACCTTGTGCGTCCGTTACCTGCGGGATTTCAACCAGAAAGCGGCGCAAGCGTTAGAGGGTTAGCGTAATTAGTTGTAGTTGTTGCCAAGATCATCATCCGAGCGAGAGAGCACGAGAGAGGGAGAGGCTCACCTCTTGGTTGCGAACGCCGCCGCGCTTCATTGCTCTGTGTTTGTTGATTGGATGTGGGGCGACTCAGAGAGTGTTCTACATGTGAGACGCTTCAGTTTATGTAGCCATCTTGGTCAAGTTCCGGTTGGAGTCATAGCTGCGCGTCTCTTTGTGTGCCTACCTGTAGACGAGAAAACGTTTGCAAGAAAAGCCATGCACGTCGTACACATGAAAGCTCTCTGAGTCGCTTGGCCTAGATGTTATGACAGTGAAGTAGTGATGCTAGTACGCTTGAATACGACCATCCCATTTCATTTATGAACATGCACACAGGGTCCTTCAATCTACGTTAAGTAGTCTATACTGCACTGGGTTTTAGCTAGGCAGCAGCGACGCTGGATTGAGGTGGACTGGAATGCGCTACGCAGAGCGGACAAGTCAGCGACTCGTTGAGTTTTGCGAGAATGCATTCATCGTGGAAACAATGACCGCAGTCAAGCGTTGTCAGACCCGCCATCACATGTTTGTCGACCTTGCCAATGTTCGTCGTTCCCCGATTGCTGTTTGGCGCTGCTGGCACGATCGACACCGTATCGTCGCCGATCAGCGCCTTGCGACAGATATAGCATTCCTCCGTATCTTGTGTCGGGTCGTTGTCAAGGAAGCTGCTATCCCGGCCGCCAAACGAGAGACGCTCGCTTAATCGCACGAAGTCGGAACGATCGAAGACCATGCCCTCGAACAGGAAGTCGTAGATGAGCTGCGGCAGCTTGGTAGATGACACTGCACACTCGAGATTGCGGTTCTGCTTGGCCATACGCAGCAGCGTCGAGAAGTACGTCTGCAGCTCAGATAGACGGCCGGAAATTACAGACGGACTTCGCGATCTGAAGATGCGACGGCGTGGGAAGTGGTGCGCAGCGTACATGTAGAGCCACGGGCAGTTTGATGGACAGAAGTGGCCGTAATCGAGCACGCTGGCAACTGCCTCTTTCAGCTCGTAGAACTCCTTGAACGTCCTCGCCATCTCCCATGTTTGGTCCAGTGCCGTGTTGCTGATGCGCATGATGTAGCGCGGACTGGCCAGCTTGTTCTGGCCGGGCACCACGGCCTTGACGAACTCCACGTGCACATTGTCAAGCAACGTCTGCTCCATGGTCTGCATGGGCGTGAGGCGCTGCGGCTGCCGCTCCGCGCGGCGCTTGGTGAATGAGAAGGAGCGGCTCATTTGCTCTTCCTGTAGAGACTTGCGACGTCGCAGCTTGGCGGGCGGCGCGATCGGCAGCGAAATGGACTTCCTCAATGCCATGGTGAGCTACGGGGCAAACCTGATGGTCGAAAGGCGCACAGCGACGTCGGCGGTTGCGGAATGCTGAACACCAGAGACAGACTGCGCGACCTGGAGGCAATTGGCAAATGTATCGCTTCAGCTGGCGAGTCCATTTGCACGTCCGGTTGTTCCCTGCGCGATTTGGAGCATCCCAGCTGTATCCATTCGAATTGATAGTGACTCGATGAGTAGTGATGTAAACAAGAGAAGGACAGGTAAACAGGTTTTTGTATGGAATTCATGGAGACGTTCGTATTTAAAAGTCTCAGCTGTGCGATATAGGTCACTATACGGCGGGATACATTGCCAGTACTTTTGTTAAGTCGCTTATTTTCGTATGTAGGGCGACGGAAGCTGACCACATCGAGCTGTTGTGACGCTCGTACGTAGTTAACCGTGTGGAGCTATTTTTCATTGCGGCAAATTGCCGCCGGCAATCGCTCCCTGCCTGCAAGTCTCTGCCGTTGGGAAAGGATTCGATAGGGACGATCTGAGCTTATCACGTTCGAACAGTTTGGAGTTTATGGCAGTCGGTTCAGTACGCGCGTGGCGTATTCAGTGAGTACGCCACGAATACTATTCAGCATCACGCCGCAGCGCTTGGTATATGTATACCAAATATCAAGTTGAACCTTCACCGCCCGGGACAAACTCGTTACTCGCTGCCTGTTTGACACAATAGCAAGCCGCAGCATCATACCATGCCATTTAAATCCTAATCTACACCACACCAATGCCCGTTCATCTACTTGCAACAAGTGACTCGTCACCAACTGAGCGAGAGCTCTGTGTGCTCTGGGCGCCAACATGCCTGGCCGTTCAGAGCAGTCACGTTACAACTTTTTACAAATCACAAACTTGTGGACACTACACTCACAAAACGCGCACAAATTTTGTTGTTAGACACAACTCATCTCGAGTTCAGGTGCGGGAGAGCCGAAAATACGTCATGCTCGCGTACATTGCATTGGTCACCAGTATATTTTGCTAGCGCGTACGACGAAAAGACGACTGCAACCATTTGTAGCAGCCTCGATCTAAATTCTTGCCCCTCATGCACTCTTGGCGAGACGACAGACGTCAATTAGACTTTTTCAGTAAATGTAGTGGTTCGTTTCGGAACTTGGAAACAACCGTGTATCAGTGATTTTATGGTCAGTAAGTGAATCCAAGAAATGCCATGACTCGTGTATTCATTAACACCCGGGTACTGACAAATGCAACAAGAAGTAAGAGTAGCCGTACCAACGGCTTCACTTTATCCTTCGGGCCTGACTTACATCGCCGCGTAGTCCATCTCAAATCCGCCACCCGTGTCGCTGAGGTCAGCAAACAGATTCTCCTCGCGCTGACGAGCCAGCGCCTTCTGCCTGAAAAGCACCGCACCCACTACGACAGCGACGAATACAGCGCAGCCAAGGACGATACCTGCAATGGCCCCTGCGCTTAAGGCGTCAGAGGAATCGCCGGTCGAGGCAGTGTTGCCGGCAGAGGTACTAGCATTGGCGGCGGTTCCCGAGTCCGTCCCGGTCGTCGTAGTACCCGTGTTTGCATTTGCTGTCCCAGTCGTTGTTTTATCGGTTATCGTTGTCCCTCCGGTTGCAGTCGTTCCGGTCGAAGTACTTGGAGTTCTAGTCGTGGTTATGGACCCTCCAGGGTACGTCGTTTCTCCATCGGGTGTGGTTGCAGCTGGCGTCGGCGTCGGCTCGTCGCCGGACCCTGTCGGAGCTGGGGTCGGTTCGTCTGGCTCGGATGGAGCTGGTGTCGGCTCGTTCGGTTTGGGAGTACTCTCTGTTGGTGGTGTGGTCATCCTTTCCGTTGGTGTTGGTGGCGCTGTCGTTCCTTCAGGAGGCGTAGTCTCTGCAGGGGGAAATGTCGTGCCGTCGGGAGGCGTAGTGTCCACAGGGAGTGCTGTCGTGACTTCTCCTGGTGGTTCCGATGGTGTCTCGGTGGGCTCTTCGTTGCACTCGTAGCTTTCTCCGTAGTCGGTGATAACTGTAGTGCAATGGATATATTCTCCTTCGTGTTCTTCTTCGAGTCCTTCGTCGTAATCACCCTCTTCTTCCTCGTCGTACGGACCTTGGATGTCTGCCGGTGTGTCCGGCAGATACGTCTCCTTGAGATCCTCCCAAGAATCGTATTCGTCATTCACTATCGGAAGGTGTTCCTCGTAGTCATCATCGTTTGGCGGATAGTTCGGGGGAGGTGTTGGTGCATTGGTTGACACATCTGAATACGATTTCAGGTCCTCCTTGATGTCTTCCCAACGTTTGTAGTCGTCGGTCACAGTCGGAAGATGCTCGTCATAGTCGTCATCCTGGTGAGGGTAGAGAGGAGCAAATGTTGGTGGTTGGGTTGGTACAACACAGGGGTGGCAATCGTTTTGGTTCCATCGCACGTATTCATCGTCGACAATCGTCGTCTCCATTCCGCCTTCGCTATACTTGCGAGGTGGCTCAGTTTCAGGCTGCACGGATTCCTCCGAACTTCCAAGGAGCTCAATCCAGGGGACGCTGTCGCCCGGAACGCTGTTCGGAGCATTTGTGCTTGCCTCCTCAACTCGACGCGACCTCAATTCGAATTCATCCGTTGCAGGGTCAGACAACGTGCTGGTATTGTTTCGTAACTTGGAAGCCCACGAAACATCGACAGCTTGTGCCCCTCCTTGATGCTTTTCTCCTGTAATGCTGTCCGTCATGGAATGCGGTGCAGCAGTTGTTTTCTCATCGAACAGGGAACTTGTGCTTTTACCCGTCGGTAAGTTTAACGTTGCAATGGGTGGGGCGCTCGCCTTCTCCGTCGTCGCAGTCCCTCGAAGCTGTCCAATCTTTTCGTCGGTTGACTGGTGGAACGAGCTCTCCTTGTTGTCTTTGGGCTGTACTGAATCCTGTTTCTTCTCGAAGGTGCCTCCAGCAGCCTCCGCGTTGGCAACAAAGCTGACTTCTGCGGAGACCTCCAAAACGAGGAGCGCTGTCGCTACCGCCCAGCCAAGGTATCGTCTCATGCCGAGCCCTGCCCGTCGATGAACAATACTTCTGCCCGCTTCGCGTGGCGGTGCAATTCCTTCTCTACTGCGCTGAGTGTAAATGCTATTGAGCCCATGAGGTGATAGCAATTTGCTTTGGATCTACAGCGTTGCGACCCGACGAGGTGAAAGGTCAGGAGACCGCTCCAGTCGACCGACCCTACATTGCAATCGAGCACCGATATCTATAACCCCCACTCTGACAAGCCTCGACTGTGCTGAGCGATCTCTTTTGACCTTGTAGATAAAGATGGTCTGATCATATCCGGATCAAGGAATTATTACTGAATTACTTTCCTTGTATTCATCGATTCCAAGGTGGACAACGAGCGTCTTCAGTGGGAACGTCCATTCACTCGATTTGTAGAATAATTGACTTCAACTTGTGGTGGTACGTACTACTCCTGCCCTTCATCGGATCCAATGACTGTCCCTTGTTGGTTGGCAATGTCAGTACATGTCAACTTGACATGCACTTAAACGCCTGAGAATTTTACTGGGGCCAAGGAAGATTCACCACATTCAGCATCGTTTCTTTACAGCAATGCAAGAGTTAATAGCACGAGCATGTCATCATTTCCTTCCATACAGCGAATGTCCTTTTGTCAGGATAGTGGCGCTACATGTAGCGGTGACGGTATCGTCGACGCGTCCTTCTTTCGGGGTTTTAGCTCCAACATTGAGACGCACCGCCAGGTTGACGAGGCCATGGCGGTGTTCTTCGCCGCTTTGTCACGCTGGATCTTGACCCACTTGTCCAGTGTGCGGACAATTTGCAGCGCTTCAAGCACTTCGAAGTATTACTTTAGCGCAATGTGCCGACGTCATGCCACCCTCAACCAACATCAGCCAGTACACATGCAATCCATTCCGCTTGTGCGGTCTACACAACCTGAGAAGATGGAAGGCTGCATCATGATTGTTCGAGCCGCGGCATGGCGTCAATGGTAGGATACCATTGGTATTCAGAGCTGGTCGTAACCACAATTACGAAAACTAAAATGCAACACTGGTCTTTCGCCCCCATTCGCAAGTTGACTCCGCTCATACTCCCTTAAAAATACCTACCTGAACCACGGCGCTGAATTTGTACCAGGATATTTTGGTGCTTGTGCCCTGCAACTATATCCCAGTACAGTAGGTATGCGATGCCGATAATAATAGCCTTGGCACGTATCCAAGGCTGTAGTATCGCATGAAAGCTGTAGATTCTTACTCGGTTTTGTTGCTGACATCGCGGGCATGCTGACCGGAGCATAACTGAATCCTCGGCACCTTGCTAGAAGCAGGTATGCTCGTCAAATGCAATGCTCCGCATGACACGTTTAACGTCAAAGTCGACTAAAAGGCATGTCGATTACTAAAAAAGGTACTGTTATATACCATTCCTTGGTAGAAACGATCGTACTGCGTTATCGATTTCGTGTTGATCTGTAATGATAAAGTCCTCTAGCAATGCATATAATTTGTTGAAGTCATCCCCACTCCAGTGACACTCGTTGGATATACCACCTTCAAAATGTAATAAACCAATTAAAGAAGGTAATACTTACCAGAATGACGAAACAAATAGCAACAATATCAACATATAAATTGTATTATGTTGAATTTACAAACACAGGAAGGATCAGGTATCTCAGCTTCAAAGCGCAAAAACGAGTGCTGAATCCATGCCGCTTCGCTCTGTACCACAGCAGAAACAGTCAATGGGCTCCCATCATTGCCATTGTCACTTGAGAAACTCCCTCCGTCCGAGCAGCAGAGACCCAGCCTTCTCCATTCCACCTCTTTATTGCACCACCAAGTAAACTATGAACTACCTTTTCGGGTACGGAGAGACGCCAGCGACGGAGGAGCAGGTTAAGCCCGAGGAGCCCGCGTACCCCACTGCCGACGACGTGGACTTCGAGGCGTATGGCAAGGAGAACATTCAAATTCTGCTGGGCCGCCACACGGGCGATGACAAGGTCACTACGTGGGAGCTCGTGGACGACGCCGACAACGTGCAGATCTGGCGTGGAGCCGTGGAGGAGTGCGACTGGTGCCCGTTCCGTGCCGCGGGCCGCATCGACGCCGACAAGCGCGTCATTGAGCAGGTGCTGCTGGACCCGAACCGCACGCTGGAGCTGGACGAGATGATGGAGGGCGTCGTTACACTGCGTGACATCGGCGAGTCCAACCACTTGGCCTTCCGTCAGATCACCAGCAAGGGCCAGTTCCCCATCTACGGCCGTGAGTTCGTGGTGGTCACGTACGCCACGACGCTCGAGGACGGACGCGTTGTCATCGCCACGCGCTCTGTCAATGTGGCGGACGTCGCCCCACTTGAGGGCTACGTGCGCGCCAACATCTACGTCTCGGGCTACATTATTGAAGAGTTCAAGGAGGACGACGGCAAGGTGTACTGTATCGTGACCCTCCTCGCACACGCCGATCTGGCTGGATACATCCCACCGAGCATTATCAACATGCTGGGTACGTCCTCGACCGTCAAGGTCCTCGAGAGCTTGGAGAGCATCGTGACGACCAAGTAGACTGGCACTAGTTAGACCATGAGAGGCTGGGTCATTGTCAACGCCCTGAGCGCTCTTGTAACCGACCTTTCTGCAAGCAACAAGCAGACTTTGTTTTTGGAACAATCGCTTCATAACTTCACGAATCTACATTTTTAAAAGCCTACTCGCGAATGTTGAGCCTTGAGTCAAGGCCCTTGATCATCGTCTGGATGATGAAGGTGCTCACGCACATCAACGGAAGTTGAAGAAGTTCTTGCGACGAGCACAGAGCGTGGTGCACTACGCAACAACTAAATAAAGAACGACAGCTTGGGGTTGGAGAAGTCAACGGTATCCATCCTGTCAGCCGAGACGACAATCACAGCCGAGCTTCGTGGACCACTGGGAACTGTGCTGTAGGCCACATCGTCATCGCTGTCACCTCCGCCAACTTCAGTGGGAGCGATGGTAAACGCCGACTCATTTGAATCCGAGTATCGGTAGATTGAGCTGACTGTACCCCCAGCTCTGCTGTCAGGTGACTCGTCCGTTGATGAGGAAGTGGAGAGCTTTTCCATGCCCTGGACGACCGACTTCAAGCTTTGCCGTTGAGCTTCTTCGGTTCTGCTTTTGGCCACTGCAGCACTGCTCCTGCTTCGATCGTCAGAACTACCATTCTCAGAGCTCTCACGAGTGCCACTGCTGCTATCGCTGCCCTCCATCTTGAGCTCGACTGAAAGCATTGTCGACTGATGGTCGCTTCGCGGCATGAGAGACCATAGAGAACTTAGTTCGCGGGTGCGCTTGCGCTCGTCCAGCTTCATCAAATCGCCGTACTTGTCCCGCGAGATATTAGCGACCTCAATCATAAACCCATCTTTCGCCTCGCGCTTCACCGGATCAAAACCGTTTCCGTGACGCGGCGCACAGAGCGAGACGACCACTTCTTGCGCATTCGTAGTTGACACAAGTCCTCGACTGGGCTTCACCACGTAGCCCGACTGGTTTGACGTGCGCACTTTGAAGGTGAGGCAATCGTTCTGACTTGAATTCACGATAAAGAATGAGGTGCTTCCCCAGAAGCGTGGTGCAGGCTTCACATTGAACGACAGTGCATCATCCGGCTGAATGTGGTAGAGCAGCGGACCAAGTTCGTGCGTCGATTCCCCCGCGGCTGTGCCAGTGGAAAATGCAGTCCGAGCGGACAGCATTGTGTCGCTGACAGAGCTGTCATTCACACTGATGCTGGTGAGCGCAGTGTCACGTAGTCTCGTTCTCGAACCTCCGTAAGTAGTCGAAGCAGACATCCTCGCCTCCGATCTTCTATCCATCATCGTAGAAGGCTCAATCGTCGTATGGAAGCTGGCGTCGCTGCCGAACGATTGTTGGCGACTTCGGCGCTCTTCTCTCCTCATCTCCTCATGCGGTGTGAACTGGTTCGTAAATGATCGGTTGAGTCTGCTGCGTTCGCTGCTGCTGCCACCACGACTCAATCGGGGCTCCCTTGCACTCATACTGAAGCTCCTGTTCTCACTGCGACTCTTACTAGACTCTTGCGAGCTCATACTTGCGCTACTCATACTGCGTGAGAACATGTTGTTGTCCTGCGTGACCTCCGGAATGCCTGGCGTCGCAGCAGTAAAGCGACAGACCAACTTGTTCTCCGTGACGCAATTCTTCGGCACCTTCTTCCAGAATGCACGCAGCGACGTGCTCGAGTTCAGGTCCAGAGGCTTCATCGCTTGCACTTGTTCCTCTCGCTCCACGCTCTGCACGAGGAAGAGTTCAGACGACTGGCGGGTCATCAAGTCCCTCGGGTCCATGGCTCCCAGGCGCTCGCAGGACTTTCCAGTGGCCGTCAATATCACTTGGCAGCTGCCCCCGGGCGCCAACAACCCGTGGGTCGGACGCACCGTGAACGCGTCCGGATTGCGTGTCCGTACGCGGAAGACCACATCATTAAGCGGCGACAGGTTGGTGAGCGTGAGGCAGCAGCGTGGCCGATGCTCCGACGTGACGTCCGGCAGCGGGAACAGCAGCTCGCGCGCAGGCTCCAGTAACAGACTCGAGCCCACGCCCACAGAAGCGGTGATCATCCTTCTTAGCAATGCAATAAAACGCCAGTCACACGAAGAGCTCAAGACTCCTCGTTCTCGAAATGGAGAAAACAATTGTGGATTGTGATTGCTATAGAGCTGACGTCAGAGTATTAATTTTTTGTTTGAAAGTTGCATACAAATACCAAGTCTATTCCGTTAAATACCAAAAAAAGGTTTGCCACCTTGTAAAATCTTGAAGCGACGTCACACCCTTGTCATCCATTGTTGGGGGCAAAATGCGCGCCACTTGCCACCACTCGAGCGTGCAGCGGCGCTACTGCAGCGGCGTTTTGTCGCCCTCGCATGTGGTGGCGATAGTGCTCTGGCTCGTTGCGGTCATTCTGCCGCTGTTGCTTGCGCTGGGATCGCGAGGTGCGTGCGTACCCAAAAATATTTTAGAAATCCAGGACAATTGTAACGTTCGCTGGTAGATTTTGTGTTGCGAGTCAATTCCTACAGAGAGCAGCCGGTGGTTGGCCCCACGGACCAAGTGCTCTGCATCCTAGAGGGCGAACGGGATGACGGCGGGGATAAGCAGTTGCTGACGCTGGTGCACACAACGTTCCCGGAGCGGATCCAGCAGCTCTACCCGAATGAAAGCGTGCGCACTGCACACGTCCAGGTAAAAGGTTCCTCTTGTTGAAAAATAATTTGTGTCAGTGGTATCGAACTAAAGAGGGTTGTTTGTTGTGGTGAAGACTTCTAGTACGGATGTCAACCTGGACGGGATTGCTGAGTCGGTGCACGTTGAGATCACCACGCCGCTGTCGACTAATGAGACCATTCGACAGGCTACGGTGGTAGTTGTGATCGATTACACACTGAAGGTGCACTTGCCACGGTTGCATTTGCCCTAGAGTGGATATGTAACGATATAAATTTTGTCGCGACTAGAGCTACGCGAAACTCAACATGGACGTGCTGGCGGTATCGAGGCTTTCGTCACCGTTTGCTGGAGATGCACTTTACTTGGATGGTGATCTGGACTTATATCAGCGCGGTCCACTCGAGATTACCGACAGGTGCGTGGATGTCCGAGTGCATTTGTTGTCGACTGTCGCTGAGGATTTTGTTAATTTGTCAATCGTGAACGCAGCATGCAGCATCCATATATCGATTCACCTATCGTGAACATGACCAACATCAACACAACGCAGGAGCTGCTGGCGCAGTCTCTCGTTAGCAGCTACCGACAACGCAACTGTGAGAATTTTACACTTCATACTTGTGCTGTGATTCTGGACTGACGCCTTCAATGCTGTAGACACCGCCAATTTCCATGTCCCGTACCCGATATGGGCTTCAAACGCCAATTCTTCACAGTTTCGCGTGCTCTTGGACATTCGGATAGACGCTGTCAACGTTCTGTAAGTTGCACGTAGCACTTCGTCGATCTTTGTCATTAAACCCACATCAGCTCAAACATTGTCTTGATTCAGGTACACTACCGAATGGCCAGAGATCGTGAAGCACGCGTGGATACAGGTGAGTCTTCTGCAATGCACTGCGGTCATGCGGCATTCCATGCTCACAGTCTGCTCTCGCTTGTGCACGAACCTACTCTTCCAGTACTACTGCATCTTTATGATGGTATCAACACTTGCAATTGCTCTGCGCGAGTATCTCTTCTCCAACAAGGTTCGTCGATGACGCGTCTGTCCCCGCCATCATTTTCTCACTTTTGCACATTGTTGTTCGTCAGCTCTTGCCCAGCATCTGCGTCGTCGATGAACCCCGACTGAAGTTTGCCGCCAAGTATCAATAGTTCAGTTTATGCTGTACAGTAATGATCATCGTACAGCGTTTAACGCGGTTTCAATAATGAAGAGACCCGTCTTGGAGCACTTCAACTTTGTCAAGTCAACGTGTCATCAATTTTGACTTGAGTACAGTATGTCGCTTCGCTAACCGCAGTGAATGGCTCGGATTCGCTGCGCGATCCAAGACAAACTCTTCTGAGTGGTAGAAAACCAGTCTAGATCAATATCTATCTACATCTAAATCAGTACAATAATATTCGGCTGGTTCAAGTTGTCAATACAACATCGGAACGATGAGTACGAAGGAGGAGAGCGAGATTAAGACGCAGGAGAAAGTGGATCTGGATGACCTCCTCGACGGTACTCACTCCTGTCTCCTCCACCTAGACCCTGTCTCTCTCTCACCGCTTTTCTGCTCTGCGACAGATGCGCTGGATGACTTTGCGGACGAGGTGAGCGCCACCCAAGCCTCGGAGATCTCCAATGTGAAGCAGGAAGCGGCCGCCACTGCCGCCGCGACTCAGGACAGCGAAGACGACAAGCTGCAAGAGGTTATGGAAGCTGTTAACTTGGAAGACAGCAGAGTGATGGTCTGATGCTGTATCATATTTCATGGCAGAACATAGCCAAGTTCCTCGAGGACGCGCAGAATCCCGAGTTCCAGAAGGTGCTGGAGCAGGCATTTCGAGAGCTGGGCACGGACGGTATAGTGGAGTCAAGTGTGGATTTTGCGAGAGGGAGATACTGTAGTGACACTGATGTGTGAATATTTAGCGGACACGGAAAACATTGAGCAGCTGTTGGGCTCGTTGAAGACGGACACGACGCCCGACGAGACAGACGACGTCAATGCTGGGGTGGCCAAGACGCTGCAGAATATGGCCAAGGCGGCGGAAGATATGGAAGGTGTGGGCACGGCACAGGTTGAAGAGATGGGAGAAGAGATGATGTCCGAAATGATGAAAAAGTTTGAAGAGATGGGGGAAAAGGTGCGGTGCTGGTCTTTGATGGACGTGAAGTGTGGTGATAATTGACGTGAAGTGTTTGTGTGACGCTGGTGGTGAATTGTTTGATTACAGAACGATTTCCAGGACTTGGTGGACGGTATGATGCAGCAGCTTTTGTCGAAGGACGTCATGTATGACCCCATGAAGCAGATCTGCGAGCGGGTACGCTAAACCGAAGTGGATTGTGGATTTGTTATTACTTTGATGCTAACCTTGAGTTATTATTGTCTTTTGTAGTATCCTGAGTGGCTGGCTGAAAAGGAGCCGCTGCTGTCGAAAGAGGAATATGAGAGGTTAGTGTTTTTCGTAGGCGTATGCTTGTCGACCGCCATTCTTAACCTTTGCGGATTATGTTGTGCACAGATATGGCAAGCAGTATCAATACTTCCAGCAAATTGTTGCAGTTTACGAGTCGGAGCCCGACAATTATGCTCGGCTGTCAGAGCTTATGCAGGAAATGCAGGAGACTGGCCAGCCCCCATCGGAGATTGTGAAGGACCTTGCTCCAGGTAAACATTCTTTTGTTATTGATACGAGAGCGTACAAGCGCTAACACAAGTCGTACTCCATTTCCGCAGGCTTGCAGTTTGACAACGAAGGAATGCCGATCATGCCCAACATGGTTCGTCTTTAGTTATGTTACACGTATAATTGGTTTTGAGTCTAACAGTGATCTTGGCTGTGTGTGTTCCTACTCCGCAGGGCCCTGGTATGTTCCCTGGTATGGCTGGAATGCCTGGTATGCCCCGTAAGTCCAACATGTGCTGCTTGTTAATTCAGTTTGTGTGCATTAGTCTAATTGCTTTTCGTCGATTTTGGTGTAGTTGGTGGTGCCCCAGGCCAGGAGCAGTGCTCTGTAATGTGATCTGATCGTATCATATTGAAGATGATCGTTGTAGTAGCTGCTATTCCTTCGTAACATTGCTAGAATTGCAACGCCAACTCCGCTGCTCGTTGTATAGCTCTATCTTGGACCTGGCGCCTGTTCATTACTTTTTGAAGTATTTGGCACAGAGCATCCATCTCGAACAGCTATGCAGCATCTCGACACGATTTCCCTCGGCGTGTTTTCGTACTTGCAGACTCACGAACGTGTATCCCGTGTCGAATCAAAACCTTTTGTAGGAGCTACTCAGATGGAACTTGGGCTCTGGGAGCAGGTACGAGGGAATAGTTACCTGACGAACCTGAATGGATCCATCCTCACATTGGTTTAGAAATACTCGCCGTATGTACTTCCAGACGACTTGAAGCGGTTTTACTCGATCGCGAACGGGATGTCAGTCAAGTGGTTTGCGCCATTTCGTGGTAAGGATTCTTTTTTTTTACGTGATTCCCGCAGTCATGTGCATCAATGTTGAAATCGGATACCTCTGTGTATATGCCGTTTAGACCATTCGACGTTGGTGGGTCATTTCTTGCTGAATTCAGTTCAGGACCTACAGCAGCTCTCGATCAAGGATTTCTCCTCGCAATGCCGCTCTGCAGATCAGCATCGACTCGACTTGAGAAAGGTACGACCCGTACATGTAGCAATTTCTCATTCACTCACTTACTTGCGTCTCTGTACTTTCACCAGATCGCTCACAAGGAACTCGTAGGATTTTCTCTTGAGGCGTCTCCGAAGTATGGCACCGTCGTTCTGCTCTATCTCGAAGGTACCTCTTCCTTCTCATGTTCTGGTTATTTGACATGCTAAATCGTGAATTTTACTTGCAGAAGAACCGCAAATCTGGTTTAGGGACTTGCGCGGCAAATGGAGCTTCCTCGCCGAGACGTTCACCAACTATTACCGCATGATGCTTACTCATCTTGGCATCATTTCGTGGCAGGTAAACCCTCACGAAACACATCGGCTAGATCACGAACCTTACGTCGCTTTTGTTGCCTTCTCCGAACAGACTATCTTCTCGGACACAGGTGTTGACCCCATGCGAAAGGTAAGTGCATATTGGAAAGCGTACACGCATCTGCATTCCAGAAGGGCTCATACTCGATTCGGTTGGGTGGTTTGGCCCTTCATGCTTAAACATTGATAGTCATGGCTTCACTTGTTCATTCCCAACCGAATGCTCCTTGATGAACGAAACGAGCGAGACCAAGGTGGCCCTGCAGAGCGACAGGAGTGAAATGCACATGACCCCAGGTCCGTTTGGTTTCTACATAGAAGGCAAAAAAATTTCGGTATAGCATTAACAACAGACCAACGAAGCATTCATTGGGTTAGCCACTTGTGCTCCGACACAGCGAGCTCGTCGGGCTCACTCTCATCCTCCAAGTAAAAGATACACTCATCTTTATACTTCAGCTGGCTGTAGTGCTCCTTCGATATGGCCACCACTCTCCTCTTCACCTGGGACGACGAGATATCGAGCAATTTGACGGGGGTCTTCGAAAGCTCCGGGTTGTAAGGCTCACTGCTCGATCGACAAATAAATGATACATACCGTCAATACTATGCGTGTATAACCAGCAAGCACGATAAATTGCGTACCGTTTCAACATGCCCACACGAAGCACGACACGACTTCCTTTGCTACCTTTTCGCTTCGACTGCGAGCCTTCATCTTTGCGGCCGTTCACGTGGATGCTGAAAATCTCGCAGACATTAAACAGGAGATAGTGGTCGGCTGCGCTACCTGCAATATCCGCCATCACGAGCTCCCCCGTGTACAGTTTCAATGTGGTGCTACAACAACAAAAACAAATGAGCTATTCAACCACAAAACGGAACTGAGCAACGCAGATGTGAACTTACTTGTCGCTGTCACCAATTTCAGCGCTAGCGGCAAATACATCTTCGCTACCGACACGCTGTGGTTCGAAGATTGGTTCTTCTGGATCCAAAAATTGCTTGGGAAACAATCGGGTTTATCAATAATTAGACGCTACGGCCAGTTTTCACAGTGCATTTGGCAGATGCTTACCTGAAGGATCATACACTCAGTAACCCACTGGAATTCTTTAACAGGGACGTGTCGCTTTCTCTTATAGTACCGGCACGCCTGGAATTTTTAAACGGCACGAGAGTACAAAATGTTAGCGGCTGGAGAACAAAGCTGCTCAACAGGATGACTATCAATATCATTACCGGTGTATACTCATCGCACAGCACCACATCTACGTTGATGTCATCCCTCGTGGACAAATTCTGAAAACAACAAGCTAAGTGGTTAATACTTGATCATTCATGCATCAGTAATATGGTCTTCGGGCTCACCTCGTACACAGCTTTTGCACCACAAGCCTTCAAGATAAACGCCATCAAATTGGCCTTGTCCCTCGCCTCTGATTTAGATACTTGAGACACGTCACCAGCGATGCCAAAGGAGTATCCTTCAAAAATTTGTAGCTGGTTGGATAAGCGCACGCAGCAAAATAGTTAGCGCATGGACAAATGTTTCCAATACATAACTTCTACCCACAGAAGTGATGCTTACCTGTCTAGGTGGGAAACACTCGAATTTACGAGTGGTAACGGAATAGCCTGTTGGGACTTGATACCCATCGAAAGGTATCACATACCCACCTTCAATGCAATCTTTGATCCAATCAGTATGGACAACAGGGATCCCACACGCAACAGCTTGCATAAACTTGCGCTTACGCCACGATACAGGCGTCGCGATCACCACCGCCTTGGGGTTGTTTTTGTACAGGACGTCCTGGTAGCGCTCGGGAATCTTACCTCCGTGCCCTTCAATTAGTTCTTTTAAATTTTCTTCACCGGTCTTCACGAAGCCCGTCAAGCAAAACTCAAATTTGTACTTAAAGAGTGTCCGAGATCTTGAAGCATATGCACGGTGCGATGGCACTGGTGTTAGCGTCCGTGTTCGCGTTCGAACTGTTGGGGTCGAGGAAGGTGTTGATTGAGTGGATCGAGTGCTACGCCGCGCAGGAGGTCGCGGGGTCAGTGGATCGCCTCCGTCAGACTCTTTCGACGACACACTGCCGTCAGGAGAAAAGAAGCCGCGCTTTCGTTTCTTGGCTTGCGGGGTGGAGGTGGTCTGGCTCGGGAAATCAGTAGTTTGGGAAGAAGTTTTCTGCGTCTTTTTACCTGAAGGCACACCAGACTGCAACGAGGAAACAATTTTCCTCTTGGAGCTCGCTTGATTGTTTGTCGATTGAACAGTAACCTCAGGGGCGACAGAATCAACTTGTGGTGTTGGCGTTGGAGTTGGCAGACATACCGGGCTAATAGAAGACTCGAAAGGGCTGGGTCTGTCACTCCTGGAGAAAGCTTCAAGTCTCTTAGCCGCAGGTGTACCGTCACTTGAAAGACTCGCACTGAAGTGAGGCTCACCTTCCTGTGACTCAGGCATGGAGAAGGAAAATTCAAGGCTGCGAATAGCTTTCGTCTGAGCATCGTTTCCGGTGATATGCTTGCTGGTCGAAGGCTCGTCACTCTTCGATACAATTTGTTGACAAGGTGAGTTTGGCTCCATCACAGGTTCACCCTCCGTCCGAAGTTTACTAGGCTGAGTCGGCACACACTCATCCTGGTCATCATCATTTTGAGACGTCTTCAAGACCTGCTCCTCATTGTCTCTTGGAGCGACGACGACGTCATTCGTTTCGACTGAATCAGGTTGTTCGACTCGGCTGGGGTTGACTCTCGGCGTCAAATAATCCTGCTGTGTAACTTGTGAGCCTTCTCGACTCGTCACTTCATCCTCACCACTCCGCTGGTCTTTTTTTTGATCCGGTGTGGGTACAACGACTGAGCGTTCTCCACTCGAATTACCATCGTCTGCAGTCTTTTTCCGCTCGCTGTTTGTCTTCTCATCGTTGTCCTCTCCCTCGAAAAATATGGAGTCAGCCCCGTAAGGTAGAGTTCCAGTATCAGAATGTGGATACACTTCCGTCTCCTCGTCCTCACGTCCACTAGAGACTTCATAGCTGCGGGTCCCATCCAAACCAGCGCCTTCCTCTTCAAGTCGCTGGGTGCACTCCATCCCATCCTCGTAATCCGTCTCTCTATCACTATCTTCAGTAATGACACTCATGTCAAACTGCTCTTTATCTCCCGAAACCAACGTGTTCTTGGCAGCATCCTCATGGACAGTTGCGGCAGTCACCGACAAAGCCGCCGGGGCGAGCGCAGTCTGAAAAATCCGCGGCGCAAGGTCCTCGCTATACTCCGAGTAAGCCGGTAGCGAATCATCCGCCTGCTGCTCCTCCTCCCTGTTTTCAACCTGTTTCAGTTCCTTCTGCTGCTCTTTCTCTCCGTCCAGTGCATCGCTAGCCACTTTCTGCTTGCGCGCTCGCCACTCACTCTCCAGGGACTTCAACATGGTCGGTGGTGGACTTGGTGACCCGTTCTTCTTCTGCTCGTATTGCTGTCTCCTCTTTAATGGCGAACCCTCCGAAAGATGATCTGTTCTCTGCATCTGCTTCTCATATTCAGCCACTGGAGCTGGTAGATTCTCGTCATCCTGAGTGTCTTCAGCGAATAATTCACTGAATGGGTTGCCACGTGTTGCACTTAACTGAGCAGGTCGGAAGCCGTCGCCGCCTCTCGTGACGCCGCCCGTCGTCGCGTCCAAGTTCAGCACGAGCTTCAGTGTCTGCTTCTGATTCTTCTTCTGATTCTGCTGGTCTTGTGACGGTCCCACATCCACGTCTTCGGCGCTTGGAGGCACGTGAAACCCTAGAAAAGCGCTAGGGTCTGCGCTGCATTGCTGCGACTCGGCGAAGCTGTCGCTTAGGCGCTGCAATGGGCTCTCAGGCCGCGTAAACGACACGTCCGAGAGACGACAGGTGTCCGCAGACGCAGACACCCCCGACGCACGCCGCGGAGACTCCATCCACGCGCCAGAACCACGGAGTTACGCTCGACTTTGCGCGCGGTTACGTTTTTGAGTGGCTGTTTTTTCCCGCCAGAAAATGGCCCGGAAATACCGGTAATGTTATTTTCGGGTCGAGACAGGTTGAAGTTGCCAGTAACTGCCGCACTAGCATTGTCGATACCTCTTATTATCTTAATATGGCCATTTGTTCGACCGAGTTGGGTGATACATGTAAGTTAGTTTATTGTGGAGCTTATGGAGAGCGCGATGCCGTTGAGACAGGCTTTCCAGGAGGTTGCGGATGCTCTGTCGATCTCGGGTCGAGATGTTTGCGTGGCAGTGTGGCCTACCACAGCGACGGGTTGTTTCGTGGACGAGTTCCAAGTGTTGACGGAGCGAGAGTGGCAGCGACTGCTTCGAGTTGGACTGCGACTCACTCCAGCCGCCGATGTGAAAGAACTCTACTGCTTCCGGAACGTTCTGGCGTACAACGGATTGACGGTGCGCGTGCTGCGACTGGTTCAAGAGTCTCAGACCCGAGTCGATGGGGGTCGTGAAGTCTGGAAGGTGCAGACCGCACAGGTGATGGATCGGAGGAGGACAGGAGTGGAGGAGCTGGTTGAGACTACGATGGATCAGAGGGAAAACTCTAGTTACATTTCGACTGCGGGTGACACACCTCCTCGAGCGGGGAATGTCGCAATGCATGAGGCTATTTCTCCGGAGGAAAAGCAGACCAACAGGCGTCGAAGTGATGCAGCTGGGGGGCGTGGTATCGATTCAAAGTGCACTACCGACGAGGTGCGTCCGCCGACGAAGACATGCCGCTTGAATGGCAAAAGAAAAGAGAGAGATGCAGCTATCGCTCCGATTCGGCTGCACACTGGTGCTGACAGCACCATCGCCTTAGTTGGCAGCTCTCAGCAGCCAAAACGACCGAAGATTATTAGGCGGATTCATAGTTCTAGTGACGCTGAAGCCGTACACACCGAGTCCATTGGCGTAATCGAGGACAGCAATTCCTCTAGTTTGTCGTCAGGAGATCTCGACAACGAGGGCAATACCGTTTATGCAACTTCAAATGGGGTGTACAACGATGAAGAAACTCACGGACAAGATTCAGTCCTGTCGCCATCTCCAACACGGCGTACAGTGGCGTGTTCTGTTCGAATCGATCACAGTGAGCGGGGTACTTTATTTCCAGCATTGCAGAAGGTTGTTGCGGCTGGAATGTGCATCGGTGACGAAGCCGATTTTGAAAAAGATCAAACGAAATGTATCTCGAGCACGCGAGCTCGAGCTGTAACTCAGTCGACCAGTACCACGAATCCGTTTAACCCACTTTGGTCGATTTTGGAGAGTACAACAACACGAGTTTACAAGGTGCTAAACAACATCTGTGGGTTGTCCCCCTTGCTTGAAGCTACCACGGCTCAGGACTCAATGGACTACGATCTACTATGGATCGAAGAAGACGATCAACAACACTGGACGATGTTTGGCGAACCAAGTACTTCGGGTAGGATTGGTCTGAAAACTAGGCTCCAGCAACGCGAACAGATCCGTACCACCAGGTCAAAGTGGAAGTTCCGGAAAACAAACTATAGATAGCGAAGTTGATGCTACAAAATAAATCTTGATTCTTGCTTCGCTTGTTGACTACTTCATTTTCTGTTAGCGACGATGACCGATAACTTCGGCAAGGACGTCTCGGACATTGTTCGCAATAAGGAACCACGCGAAGAAGCCCGTGATACTCTTTTGGATGAGTTCCACGAAAGCCAATTGACTCGACACCGACTAAACAAGGGTTTAGTGGCCAAAACTTTCGCCACGCCTGGCTTTCTTGAGTGTGACTGTGTGACTGCCACCAAGAGAGGGCGCTACAACGAGAACGTTTGCGGTGCCCACAAGCTAACCTTACGAAACTCACGACCTCACCTGGAGTCGATCGAGTTCGCGCAGAAGATTTCTTCTCACGCGGAACAAAACTCCCCGTTATCTAAGTCGATGGCATTGCTGCCTACTTCGCGGCATTCTATCGTTGAATCATCGGGTGAAGAATTTGATTATGTACTGCTGAGAGCCTTCAAAAGCACCAGCTCTCTCCGCCAGCAGCACAACTTTACCACCGAACCGTCCATTTCGCTGTTGCCTTCGCTGAACTTTAAGAGCACGGCACGATCCCGAACCGAAGGTGGCATATCGGAAAACTCTAGTGAACGCAAGGGATTCTCGCTGGCATCGCTGACACTTGATGCACCGACGACTCTCCCACTACAGGAGGTTCAGAAGATGCTCGAGCAGTACAACAAAATTATCCGCCTGAACATGGAGACACAGAAGAACTTGGCCATCATGTACACGCGGCGATCCACTCTTTTGGCAATATTGGGAAAGTTTCCAGCAGCTCTGTTAGATGCCGAGCAGGTTGTGCTCTTGGACCCAAAGTCAACCATAGTAGGTAAATTGTTTGCTATTGATGTTGATCAACGTGGACTAACTCACTTGTTTCGACTACTGCAGGGATACTACCGCAAAGGTGCCGCATTGTGTGGACTTGGACGGTTTGCAGAGGCGAGTCGAGCTTTTCAACAAGGCCTAGCGTTCGATGTAAATTGTCGATACATGCACCATGGACTTCAACTAGCACTGAATCACTCGCGATACAACAATTAACCAACGCGAAAAATATACAACGTGTTAAAATTCATTGCAGACTAATGCACTGAAAACGAAAGCCAACGATATGACTCTCTAGCTAAGGTAGGACTGATGCGCCCACTCTGGCATCCGTGTTGTCGGCAGCTTCCGTTCAAACTCTTGGTCTGTCAATCGCTCATCTATCGGCGTCACGAATTCGTAGCTACTTAACATTGGGCCAGCGTACATGACGTTGTCCACAACGAAGAATCCCATCAAGGGATTTCCAACGCCGAGGTGTAGCACGCCTCCTGGGTCACGGTGTACGGTTGAAGGTGAATCTGTATGAACATCCGCCACGATCACGTCGCTTTTACCGGAGTCTTCGCGGCTTTCAAAAAATAATCCCGGATACCATCCACAGTATTTCGATCCTCCACTTCCGAAGCGCTCTTCCATTACAGTCTTCAAGAAATTCCCTTGTACTTCGCTTAACGGTTTGTGCGCAGCCTGTAACACTGCCATCTCTTCAAGCGACTTCATTGTTTCCGCAAAAGCACGAAAAAATCGCTGGGCTTTGCTCATCAGAAACTTGCTGTCGGACTGGTGTGAGGCCAATCCGAGTTGGTTTGACTTCTTTGACGGGTTGTGTGAAAACTCAACCAACGGATTCAGTACTCTCTCAATCGTGTTTTCCATTTGCGTCGCTAGCTCTTGCATTCGCCGCCAGAAGAGTGGATATGGATCCACCATCCCGTCTGCGTACTCGCAGCCACATACCATCGTGTAGCTTTGTTTTGAGTAAAGCAAGGTATCATGTCGTAGCTGCGTAAACGATGCAAGCTGCGTATTCATTTGGCGCTGCTGCCAAACATTCGAGTGGAACGTGCGAGCAGCATTGGGAGATGGACTTGACAGCGCGCGCAGAGCTCGCTGCCACAGCGTACTGATACTTGCACTTCCGTCTGAGGCATCAGGAGTTTTGCCTTCTTCGTCGTTGAATTCTTGGTCGATAACTTGTCGGAGTGCCACAAGGTTCGACGTGAATGGCATGCCATCTCGAAACATAACAAACCCTGGAGCGCCAAAAGCGACGGATTTTGGCGGCTTGGCATTCATTCTATCGGCCAGCACTTGAGCAGCACTGTTGTTGCCAAATAAAGTGAAAGCGACATCGACAGCGCTGGGAATACGTCGCTTTTGCTTTTCATCATTGTGAATCACTTGATCGAAGACCAGTCTGGAGAAGATGAACGAGCTCCAGACGAAGCGCTGCCCAAGAACTGCAAACGAAGTTAACGGAGCCATGGGTGTCGTGGACATCGCTAGTTGATCTTCAACCCGAGGATGACCATTAATCAGTTGAGCTCCCAGTCCCTTTGTGAGGATCTCGTTCTGAAGGTCCTCCAATATCGTCAATGTTTGCCCGTTCTCATCTACCATTCCGCCTTCCATTGACTCTAATCGTGCAAGCTGGCTCGGCGAAAGCGAGTCGGCACCAATTCCGCCATCAGCCATCAGACTGGAGATCAACGAGTCAATACTCTCCACAATCTCCAAGCTTCGCGACTGCTGTAGAAAGCGCACTAGCAGAACCGCACAGTGTAGCTGGTGTAGATCCTCGGCCGGATTATCGCCGCCAGCCACTCGGAAATCGACCGTTCCAAGCCACATCATGGCTCGGAAGTACTGCTTCAGCTTCTCGGACTTCGTGTAGTGTCCGCGAGGTTTGAACTGAGAGAAATCGACATCACGCTTTGCAGACAATATCTCCGCCTTAGTTGTTTCTTCGGAGTGAATGAACGACAGCAAGCGTTCCAACTTGGGGGTGTTCTCAGAGGGGCCATCCAGTTGTTCCCCTCGCACAAGACTTCGTGCTACCCGGAGAAATAACTCCACATCCAGAATCGCTTTCATCTCGGTGGAATTACTGTTTGTAGCACCAGTGATGGCGTCGTGACACTTTGAGAGGGTCGTTTCAAGGACTTTGTCCAGTGTTGGAGAGAGTACCTGCACTTCCAGATCCACCAGGAAGGCATCAAAGCTGCGGTGCCACGCGTGCAAAATGGAGTCGGACGTGACGAAGACCGGCATATCGTCCGTGTACAGTCGATAGTAGATATCTGTAAAGCTCGCAGCAGGCATGCGCGCCACTACGACGACTCCATTAGCAGCGAGCTTGGTCTTTTCCACTGGTTTGAGACGGTAGTCAGTGGTTTGCATCTTCTTCAGCGGGTGGTGCGTCTTAGACATCAGTATCTGGTTCACGTACTGAGGGTCATGCTGCTCCCGCGCTTCGTCACGTAGACGCTCAGTTTCCTTTCGAACATCCGCAGGATCCGCATCAAAGAGGTCGAAGTACTTGCAATCTTCCAGCACGACCGGTGCACCGCCTTCCATGGCATTGGAGTCAACAGGATAGAGCTTCACTAGATCTTCAGACGTCAACTTCGTGCCAATCTGCTTCAACCTCGCTGCGAATGCAGCCCCCACGTCACCTCCACCCATTTCGTCGATGTCCTTGGTCTTTTGCCGGAAAAGGCTCAAATGAGCATCGAATAGACGTACGCCTTCTCGAGCCAAGATGGGTTCAGGGTTTCAACCCATGACATGCACATTTTGAAATTCACTGATATTCATGTTTCCAGCGCCTAAACTAAGGGATACATTGAAGAGCAAATGCTTACTTAGTACCTTGTATTATGCTTTGCAATGCGTTTGTCGGTTTATTTATTGTTTTGCTCGAATTATAACAGCAGATTAGATATTATACCTCGAAGTACAAACAGCGAGTGGCGCTTACAAATCAACAATCCATTAAAATCAAGATTCCACCTCAAATGTTCAATTATTCCGAGTCGAGGGCGATGCCCAAGACCCACACCATCAACTTGAGTCGGACACCGCACCGCGTAGGAATGCAGTCTAAATTTCCTCCACTCGGCCTGAGTAATCTGCAAACATATCGCTCTTGCCTTGTGCGCGTGCTTTAGCATCAGCCTCTGCATCCAGAAACACCAAGACTTTCTGTTAGAAAAACAAAACATCACAACCTGTAAAAAAAAACCGTGAGCTACCTACCATTAGAGCCTTTGCCTTGTGAGGGATGAAATGAGTAGTGTGGAGGGTTAGAAGGGGTCTGCCGAGACGGTCGATGGGGCGTTGGCGACGGCGGACGCACTGGCATTCGCTCGAACTCTCGTTCCAGCGCTTCAAACGGATTCGAGTCGCCACGACCCAACATAGCACCACCGAAAAAGTCTGCCAACAGTACAGCAACAACAAAACAACAATAAGTACTGCACCACCAACTCCATCACCGACAAACTAGCACCTCTTCAACTACCTTCAAACGGACGCAGCATTTCTTGTCGGAGGAAGTCAAATGGAGTCATCTGGGCCTCGAAATCATCGCCTCTGCATCAAACACGACCAAAAGTCAAAACCCCACCCCTTCAATCTCAATTATCCCTTATCAATTGACTAAATACACGTACCGTTGCTGGAAAAATGTTCCAAATTCCTGTTCGCCTCTGCATCGTCCGTGGTTACCGACATCACCAAATTCCCAGTTAGTAATTGTATCCACCTACAACAATTACGGGAAAACCTATCGCCACCGCTCACCCTTTGCGCGGGTCCATCCTTTCCCTATTGAAAAAGTCCCCGGCGGCTGCTTCGCCGCCATGTTCGTCCTCTGTGATCTCCTTGCGGTTCGAGATGAGCTCTTTGCGGGAGTTCGGACACTGGCGGAAGATCTTCTTGATGATCTCGCACTTGTTGTCGCCGTTGATGGACCTGCAGGACTGCGACAGAGCGGTGGAGTAGAAGCAGCCTGGGTTGACCTCGCGGTCCTTCCGGATCAGCTCCTGCTCCTCGTCGCTCAGCGTCGGCATCTTCACTTGTGCACGCTCTCACACTTTGGTCCTTCTGGAACAAAACTGCGATTTGATGTGGACCACCTAGTTTACCACCATTCTGTGCTTGAAACCTGTCAAACGGAATATAGAATGCGACTTCAATGACGTGCACTCTCCCGAAGAGTGCATGACCTTTTGCTGCCGTTGAAAAGGTATTTTGGCGCGCATGAGTGATTTGTGCTCTGGCCGGTGTTTTGAGATGAGCGTCGGCGAGCGAGCTAGTGCTCAGCTGGAGCTCATTTTCTGCTCCAGCGAGGACGAGCGCTTCCCCGCGACGAATCTGACACGGGCAGGTGGTGCTCCTCAGTACGACGATACTCCGACGCAATTAGCTGTCTGGGAATCGGAAAGTTCTGCGAGTTTCCGCAAGAGTTGGTGTTTCGAGTCAATCGAGGGTTGCCGACACGCATCGAGCAGCTGAATCTACTGTCGCATCCCTTCAAAGTGGCGACTCAAGTTGAGATTTTCACGTCCTCGGCTGTGAGCGGCTGAATTCATGATGGCAAGACTGGCGTGAGATTTGAGAGGCTTGGGTTTGTATGTTTCCTAAGTAGTGAAAGTGCCCAGTTTACAGCATGCGAACTTCAAGATGTGCAACTTCCCCGGCCAACCTCTAAAATCACCCTTTTGCGTCTGATTTTGCATTCTTGCCATCAAACACGAACCAATCTCTTCAGTCAAGTTGGCTTGGCGTCAGTGATGATGTTAGGGACTCAGAAGGACACAAACGTGCTATTACCGATGATACCGTCTCCCAGAAAGAGCCCCGTTAAAGGTGCCGCGTCACCTCGTCGTCGCCTTTACGACACAACCTCCTTCAAGACGACGCAAGAAATTGGGATGAAACCACCGCGCGCTACCGAAATATGGGTCCAAGATTCTCACGAACTAAAGACCCCCGAGCAAATTTGCGCTGGCATTCAGCTTGGCAAGCAGTTAGCCCAATTTACCGGCCACGAAAAGTTAGTGCAGCCGTGGGTCTCCCTGGGGCAGGAAGCTAATCGCTTGATAAATGTGCTCGGGCGCAGTGCACACTTGTCAAGGGCGCAACCTGGTACAGAAACCACTAGTAGAGGCAATGTACTCGAATGCTTCGCTGATTTGGAGAACCGTAGAAGGCGTCAAGAAGAGATACTGTCTCTGCTGATGTCTTCGTCGTCTAGGCCAGAATACGACCAAAATTCACTTCGAGAGCTCAAAACACCTAATGTGGTCAAACGATTTCAGATCAGTGCATGGCAAGAGAGAGAAACATTGCCTTGGCAGCTCGCCCACCGCTCACAGAAATTGGTAGAAAGTGGAGAAAGAAGAAGTCGGCAAACTTGTCAACTTGAGATCACCGATGTTGAAGCTCTTGAAGTATTGGTCGCGGCACTGGACGACTCGAACGTCCAAGTGTTTGCTGCTGGCTGTGCATTTTTTCGGGCTTTACTTGCTACCTTGCGATACTTCCAAGATACTGTCGCTTCAAAGACGGATGTTAGTATATTTGTATGGGGAAAGATCCAGCTCTACCTCCAGCTAACCTCATGCATATATACATGTTGCTGTGTTTTAGCTTGCTGAGATCGTGGATTGTCTTCTGGAGAGACTTGGTCCCACGAGGCACCCGTCCGAAATTTTGAAGGTAGGCGACCAAAATCAATCCCAGGAAGTCTAAGGTAACAATTTCTCATTTGATTCCGCAGGTTGCTGGATCCACACGCACAAGAGGCACATTTGTGACGCACCTCCTTCTGAAGCATGTTGAGAGCAAACAATTTCAACCATCAGGCCAACAGCTTCTGGCGCTGTAGAAACTCTTAGAAGCGTTAGTGTTGTCGTTTCACTGTTGTGCAAGTTTCGATAGTGCTCCTCGGCGAGTACTTCGCTTTTTGCTACTCTGTGACGCAGACGAACACGAGAACGCGTTGGTCCGCGATGCTGCTAAACAATTGGTTTTTGCACTTTGTAATGACGTAGATGAAGAGTTTGTACTGAACAACTACGTCAAGAAGCTTCCCCCGGAGCACCAGCAGCGATATGCTCTCCTTCTTAATCGAAAGGGTGATTTGAAGCTCTTGACCACAGAAGAGTAGCGGTCAGCTAGCTTCTAATAACTCGTTATTGAAGAACGCAATGTTCTGGATCTTTCCCGCTCGTTTTGCCTTTGCCTTTTTCTTTGCCTCGGCCTTTGGCCCCACCTTTGACAGGATCAGGTTGATTTGCTTTGTTCGATAACGATGCACCTTCAGTGTTGGGGGGTACTTGTTCAGCGACGGCTGGAATAGAAATTGGGGGATGGCTCGCAGGTGGAGTTGTACCAAATGTTTGGTTTGTGATCGCGCTTTTTGGAATAGCAGTTGAATCTTCCGCATCGCGAGATGGGCTCTGTACAGCAGTAGTGTTGCTCGGCAAAGTACTTACTGTGCTGTTGACGACGGTGGTGACTGGTTGCTTATTTGTCGTTGTTCCTGCAGCTTTTGTGCCTGAAGGAGCTTGTAAATGTTGTTCAGGAGAAACCTTATTTGATCGTTTTGGGGGATCATTCCGCCGCTCAATTGTACCTCGAAAAGCAGAAAAACTTGACACGATTTCTTGGTGACCTGCATGGTGCGACGATGGTGTCGTGGTTGACTTCTTGTCAGTTGGAGTACCAATTTCGAACACAAATGGTGCCGATTTGTGTTGAATTTCGTCGTGAAAGGTTCCTATCGGTAGTGTTCGGGCTACAACCTGTCCGTCAAAAGCAATGTTGCCTTTTTGAAACGATTCACGCATCTCTGCTTTATCGTTCTTGGAAGTACTTCGACTTCCACGTACAAAGGAGTGTCGATAAAGCGCGGTTGGACGAGGGTGATGCGAAAAATATCGCTGCAGTTGTGTGTCAAATTCTGCTACCTCGGCATCCAAAAGCGGATCTTGAATGAAGAAAGCAGTGTGAAAGTATCGGTGCGAATGATGGCTGTTTGAGTTGTTCGATACTTCTAGATGTCTCCGCACAGAGGTCAAGAGGTTGGCGCGATAGTTTCTTTGGTCTCTACTCAAAACAGAACTGTCAACTTCTTCTAGGCACTCCGAAGCAAGACGTATCGTGAGTACGTCTCTGTCGCCGCGTTCCATTGTTGTTTGGTCACTATGTGTAAAGTGTTTTGGAGTTAAAATGCTGGTGCAAAGTGCTTGAATATTTGTTTTCACGTTTGTCGAAATCTGGCAGCGAATAATTTCGTTCCTCAACGCCAGACGGAGCAACCGCAAACGATTCCTCGCAAAAATGATGCCTGAAGCATTCCCCGTGGGAGTTAGATCGAGAAGCTCATCGAAGAATTTCGTGCGCGTTAAATCTTGTTCGACCAGCAAGCGGATAAACTGCAAGAAATCTCTATCGATCGACGGTGGCACCTGATCAAATCGACTCAAACCTTTGAGACTGCGAGAGCTGGTACTAGATGGATTTGGCTTACCAGTGTGGCTAATTGACCAGCAAAGTGGACTCGCGAGGGCCCACTCCAAAATAGTTCGCAGGCCGTATCCCCAGTTGGTACAAGAAACTTCTTCGATTAGCCCTAGTGCTGAAATGCTTTCATGATCCTTGGAGCTGCTACGTTCAGATTCGGGTTGGTGTGTTGTTTTATTCACACGTGTCACCTCAGTTTGGAATACGGTGTGGGCTAGATGAATTGCTGCCTGGAACACTTGGGATGACTTTGCTTCTCGAATACCTAGCACGATCAGCGCGATAATACCCTCAAACGCAAAGATTGCGCCAATTGCCTTTTTCATGAGAGGACCAGTACGTTCAACCATTTGAACGCAAGTCACTTGAATTTCCGATCCACCACAGAGCAAACACTGCGTAAAGAATGTTCCAAAGGTGTACAGCGTGATCTCGTTACTGTTAACGGGATCAGTGAGTGATGTTGTCGGGGGCTGCCACAAGGAAACCTCGTCTGTGAGCTTGGATATTTTCGTGGCAAGAATTTCTTCGAGCATTGCTCTCTCTCGAGAGGTTTGATCTACGTACTGCCTCAGTGCTTTGTCGAAAGGTGAAGTTGGCTCTCTTTCTTCGTTGTTCTTGTTGCTACTTTCTTGCGGTAGCAGTGTGGTATTTCCAGGAGCTGCTACGAGTTCGTTGCCCTGAGAGTTCGATTCAGGGGCGACCACACTAGCTTCAGCTAGGGGTGGTTTACACTTTTGTTGCGAAAGAAACAATATTTCAGCTTCAGTTTCAGAAATCTTGACAACCTGTGCTACAAGGTCCATCGACACCCCTGCATCCAGTAAAACTGCTTGCAATTCGTCGTTGTCATTTGTGAGAGGAACCAACATGGGCCGATGAATGACGCCACCAGACCGGTGGTTTGTTAGCTCTTCCTCACATTTGACGGTGCGACTTTGATCCAACTTGGAAGCAAGAGCCAAATCTTCTGTTGATCCTAGTAATTCAATATCTTCCAGCACAACCTGTAAGCAGGTACAATAGTTGGTTAAGCAAGGTGTCAAAATATGAAATACACAACCGTAAATGTACCTGTTCAGATTGGTTGTGGAGGCTCTCGTGTGGTGCATGGATTACGAGTTTGACAAATGAACACTCCGATATATCCAGACGAACGATTTTGGTATCGATTTCTTGAGATGTGTCTAACGTTGCCGACGAGCAGGTCTCCCACACCAGAGGTTCGCTGCATCAAGAATGTACCATCAGAATTACACATGAGGCGGAGAGTACGCAGTGCACTAGAGTTACAGGTAGCCATACCAACATGGTTTCCAGTCAACACTAAGATAGAGAGACACAGCGTCAAGAGGACTCGGTGCATTTACGCTTCCTTGCCGAGCTGGCAAAGCTGCAGAAATGACAACTTGGTAAACAACCAACAATTAGTGACTCAAATGATACGCTTGAAGCTGCCATTGCTTCACTTACTTTGAGCTGGAGCCCGGGCAAGCTCAAGTGTCAGTCGCAGAGACCTGACCGTCGCGGGCTGAGGAGATAGTAGAATCATCCCCAGCTCTTGTGGAAATGGAATGTTACTGCATCATCAACTGGTTAAATGAACATCGAAATTGTAGAAGTGCGGGACTTCATGGCGCTTACGGCTTAGATTTCCACAGAGGTTGGTATTTGGACTCCTCGACGGCCCCGGGTGGGTGCCAGTTGTGTCGATCATTTCGAATAGCAGCGTCTTGCAGATCTAACTCGTTCACGACAAGCAACCGGAATGGAAGACTGTGCATTGCACCAAGCTGCCTTCCAAACACCGTCTACCCACGAGAAGGAAACGGCTCGTCGCCAAATAACTCAGGCGAGGGGCACTCAGTCTCGTTAGAACTTGGTCTTCAGAAGATATCCAATCAATTCAAACAATCATTTTGCTCAACTCCGAACCATTCAGCAATTGCCGCTCATGAATCGACCTATCTTACTTGAGCTCAGAGGCGCCGGTGAGGCAGTTCATGTAAATATACGTGTCCACACCGTGTCCCTCCATGGGCATGGTCGCCAGCTCGCCGCCGAAGTACTTGGCGTAGAGCTGAGCAATACGCAGGCCGAACGAGTCCGAGAAGTCCAGTCCGCTGGCACGTCTCTCCAACACCTCCGCGACCGGGTCGTATCCGCTCGAGGATGGGGACGTCGCCGTGTGGTAGTAGTTAGACAGCGCGTTGGCTTCCTTGCGCGTCATTCCTCCACCCAAGTCGGACACCTTAACGCACACGCCGTGCGGTCCACCCGAGATCAACACACTAACAGACGGAGAGGAGATGGCTCCCGTCCGCTTGGCCGCAGCGACGCTGTTCAACACGGCGTTCTTAAACACCTCCGTCAAGATGATCTCGATGTGCTGCGGGACGTAGCGGTAGGTGGCATCCTTGTCGCCACTCACAATAATCTCGGGCAGTTGGTCGCCACCGAGACTCTCCTGCCACAGCGGACGCACCTTTTGCACAATTTCCTGAGCGATCTTCACGGGCGAACACTCGTCGTTGACAATGCCCGTGAATCCAGGTTTCGGGGTCTGTGCCGCAAGGTGCTGGTCCACGAGCATGCGGATGCCAATGCGGGAAGTGTAGAAGTTGTCGAGCGACTCGCTCAGTCCCTGGGGCTCGTACTCGAGCGCCTGCACCGCCTCGGCGATGTTGCCATGCATGGTGGCATGCTCCTTCCTGATCTTGCGGTGGAGCTCCACAAAGTCCCCTTCGCCCGAGAGGTTGGCGGGTAGTGGGCAGCTCATGAGCTGGTCAAAGCTGTCCAGGAGCTGCTCGCGCAGAGACACGATGGGTTTGGCTTGCGGCAGCTCGTCCGGCAAGTTCTCGAGGTCCACGAGGCGGCGCGCGATGCGGATTGGCACTTCGCGGTGCAGTAGCTGCGCCGACGTGACGATAGCGGGTGCATTCACCTCACGCCACTTGGTCAGCGCCTGCGGGTCGTTCTGCAGCGACGCGGCGATGGCGGGGCTGGCCCGAGGCCCGCGCTTGAGCAGTGCCTGGAGCGTGATGGGCGGCAGCGGGATGTGGTGCAGGCGGTACACCTCGGCCAGCACTTTGGCTCCAGCGGATGAAGGCATGGCTGGTTGATTGGTAATGTAATACACGACAGACACTTGAAGAATGAGGTGACAGACGACGACAAGGCTGTTGTAGGTCAACGTTTTCTTGTGGATTGCGATGTTGGAATCGGATCTTATCGATTTGTTGCTTGCGCAAACGATTTTGACCAATAAAAAGAATAGTGTACTACAATAGTATTTCATATTTTAGCCAATGAGACGTAGTTTGAAGTGAGACCTCAGATTCAGCCAATCAGAAGATACTTGTCATGCTGCAACTTGTATGTACCGGTAACGTTATTAAACTTGCTGGACGTTTGCGGGTTAAACATGTACGAAGGCTGCGTCACCGTAGAACGGAGGCGTGTAGTCCAGTTTATCTTTTGCCGTTTGACTTGCACCTTTCTCGATGAGGATGGCGGCACAATTCGAGTTGCCATGCAGCATCGCGCAGTGCAACGCAGTCCAGCCACAGCGATCCACTTGGTGCACGTCTGCGCCAGCTGTAAGGAGGGCTGATACTGCCGCAGTCATGCCTCGACTCGCTGCCCAGTGCAGGGCGGACCGGTTTTCAGCACTAGTCAATGAAACGCTCGCGCCGAGCGCCAGAAGCCTCTGGACGACGTTGATGTGACCATTGGCTGCTGCACACATGAGCGGGGTCCAGCCATGGCCGTCGCGGGCATTTACCTCCAGTGTCGTGGTTTTGCTTTCATCATTGCTGTCATTCTCTGGTTGTGGCTTGGTCATCTCAACGAGTAGATTGAGCACCTCGAATTGGCCGCAGTCGGAAGCGTAATGCAGCGCGGACCAGCCTGATGCGTCCCCGGCGTTCGGGTTACAGCCCCGACTAATCCATTCTCGCACGAGGTCGACGTGACCTCGACCACACGCCAGACGTAGCTCCTGCCCGTATTTGTACGCCGGAGCATACACGAGAGCGAACGCGTTTAGCAGCTCTTCTCGAGAAAGGTGGTCGTCTGCCGGCATCACAGCAGCAGTGGAAGGTGTAGTGGAGTCAGTCGGTGTGCTTTCATTGTTTGGTGGATCTGCAACGGGCACATAATCGCGCACCGGAAAGCAGGGTACCACAAGTGACTGGTATAGCTCGTCGGAGAGAGTTAATCCTGTTCGGCGTAAGAGATCTGGTATTCTCGTAATGGCGATGCCGTCCTCAGAAGTAGCGTTTTCCGCCGCATCCGCGTCGAGGACCTTTGTGAGGATCTCAAAGTCCCGTTCTCGGAGCTGACTAATGCGTGCCACTTCCACTCTGCTGGGGCCGTCAATCACGCCGCCGCTTGCCGATAAAGTGGTGAGACGAGCTGCTCCAGTTGATGCCTCACTCGATGCGGTCAAGAACATTGACTCCTTCTTTGGATTTTTCACCTGCGCAATCGTCAGTATTACGTTTGTCTTCATAGCGACAGATGTTCCCTCCGCGCCCAAGTAAATCTCCAGTGTGTGTTGAGTACTGTCCCAAGACGCCGTGAGAGTCTTATTGTGATACACAGGCGTTCGAAGCAGTACCTTTGGCTGTTCATCCATATCCCATCCATCCGGTGGCAGCTCCACCAACAATTTCCCGCCAGCAGGAACTTTACCGCTGACAGTGAACGCCAGCGTCACATCAGACACCGCCCCAGGGCAGCAGTTGAACGGACTCCAGCGTTTCACGCCGCCAATTGACCCAGGCACGATCTTCGGTATTGCAAACGCAGCGGGACCATCAATAATCTGCCCACCGCGTGTGGACGCTGGCACGGTGCTTCTCGCCACCAGTTTCTCGAAAGTCGTGACGATAGCTTCTCCCTGCGGCGTCGCCTTCTCGGGAGTGCCAACACCAGACACCACCAGCACTAACGGGGTATCAGCAGGTATCACACTCTCGTACAGCAGCGTGAACTCCATCGTGCGCGTCGATGCAACCCACGTCACCTTCACTTGAGGCAGCGCCGCGGTTGCCGAGTTCTCGTTCGGAGACGGCAGTTGGAGCACGACATTCGGTGGTGAACCAGTAGGCAGCGTCCACCCGTGATCCGGGAATTGGCAGGTGATCCGGGCATGCTTCGCCAACGGTCTGGTGGTCGAAAAGCTCAGCGCGAGCTTGCCGATCACGCCGGGCGTGGCGAACTCGGGCTCCAGCGCTTTGCGGCCCTTGAAGCTGCCAGCGACGATCTTCCGGTGGCGTTGTGCGAGTTGAAGGTGTGCGCCCCGCTCTTGTTCAGCCCCAGCATCATTTTGCACCTGCAGCGACGAACCGCCCAGTCGCTTCATGATGTCAGGAGTCTCACGCTGGCGGCACCGCCGCAGCGAAGGAAAATCCAGCCGGAAGAGCTCTACGCAGTCGAAACCGACGTCGCGGAAGGCCTAACATTAGGAGCGATTCAGACGTTTCGACCACTGCCTTCGATTAAACCTTCAACCAGCGACACGGAGAGATGGCATTGTTGCAATGCATGTAATCGATGGATCGAAGCGAGCAAAGTGAAGCAAGCATGGAGCTCCGCACCCGTGCGGCCAACGACTGCGACAGCGTATCAGAGCCAGCATCTGCGAAAAAACGCTCAAAATGAGCTTCAAATCGCGTAATCCCCGTTTAATTAGATATGAATAAAAGACATGATCTTAGTTAGGATATAGATAAATGGAGGTCTTTGGGTAGCACGAAATGTAGGTAACTGCAGCAATAATACCAAGACAGTATCATATTTTAGTCTTTTTCGGCGGCCATGGTTGCCGGTATAATTAGGCGCCATCAACATAACCTGGCCTTGGCCGCTACTCACAATCAAACAGCAGGCGAACTGCGCACGTTCAACGCCGTTCCACACGCGGAAGAGGAGGGATCTCGATCTCTACGGCCGTGGCATCTCCACTCGATAACCAGAGCGACAGTACGCAGCGCGAAACTCCGAGGTACGTCGACATGAACAATGCGCTCTAGTTGCCGTAAAAACTCACTTCCACCTCCATCGTCTCTTAAATGTACAGCTCCGTCTGATCCCAGCCAAGCCCCCGCGGTCACTACCGAGCCACCTTCTCCTCTCTCTCAATTCTATTCAGCCGACCATGGGGAGACGCTGGCAGCTCCGTGACAAGGCGAGCTTCGTCAACTATGTGAAGATCGAGATCCAGCTGTTCCTGAAGGAGTGGAAGATCATCCTGCCGTGCGTCATCATGCAGTACGTCCACGCCATCTTCCACAACCTGGCCTACTACATCCAGGGTAACTACCTGTCGACCGAACAGCGCTTCACGCTCTACGACCTGGGCTACGAGCTCATGCCAGAGATTCACGGTTTCGCGGCGTCCCTTTCGGATATTCTCGTGTTCGCCGTTGTATTCGGCCCAGCCATCATCTTGGTGCTGACGATCCCTCTCTTCAGACAGGAGCCCGGCCGTCCGCGCTACCTGGTGGTCGTGCTCAAGCGCTGTCTGCTGCAGCTCAGTATCTGTCTGGTCTTCCGCATCATCTCGTTCCTCGTTACGGCCCTCCCGTCCCCCGCCGCACACTGTGAGCTCAAATTTAACGACACGTGCTTGGCAGCGAACCCGGACGATCCAGTGCCGTGTGTCGTTCCCAACCTGGACTTTAACCCGCCCACCGTGAGCGAGTTTTTTACGCGTCTGGACTCGCTCAATGGCTGCGGTGACTTGATGTTCAGCTCCCACACGATCTACACCATGTCGCTCATCCTGACGATGTGGAAGTTCTGGCTCAACAAGTTTGGACTCCTAATCATGGTCTGCGTGCAGATTGCCATCGCGTTCCTGATTGTGGCCTCGCGCAAGCACTACACGATCGACGTGTTCTCGGCGCTGTACATTGTGCCGCTGTTCTGGTTCACGTTGGAGGCGTACCACTACGACATCAACCACAAGGACTCGGAGATCACGGTCAAGACTATCTTCGACCACTACGGAGTTGACGTCTCGAGCGACGCGAACGACGGTGCTGTGCCGCTTAACACCAACGATGTTGTTCCGGCGGCGACCGATCCGTTGAACTCGGTGCAGGTGGCGATGACGGAGGATGAAAGCCTTAGCGGCGAGCGATCCGACCCTGATATCTCGGCCACCAGCTTCCAGCGCAAGAACTCTGTGTAAGGTAGATGGAATACTACATATGCACATCAAAACGACTGCCTGGAATTGACCCGAGTACGCAATTTTTCCACAAGTTGCCTTGTTGATAAGAATTCTCTTCTTTGCATGACTGATAGACGCTTTAACCCTCGCATTGTTTCATTATCGAATTCAGACTCTCCTGCGAGGCAGTGCCAATCGTAGGTAAGGTTATCCGTAGTAAGCACTGATCTGCGAGAGTGTGTCCATGTCTGACAGATCGTCCGTGC